>CM053623.1:175363150-175387827 GCA_028646595.1 Phalanger gymnotis | reverse complement strand
AATAGCTAGCGAGTTTTGGAGGCAGGATTTGAACTTAGGTATTTCCTGAGTCCATATCCACTGTGCCCACCTCATTGCTTCTCTGGAAGAATGGGTGCTGCATCAGGAAAAGCTCCCTCTCAAGCTCGATTTGATGATTGACTGCGTTGCCTGAAAGGTGAGCTGAAATTGGGAGAAAAAAATCACCAAAATTTGGACCAAGAAAAAGCATTTCTGTCTGTGAATTGGCACAAGATTATTCATTCCCAGGAGTGGTTTTCTGGGATTGCACTTGTCACTCTCTTTCTGCAGAGGACAGATGCCTGATAGAGCACCATCTTCTAAAAACTTCCAGAGAAAAAATCTGCTTCCTTCCAGAGATCTCTTGTATTTGTCCTGATTCTCTTTTCTCCGCAACCTGATCAGTTTATCAGCCTTACTGTATAAGATGATGCTATCTCAAGCTGGAAAAGACTATCAAACATCTGGTTCAGGGGGTCTTAAACTTTTTCGTGTCCTAGAATCCTCTGGCAATCTGGTGAAGCCTAGGAACCCTTACTCTGAATGGTGTTTTTAAATGCACAAAATAAAATACATAGAATAATGAAGGAACCCAATGGTATTGAAATAGACATACAAAAGTATTTTTTAAAAGTTCATGAACCAAAACTGTGTATACCCTTTGACTTACTCTTTGTGGTGGCAAAGAACTAGAAATTGAGGGGATGCCCATGGCATGTCATGGTATAAGATTGTGATGGAATACTGCTGTGCTATAGGAAATGGTGAGCTGGTTAATTTTAGAAAAACATGGAAGGAGTTGCATGAAAAAATGAAATATGAAATGAGCAGAACCAAGAGAACATTGCATGCAATAACAGCAATATTGTTCTAAGAACAACTTTGAATGACCAAGTCATTTTGAGTGTCATAAATACTCAAATCAGGTACAAAGGACCTATGAAGGAAGATGCTACCCACCTCCAGAGAAAGAAATATAAATATATATGTATATATATATATATATAGTATGGTTTTACATGTATATATTTCTATATAAATGTATGCATGTATGTATATGTGTGCATATGTATACACACACATATATATAATATACATACATATTTGTGTCTAATGGTAGCCTTCTCTAGGGTCTAGTGGGAAGGGAGGGAGAAAAAAAATAAAAAATGTACAGCAGAGAACAAAGAAAACTTAGAAGAGAGCACAGAGGGGCAGCTAGGTGGCACAGTGAGTAGAGCACCAGACCTGGAGTCAGGAGGACCTGAGTTCAAATCTGGCCTCAGACACTTGACACTTACTGTGTGACCTTGGGCAAGTCGCTTAGCCCCAATTGCTGTGCTTTCCCCCTTCAAAAAAAAAAAAAAGAAGAGAGCACAGAAAAGCAGGGTAGCTTTAAAATGATGGGTAATGTTTATTACATAGTGTTTTTTTTAAGTGAACAGTGTAAAATGGAAATTCATGGTTTTATATCGAATGCTTTTTTATGCTGTACTGCATATGTGGAAATGTTCCTTTTTTGTCTTTCTGTATTTAAGTTCAAAATGAACAAAAAAATTAAAATTCCTGGACCTCAGATTAAGAACCTCTGGTCCAGTCTGACCATCTTGTTTTTGTAGATGAGGAGATGACTGCAGGAGGGGAAGTGAAAGTTGAAGGTTTCACAGCTTTTAAATAGCAGACCAAAGATTCTAACCCAAGTTCCCTGACTTTTTATGCTACTCATTATACTATGTCATATGCCACCCAATGTCCTTGAGTTAATGAAATACTTCCTAGGTAGTCTTCATAACTCCAGTCTTTCCCCTCCTCCAACCCATCCAACATACCATAGCTAGACTCATCATCATCATCATCATCACCACCACCACCACCACCACTCATGTTTATGTGATGCTGCAAACCATGGCTACACTCACCATCATCCCTACCCCCATCCCCATCAGTCATGTTTACATGGTGCCTGCAGGTTGCCAAAGTGCTTTCTTCACAACAATCCTAGAAAGTGGGTAGTACAAGTGGCAGTATCCCCATTTTACATATGAGGAGCTGCAAGAGAATTGAAGTGATTGGCCCAGAGTCACATAGCTAATATGTATCTGAGACTGCAGCCAAACCCATATCCTCTGACTCCAAAGTCATTTCTCTAACTCAAGTCACATCTCTGTTCAAAATGTAAGATTTTGCAATGGTCTTATATTGCTGCTTGAACTGTTTTGTATTTTTCTGTATCTATTATTTTTAGCTCCATAAGTGAATTGCAAGCTGTGTGGCCAACCTAGTATAGTGTTCAGTACCTCTTTGCAGTGAAAAGAACACTGGATTTACAGTCAGAGGTCCTGGCTTCAAACTGTGTCAAACAAATCAATCTCTTCAGTTTACCTAACAGTGCTGGTACCTAGGCATTCAAATGCTTGTGGATCAACTGAACTTTTAAAATCCTGCACTATTTAATCAGGACACATTAAAATATTAGTGCATATTTTAATTTTATGCAAATTCTTTGAAACCGACTGCTGTGTAGGATTAAAATAATCTTAGTGAGAGAGAAGGGGGGAAAAAAACTAACCATCTGCAGATGGGTTAAATTTAGAAAATCCTCACAACAGAGATGTGCGGTGTTCGTTTAACTGAAATAGAAGAAGAAAAAATTGTTCAGGGCCTGCTTAACAGAACGTTTCCTTTGACGGCAATTAAAATTTGAAGCTTCATCCTTTTTATAGAAATAACTCCCATTCAAAAGCAGCACTGATTGTTCCTGCCTGCTGTCAGACCGCCTTCCTAACCCTCTGAAGGGCCCCAGAATTAGCTCCATTCAGGAAACAAAGCAGTGGCCATCCCCCTGATCCACTTTCAACCTTTTTTTTCAGTTTCTGGAGAGAAGAGAAGTTTTGGAATGTCTTGCCAAACTGCACATGAATCTGCCCTGGGCTTTCAGGCACTGGAATGACAGTCATTTACTTCCAGTTGATTTCTAGAGGCCCAGAGAAGAGATTATTTTTTCTGGATTAAGGTGGTCAGTGGTGAATTCAAGGAGATGAGAAAAGTTGCCACCTGTAGAGATTTGATGGCTACATGAAGGGCACCAGAGCAATGTGGACTTATTTCTCATAATGTGAGATTTTGATTTCAAGTACCTCTTGACTGGTCTGCTAATGTTCCACTTTCCCTAAAATGAGTTATAATCTGCTTCATTTGCAAAGTCCTTTACAATTTCACCTAGATGAATTTTTCAGCAAAGAAATTTAGGTAGAAAAAATTTTAGGAGGGAAGAATCTTAATTATATAATTAAATTATATATTGCAAAAGTGTTTATCTAGTATGTAAATAATCCTACTTTGTCTACAAACATTTGATTATTGTAGTTGTTTGGGAGAATGACAAAGCATAGACCTGATATTTCCATCCATGTAGGGCAGATCCTCTACTGCTAAGGTAGCCAGTTTGCCTGTAACTTATAAGTCATCTGAAGCATTGAGAGGATAAGTGACTTGCAGCAAGTATGTCAGAGGCTGCAAGGTCTTTCTGACCCCACGACCCACTCTCCATCCTCTGTGCCAGGGCTGTCCAACCCTAGGCCATCCCAGGGCTCAGCTTCATTTACTAAAGCATTAATTAAAAATCTAATATGCATTCCATGCAAATTACCACTCTATCTCCTCCATTGTGAAAACTGAAACCCACAGGGGCCACATAAAATCACACCGTGGGCTGCATCTTGGACAGCCCTGCTCTGTGCCATGCTGGCTCCCAGGAACCATCCTCATCTCCACTTGAAACTCAGACTGTGCCCTTGGAACTACGTTGGTCTCCAGTAGGTGAGTTTTCAATTTTATCTTTCCTAAAATCAGGCCTCTAGTTCACTTCCCCTGCGACCATTCCCACATCACGCCCTCACCTCTGACTTCGTTCTCTCTTGAATGCAGTCTTCCCCCCTTAGAATATAAGCTCTTTGAGAGCAGGCACTGACTTGCTTCTATGTTTATCCTCAGCACAGTTCTTAATGAATACTTTATCATGTTAACCATTATTAATCGAGTTTTCTGAGACACTGAGGAGGAAAGGACTTGTCTGGGATCACAGAGCCAATATGTGTCAGAGGCAAGATCAGAACCCAGGTCTTCCTAGATCCAAGCTTAGTTCCCTATGTTACATTACTTCCACAAACCCTTTAAAACTGCCAGCTCCAAAGTAGATGCCAATCTGCTCTGCCAGAGGAAGTTTCCTCACTGGGAGCTTCCTACACCAATTATGACACAGTCCAAAAATATTATTGACAGTACTACACCAAGCATCTGTGATTTCATTGGCAGATATGAAAACAGATAGCAAGCCACATATAACTAAACAAATATGTCTTAGGCAGGGATTCTTAAACTGGAGTCCATTGATTTTTTTCTAGTATTTTGATAGCTTTAACATAGCTGGTTTTCTTTGTCCTATGCACGTTTTATTTTATTCATTTAAAAACATGGTTCTGAGAAGGGGTCCATAGGCTTCACCAGACTGACTGCCAATAGGGTCCACGATACTCCGAAAGGTCACACTTTGTTTCAGAGAGTTGCCCGAAAGTCGGAGAGGATAAGGGACTTGCCTAAGGTCACACAGCTAGTATAAGTCAGAGATGGAATTTGAACTCAGGTCTTCAACCTCCATATATAACACCATGCACTATCTCTTGCTGAGATATCTAATCTGCATGGACCACATCCTCACAACAATCTTGTGAAGCAGTTAGCAAGAACATGTTCCCTTCTCCTTTGGGACCTGTGATCTTATCAGGGTAGAGAGCTCCCAAAAAGGAAATTTCCTTTACCTACATATGTATGCAATTATTCTGCAACTTATAAGACTTAGTGAGTTGCCTGATGCACTGAGAGGGTGTGACATGATCAGGGTCACAAAGCCAGTAAATGCCAAAAGTGAGACTTGAACCTGGAACTTCTTTGCCTCTCCCCCACTCTGCCAAGACCAGCTTTCTATCATCTATGAAGTTCTGTCTCAGTGCAAATGTTATTCTGTCCAGTTTACAGAAGGGGAAACGGAAGCCCAGAGAGCTTACATGAGCCACAAAGGAGAGGAAGCCAGAGAGTTAGGATCTCAGTCCAGATCTACTCATCATTCTGCCATGCTAGAAGACAATGGACATTGGGCACAGGCCACATCTGGAACCAGTAAAAATGATTTCTTATAAGGAAAGGGAAGTTACATTGGGACTAATGGCTGTCTGGGTGTCTCTGTGTGAAATTCTTCCAGATGTGGGCAACAGGTAATCCCCTTCATATGCTATGCAAGGAAGAAGTACAATACACTTTCATTCTTAATGTAGCCATTAAAGATGGCCCCTGATCTCACTCAGTGGCCCTATTAAGTACTTACAATTTAGACTTGAGAGTAGTTAAGCATCACTGCAATTCATGAATTAATGACATATTGATAATTAATCCATATATTATATTAATTAAGAACTTGCTATACTTAATAATTTTCATTCAAATTCTCAAAGCCTTAATTTTCTCATCTGTACATTGGATGTAATAATGTTCACACAGAGGCAGTATAGTGCAGTACAAATATGGAGCTGACATCAGGAAGACCGGAGTTCAAATCCCTCCTTTGATACATCTTACTAATTGTGTGATCTTGGACAAGTCACTTAACATCTAAAGGCCTTAGACAAATGTCTAATACTATAACGGTTCTGATCTGTATTGATAATGGGAATTTCTTCACCTGGAAGTTCCCCATGCCATTGAAATCACAGGTCCAATCCATATCTCTATCCTATTGTGTGCAGAACTAGGGTCTAAGGGAAGATGCTAAATTTAGACATAAAAAATCCCTGCCCTTGAGCTT
Source organism: Phalanger gymnotis (assembly GCA_028646595.1). Taxonomy (NCBI): domain Eukaryota; kingdom Metazoa; phylum Chordata; class Mammalia; order Diprotodontia; family Phalangeridae; genus Phalanger; species Phalanger gymnotis. Next base: position 175,381,973 of record CM053623.1, on the reverse strand, counting down.
ACAGTATAGTAAGTGAATGAGAAACCAACATAGATAGCTGTAATATGCAATATCATCTGCCAAGTGCATGAGAGAGTTACAAAATGAAGTGTTGCATGACATCTGAAGGGGAAGGTTATTTCTGATTGGGAAATCAGGGAGTCTTCTGGGAGAGACAATATTTGAGCAAGGTTTTAAAAGATGGCCAGAAATGCAACAGGGGAAGATAGGAGGGGATGGCATTCTAGGTATAGTGATCAGCCTGAAGCAAAAGCTTGGAAGCAAATAAAATGAAGGGACAGAGTTACTCCATTTGGTTTCATCACGAGTGAATAAAGGTCAATGAAAGACACATGAAAGATTGGCTGAGGTTCCAAAGAATCATAGAATCTTGGAATTTAAAGGAACCTTGGGAAGGTTCATCCTTAGGTAGGAACATCCAACTACTAACCCATTGCCCATTGTGTCTGTGACGTGGAGTTCCTGGTGCAGGCTGTGCTGTTGAGTTACTCTAAGTCTTGGCTATGGGGAAAGCTAAACAGATTTTTCTATAACAAATCTATATCATAAGGTCATCCTTGGCAACATCTTCTGAGCATCAAATCTCCTTTAGAAAGTGTGTGTGTTCTCTCTGAGATGTTGGATGACCCTGGTACCAATAATGGAAAAAGGTTCCTGGAGTTGTGCTGTGGAGCACTGGCATTAGTCCTGAACTGTCCAACATTAAAAGTGACAGTATCATAGGATCATAGGTGTAGAGCTGGAAGAGACCTTGGAGACCCTCTAATTCAGTCCCCATGTTTTACAGATAAAAATCCTGAGGACTAGGGTGGATAAGTGAATTGCCTAAGGTCACACATTTTAGTATCAAAGGTGTAATTTGAAACTAAATCCTTAGATTCCAGAGCTAGTGCTCTTTTTTATTATGCCGCAACATAAATGAACTCAATCAACAAGCATTATGAAGTACCTTGTGGTGATCTCTGTGGTATTTTCTGGAAATGCAATGAAAAAAAAACCAGTCCCTGCCATCAAATAACTTACAACTTTTCTATGAAGACATAGGTGACATCCTTATCTAATTTATAGATGATGCAAAGCTAGTAGGGATAGATGATGTTCTAGAAAACATTGACCTATGTTGGATATCACTTTTCATTTGAAATATGAGGAACAACGAAGGTAAATACCAAGGTCTTAGGAAGCCATGTGATTCTGCACAAGTCATACCATGACGCTTCAAAGCTCTGGTTTCTAAACCTGTCATTCCCACTGACCTCCTGAGAGTCCCTTAGGTAAGTCTGCTGACCATATTGGGCTTCAGTTTGCATACTTAATTATTAGGAAGATACTAATTAAGATGAAGAATTAAGTTATTCAAGTTATTCAAAAGCATCAGACATCTCAAAATTCTGCTTTGGTCTGGTAGATTCTGGAAACAAAAGCTGTGACTCAATGTGAGAAGTCAGCTTTATAGGTCTGGGACAGAGAAAAGGACAGAAAATCTCCAGAGAGCCTCCAGCTCCCTGAGAGGTTTGATGAGCAAACAGAAGATAGAACTGCAAAATGATTTGGGGAGCAAGTCTAAAAACAGCTCCTCAAGGGTACAAAGCTAAGACATGTCACTTGAATGCCTTTTCTAATCCAGCTGGGAAGATTTAGGATTTTTTGGTGGGGATCTGCAAGTATAGTAACTTCTTCATCTTTCATGATGATCTAGAAATAAGAATTAATGGAAGTGACTTCAGAAGCAGTGCTGAAAGATATCATCATATTAGTTTGTAGAGTTTGGAATGTGTATTGACATTAAAGTTAACTTTACTATTTCACTGATGTTGCATATGGTCACTAATAGGAATTTTTTGAAAAAAAATTAAAAGCATTTACTTTGGAGGAAAATCAACAGAGCAGAAAACAGAATTAACCTTTAGCCACAGCTCAAGTCTTTGGAGTGTGTAAGAATAGGAAATTGTGGAGTATAGAGCTAGAAGAGACCTCAGATCTAACACCCTTGTTTTACATATGGAGAAACTGAGGCTAAGTGACTTTACAGAATCACAGAAGGGATCTCAGCAACCATGCCTGCACTACAATGTGCCTGACATGTTGCTGTCCAACTTCTGTTTGAAGACCTCTAGAGAGGGAGCCCATTCCACCATGGGACAACTCTAATAATTTGGAACACATGCACGTATACACACATGTACATGCACATGTATATATGCACATACGTGCAATATACACATATATACATGTGCACATATACATATTACATATACACACACATTTAATCACTTCACCATCCTTAGCACCCTCCTTTGGATGGTCTCCGCCTTATCAATGTTCTTTCTCAGTTGTGGCACCGGATGCCAAAGCTGATGCTTCTTCTACTAGAGACTAGACCATACTTCCTCATCACTTATTGAATTTCTAGGCCACCTTACTAATGGTCCATGATTGAGTAATACAGGCATTAGGGGAGTAACAGGTGCTAGATTGTTAGCCATGGGAGAGTCGTGGATACAAATGGTTTCTATGGGAGAACGCCTTTTGAGTTGTAGTGAGTATACCTTGAATACATCCATGGTCCCATAACTTCTGTCCTTCTCTTAAATATATGCCCCTGAGTAAGAGTGGGCAGTCTATCCACATCACCTCCAGTAATAGTGCCAAGGACTCACCTGGTTGGGGTTGTAGTTCTGGAGAGTTTGGGTGACAGTAGTTCCATGGCAATGAGGCCGGGGCGTGAATTTACAGCTGTGGTAGCAGGCACTGGAGGTAAGCTCCACCCCTCACCTCCACCCCCACCCCCAGCCAAAGTGATTTTTGTTTAAGAGACTCTTAGGGATGCCAGCCCACAATAGATTTTAAGATCCTTGAGAGTAGGGCTTGTTTCCATTTTTATCTTTGTATCTCCATCAGTTAGCACAATGCCTAGCAAATAGTAGGCATTTGAGAAATGCTCGTTGATTGCTCGGTATGCTTCTAGAAATAAGTGCCTTGAGAGCAGAGACTATTTTATTTTTTGCCTCTATATTTCTAGTACTTAACACACTATCAGACACATAGTAGGGGCTAATAAATGCTTATTGATTGGTCACAATATACAATCACAGAAGTCTTAGAAGAGTCAGAGTAACTCAGTACCTTTATGGATCTCTTTAGGCCTTTTGGAAAAGTGTCAGACTTGCATCTTTTTCTTCAATATGCTAGCTTGTAGCATGGGTGTTAACTTCACATGCTAACACCTGCTTTGTAGAAGCAGACTTCCTCAATATTGCTTTTATATTAAGGATTTTCCATTCTATCACAGGGCTTTGTGATAGGCCTCTGCAGTGGTTGTCGTTCAGTTGTTTTCAGTCATATCCTACTCTTGGTGATACCATATGGGGTTTTCTTGGCAAAGATACTGGCATGGTTTGCCATTTCCTTCTCTAGCTCACTGTACAGATGAAGAAACTGAGGCAAACAGAGTTGAGTGACTTGCCCAGGGTTACACAACTGGTAAGTGTTTGAGGCCAGGTTTGAACTTAGAAAGATGAGTCTTCCTGATTTCAGACCAGGCACTCTGTCCACTCACTGCTCTACCTAGCTGCCCTAGGAGTTGGTATTCAAGAGCCTGACACAGATGTACAATAAACAGTCCGAATATTAGTACTATAAAACATAAATGAACACATACATATATGTGTGTATATATGTGTATATATTTATATAGGTAGTTATATGCACATATATACACATAATTGTATATATACATATTATACATAAATAATTTTTTCACACAGCTTGTCCCCCACAGGAATACATTCCTTCCTCATCTTTACCTCCTAGAATCCCTTGTTTCCTCCTAAACTTGGCCCCAGCTCCACCTTCTGCAGGATACTCTTCCTACTCCTCACCCTCAACGTTCAGTGACTAGCACCTCCCCCAAAAGTGATCTTGCATTTATTTTGTACATATCTTGCATAGACTATTTCCTAAGGTAAAATGTAAGATGCTTGAATGCAGGGACTCTAAGTTTTGCTTTTATGTCCCCAGTAACTGGTATATGCTAAGTGCTTAGTAAATGTATGCTTGTTTGCTTTATAAGCTTGAAGTGGATGCTATGGGAAAGGATTGTCAGTGGTCATTGGTCTGATGGAAACAAGAACCCTTGGGCAAGTCATTTAATCTTTGTGAGATTCAGTTTTCTCATCTATAAACCGAGAATTGGTTTTAACTGCTAAGGTTCCCTCCAGGTCTAAAGCTTTGATGCTATGATCCTCCTCTCCCTTGCCTAGAGCTGTAAGCTTTTACACAGAATCACTGATTTACAGAGTCTTGTTGTTGGAAGGGACCCAGCAGCCACTGAGTCCAATCCATATCCAAACTGGCTTTCCTCTTACAATATCCACAACATTTGTATGTACTAATGTGCTTACAACAGCCACCTACTGTATTTCTTATTGAAATATTAATGGGCTATAAGAAATGATGACTATGAGAAATCCAGAGAAACATGAGAACTCCTAAGATATAATGCAGAGAGAAGGGAACAGAAGCAGCACAACAATATACTCAATGCATACAATAATGTAAATGAAAATAACATTGCATGGTGACCAAACTTAGTGCAATGTCCAGTCTTTATCCTAGAGTACAGGCAATTAAAGACTCAGTTCCCTCCTTTCAGTAGCTGGGTAGGTGACTATGGGAGGGAACATGGAATATTCTGTCAGACACCGCAGTTTTCTTTGTTGGTTTTCCATAATTGTGTTTCTTTGTTGCAAGCAAGGATTCAGTATGGTTATGAGGGTCAGGTCGGGTGTAGCTTTAGATCAGGAAATTTCTGTGGTGCAAAAAATAAAACAAAGCCATCAATAAAAATTTAAAAAAGTATTTCCTCAAAAGAAGGAAATTCTATCAAATTATGAGTGTCAATTTAAAAATTGGAATCTTTTCTAGATATTCAGGAAACTTTCACTTCAACTTTCAGTTATTTGTGCAGTGGTAAAGTAGTTACCTTAGCTTGCACTGGTAAGGGAGATTGGAAAAATCCCAAACAACAGGAAATCTAAAAATAATTGTTTTTCTAGTTTTATTTTTTCAATTAATAAGCATTTCTTTTCTCCCCTCCCACTTCCCTCTACTGGAAAAAGAAAAGAAAAACAAAACACTTGTAATAAATATGCACAGTCAAGCAAAACAAGCCCCTACATCTGCCATGTCCAAAAATATATATATATATTTCTGCATCTTGAGTCTGTTACCTCTCTGTTAGCAGGTGGATAACATATATGCTTATCAGTCCTCTGGAATCACAGTTGGTCATGGAATTGATCAGAGTCCTTAATTCTTCCAAAGGAAATAATCGATATCTGTTCAGACAGAGCATTTGGGAAGTACCATATTTTAGCTTTCTAATCATATTTTTCCTTACTTTAACACAAAATTTAATTTCAATTCCTGGAATGCATATTGATTGTTAACTGGGAAGGAGTTGGGGGAAGCCACGCAAGGATTAAAGCATTTACATGTTTAATCCACATGGAAATAATTTAAAGTGAATTGCAATGACTACTGTCTTAAAAAAGACAACTTAACTATTAAACGACCAATCACACAGTATTTGTTAAGCACTTGCTATTTGCTAGGCACTGTGCCAAGCACTGAGGTTGCAAAGAAGGGCAAAAATAATCCTGCCTTTAAGTAAATTTCATTTTAGTGGAGGAGAAAACATACTAATAAGTAATTATATATAAGATACATACAGATGGAAAGTAATCCATGTGGAGAAGGCATTAGCAGTAAGGATTGAGGGGATGGGGAGAGGAGCGAAGTCTCTTGTAGAAAGTGGTATTTGAGCTGTGTGTTGAAGGAAGTCAGGAATTCTAAGAAACAAGCTGGATGAGGAGGCTAGAACACTTCTGCTTCAAATTAGAAAAGGGAACTTATAATTTCAGGTTGGGAAAAACAGAGAAACACATCAAGGTGTATCTGGGAGCCACTTTGTAGAAATAAGCCCCTTTCAAAGTGTCACACTCTTGACAAGTAACAGAAACATCAACATGAACATGAGTTTTTCCTCTTGATAGGGATGAAAAATTTGGAAGGAAGAGTGGATCAAAGGTTAATATAATTCCATTTCATTTCCTCAGAGGTAATAGCATTTCCATGATTCACACACATAAAGGTACTCCTGGGAAACAATTGGAATTTTTTAAAAATTGGCTTTTCTAGCAACAAGTATCTTGGAACCATGGACAGCTCTGCAGTTTCCTAAAAAGTAATGCAACCCATTCTCTTTGATTCAGATCTTTTTTTTTTTTTTTGAGGGGGAAGGAAAGGCAATTGGGGTTAAGTGACTTGCCCAAAGTCACACAGCTAGTAAATGTCAAGTGTCTGAGACCAGATTTGATCTCAGGTCCTCCTGACTCCAAGGCCAGTGTTCTATTCACTGCGCCACCTAGCTGCCTCTCTAATTCAAATCTCGAAGCAGCTCATTGCCATCTACAGCCCCTGTCCAAAACATATGTGGATAATAATAGACTTCATAAAGTGAATTCCCCTACCAACTGTAATCTGGTAGCATGAAGTTTTTATCCACTTTATTTTTCCATGTTGAATGGTTAGTCTTACCTCTTTCTTTTTTTTTCTATTTTTTTATTATTTAATATATTTAGTTTTCAGCATTGATTTTCACAAGAGTTTGAATTACAAATTTTCTCCTCATTTCTACCTTCCCCTCACTCCAAGATGGCGTATATTCTGGTTGCCCTGTTCTCCAGTCTGCCCTCCCTTCTGTCACCCCACTCCCCTCCCATCCCCTTTTCCCTTCCTTTCTTATAGGGCAAGATAAATCTCTATGCCCCATTGCCTGTGCATCTTATTTTCTAGTTGCATGGAAAAAAAAAACTTTTTTACTTTTGAACATCTACTTTTTAAAAACCTTGACTTCCAAATTCTCTCCCCTCTTCCCTTTCCACCCACCCTCCCTCCCTCCCTAAGAAGTCAAGCAATTCATCATGGGCCACATGCGTATCATTATGTATAACCCTTCCACAATACTCATGTTGTGAAAGACTAACTATATTTCGCTTCTTCCTAACCTATCCCCTTTTATTGAATTTTCTCCCTTGACCTTGTCCCTTTTTGAAAGTGTTTGTTTACCTCTTTCTACCTCTTTCAATGAAGGACCATTATAGTTTTCTGTGGCTAATTTCAGTAAGTAAAACATCATCTGTGATAAGGTGCTTTTAGAGATTTTTGTCACAAATAAAGGATTCTCTTTACACTTTATATAGTACATCTTCCATGATGTTGCTGCACATTTTAGGTGAGTATATGTTTTTTTTGCCTCTCTTAATGATATTTAGTATGATGGTAGTTATTTCTGAGGTCACATCTTTTATAATATATTTTATGGTTTTCACATATACATAGAAAATATCTGATTTGACAATAGACTGTATAAGATGTATTTCAACATGTGGATAAGATGCAAGCCTTTCACATCCTAACCCCAACCTACCTTTCCAGGTTTATCAGCTAGGATTCTCCTACCTGCCCTCTATGATCCAGCCAAACTTGGTGTTTCTCACACATGACATTTTATCTTTCATCACTGTGCCTTTGACCAGGTTGTTGCCCATGCCTGTCTGTACTCCTTTTCCACTTCTAGTTCTTAGTATCCCTAGCTTCTTTCCAAGTTCTACTCTTATCATGTCTTACATAAGTGCTTTCCTTCTGGCCTCAGCTTCTAGCACCCTCCTTCTGTAATTACTTTGTATTTACTTTGTCTAGATTTTGCACCTGTCTATCTGTCATCTATATCTATCTAATTCTATGTAGAAATATTTTCTCCTTATAAAGTATAAAGTCTTTGAGATCAGGGACTGTTTCATTTTTGTCTCTGAATCTCCAGCACCTGGCATAAAGTATCCACTTAGTAAATTCTTATTGAATGAATGTGTTTGAATAACTAGGTTGCAGCATTCCAGAGATGACTTTGTTGCAAATCTTTATCTACACACACATATATTATGTATATGTGATTATCTATAGTAGAGAAAAGATGCAAAATAAGAGTCGAGTAATTCAGCCTTCTATGTGCAGACATGCAGAGAAAGGCTTCCAATATACCAGATATTAGTGTTTTCTACCAAAGATTTTCAGAAAGACATGGATGTGAAACAAGGTGAAAAGGTATGGACCGTTGCAACGAGTACCAGTGGAGGGCATAGTGACATTGAAATGAGTCCATCTAAGAATCTAATTGCCCAGGGGTATTCTCCATTATCTAACTACATCACGTAAAGATTTGATATGCGTACCATCTATGCCTTCCTCAACATGACTAGCAAAAAGGTTGAACAGAAAAACATGGAGAAGAGAGCCCTTTGGTGCTCCACTGAGTGACTTCCATCTAGGATGAAATTAATCCATTAATCACTAACTTTTCACTAAGTCAATTATTAAATCAATTATTTTTTAAATGAATTGTTATTGATACATTTTGTTTTTCCATAAGCATTTCTTTTGTCTCCCTCCCACTGCTCTCTATTGGAAAAAGAAAAGAAAAACAAAACACTCGTAATAAATATGCATGGTCAAACAAAACAAGCCCCCACATCTGCCATGTCCAAAAATATATATTTATTTCTGCATCTTGTTGTTCTATCATCCAATCTTTATCTGTCCATCTTGCCCAGAAGGATATAATGAAAACATCGTCAAGCCCCTTGATAAAGTCCAGATTACTGTGTGAATAGTAATCTCTTGATCCATAGCCCTGCCAAGAAAAGAAAGGAGGACGAGGCTAGTCTGATTTAGTGTGTTCTTGATGAAGACATGCTGGATCGTTATAATCACTGTTTCCCTTTACAGAGGCCTCCAACATTTCCTTTAATGATGCATTCTAGAATTTAATTCACCTATAGTTTGAAGAACCCACCTTCTCCCACTTTTCCAAAAATCAGGACAGTATCTGCCCATCCCCAGTCCTAAATTTCTCCTATTAGTCATGAGGTTCCAAAGATCACTTACAACAGTCAAATTTTCCAGTTCTTTTAGGACTCTAGGATCGAATTCCAATGCATCCGTTGGCTTCAATCATGGAAGACAACTTGGTGCTACCATCTTCTCACTTACCTTGTGTTTGAATTTCCCGATAACCATTTCTGTTCTATGTGCACAAGTGTGAAGGTCATTCTCCTCAGTTGAGAAAACTAACAAAACAGGAGTTGAGTCCAGCTTTCCCATGGCATCTCAAGCACAGACCCACAGTATTGTTGATCTTCTTTAACCACCAACACATCCCTTTCTCTTGCCATAAGAAACCATCACAAGCCTCAACTCATTCTAGCCTTTAACTTTGCTCACATTATTTCTGCAGGACTGTCCTTTCTTTCATGCCCATCCTCAGACACCTTCCCCTGATTCCACCTTCTGAACTTGTCTTTAAAAAATCTAAGTTGGCTGATCAATTCCCTGTGCAGACATATTAGCCTTTTTATATTGCCTCTTTTATCTTCCCCTTTGCAATAATCCATATTTGTGTCATTAGGATTCTGTTCTTGAGAGGATATTTTGTTCAGAGCATCGTGGATTTAGAACTAGGAAGGATCTTGAAGGATATCCAGTTCAGCAACCTCATTTTTCAGATGAGGAATATGAGGCACAGAGATGTTAGCTGACTTGCCCAAAGTTACACAGATAGCCAATCAATCATTCAATGAGTTGGTTGGTGCAATTAAGTACCAACAGCCAGGTTCTGTGCTAAATAGTGGGGATACAAAGAAACGGTGAAATATTTCCTACCTCCAACAGGTTATATTCTATCTAGGGAGACAACATGTAAATGTAAACATAACTACAAAATCAAAACAAGGTTGGATGGATGTTGGAACAGGAAGATTAACAGCTAGAGGAACCAAGAAAGGCTTCCTATAGACTTCAGAAGAAACTAGAGCCAAGAGACAGATCTGAGGGGGGAATAGGTTTAGTCTAATCCCCTCATTTTACAGATAAGGAAACTAAGGCCCAGAAGGAATGAAATGACTTATTTAAAATCACACAGACAAGACATGACAAAGGCAGGATGTGAACTCGGAGGGGAGATCTTCTTAACAGTAGTTTTAGGCAAGGGAAACCTCACACAGTATTTATCTTAACACTTTGAGATTCACTCACATAACCTAGTGTTCATGTCAGATTATGGTCAGTTTCGCTTCTCCCCAATATTCCTATTATTTCTACATCAGCAACTACTGGTTTCTACTTCCTGGTTTACGTTCATGTCCAGAATAGCAATTCCACTTTTTGTTTCCGCCATCTTTTGAAAAATGACATTTTCATAAGGGGAAATAAAAAAAAATCAGTTGCTTTGGCTTTAGAGTAGAGTAGAATAAGGCAACGAGATCTAAAAAAATACTTGGTCCAAGCACCTTTTGTGGATGGAGCTACTAAGAAGGAATTTCATTTTCTGGTTATGAAAGAAGGAATGGCTGCCACCATTATCATTATGGCATTGATATAGCATTTAAAGTTTGCAAAGCACTTTATATACACTAATTCATTTGAGCCTCACAAGATCCCGTGTGATAGGTATCTTATATTTTACAGATGAGGAAACTGAGTTTAAATGGCACAAAGGGTTTAAATGGCACATCTATGGTAATTTAAGACAAAATCACTGAATCACAGAGTTGGAAGAGATCTCCAAAGCTATGTAAACCAGTCCATAGTCAACCAACAATCTCCTGACAACAGTTTCCCTAATCTTTACTTCAAAAGGCAGTCTGGCAATGTAAATAGAGAAAATTCAAGAGCATGGAGTACAATGCAGTAGCCTGGTGAGTATGTCTTCATCTTGGAATCCAGAACAACATGCTCTCATATAGATAATCAAAAGGCTTAGTGGGTGGAGGACTGGACACACAGTGGGATTTTAAATCCCACCTCTGATAACTGTGATCTTGGACAAGTCATTTCCCCCCTTAGACTCAATTCCTCAAACTGAAAAATTAAAGGGCTAGATGTAATGTCTTCTTAGGTCCATTCCAGATCTAAATCTATGAGCCTCTAATCTTCATCAACAAATTATCAATTGTTTCCTAAGTTAGCCCATTCTACTTTGGAATAACTAATGTTAGGAAATTTATCCCTTTTGTTAAGACCAAATTTGCTTCTTTGCTGCTTCTAATTGTTGCTTTCCTAGGGTTAAATAAGAACAAATGCGTTTTCCTCTTGCACTGGAAAAGTAGAACAACTTTCTTTAAAGATAGCAACATTGAATGAATGAATGAATGAATGAATGAATGAAAAGCATTTGAGCACTAGAGTTAGTTCTTCTTTATGGCATTTAAAGCTCTTTACATTCTGAGTGCATCTTGCCTTTCAAGTTTGATTTTACTTTACTCCCTCTTGAGCACACTATATTCTAGCCAAAGTGCTATTTGCTATTTCCCATGTATGACATTCTGTCTCCAGCCTCCCAGATATGGCATAGGCTGTCCCCCATGCCTGGTATGCATGCCCTCCTCATCCCCACCTTTTGGTATCCCTAGCTTACTTCAAGCCTCAGTTCAAATGCCACTTATTACATGTGTTCTTTTTCAATCCCCCTCATTGTTCATGTTCCTCTCTTCTCCCTTCCAGATGACTACACACACACACACACACACACACACACACACACACACACACACACACATGTATATAAATTTGCAATAATTTGCATGCCTATTGTTTCCTCCAGTAGAGTACAAGCTCCTGGTGTTTGTCGCTCCAGTGGCTACTTTGGTGACTAGGAAATGTTAGTCACTTAATACATTGATGGATTTACTATATTTGATGAATTGAATTCAAATGAATTGAATTGATGTGGTATGGCCACACCTCTATGAAGTGGAATTGGTAGAATCTGAACCCAGGTCATCCTGACTCAAACCCAGCATTCTATCTGCTAAACCTTTAGATTGACTACCTGGAAGGATTTTATACTGGATTCCAAGAGGTTGGGCATGGGTAACCACCCATTTGCTTCATTTTACTCTTTGCCCTTGGATTTTCTCTCATTCCTCCTGGACAAAGTCAAATTTTGCTGAGAACAGTGCCTGGTCAGGTGGTTCTAATTGTTCACTGTCAGACACTTGGTGAGAGTCTTTCCATTTATCCTGTAAGCCCAGCAACATGAACAGGGGCCTTAAAAGTATCTTGAGGCTATTCAGGCTTTGTCAGTTTATTTTTTAAAACCGTTCCCAGGTGATGGAGCAGCCAGGGACTCTGCTAAGCAGGATTCAGTTAGACAAGCATTTTTGGGAGCAAGCAGGGTTGAGCTCGGCTGGAGTACGGGCCTCAAATGCCTGAAGGAACAACCCTTCAGATCGGGGAATTGATTTGCTATCCATCCATTTGTACTTGTTTTTTCCTCATTTGCCCTATTTCTGCAACAGTAACCAGGAGAAAAATCACTCAGGAAGGACAAAATCATCTTTGTGTTTGTGGTAATCATTGATTGGGTCTGGGAATAGGCGATTTTTTCAGAAGGGCACAGTTTGCTGAAAAGAAATCATGAGGTTTATATAACCTTTTGCATGCATCAGGACGACCTGGAATAATTCCAGAATGAGTCTTCTGATGATTTATAGCACATCTCAGTGAGCTTGCGTTGAAGCAGAGACTCACAGCTACAAAGGGCCTTCACAATCATTGAACTGGGGGGCTCTTTGCTTGTTTGTGTTGTGGTTCCCTTTGGCAGGTTGATGAAGCCGAGGAATCCCTTTTCAGGATGACAACTTTGGATTCCTAAAATAAAAATACAAAGAAAACTGATTATGTTGAAATACAGTTATCAAAAGATGAAAAAGGTCATGGACACCAGGTTGAGAACTCCTGATTCAATTCAACTCCTTCATTTTACACATGAGGAAACTGAGGCCCAAAGAGGCCAACCGATTCATCCAAGGATAAAATATTTTGCTTAGCCTGGCATTCCATGTCTCCATAATCTGGTTCCAACTTTGAGGAAATGTGGTACAGGAGATGAAGTGCTGCAGGACTTGGGGTCAGGAGGACCTGGGTTCAGATCATACCTCTGATAATAACTGCTGTGTTACTATGGGCAAAACACTTGAGTTCTCTGATTTTCAGGTTTCTCATCTTCAGAATACATATGATAATACCAGTGGTACAGAGAGAGTTGTTGGTCAGCTCAAAGAGGCAATGTATATAAAGTAATTTCCAAATTTAAAGTGCTATTTAAATACCAAGCATGGGTACAGACACTTCCCCTCCCCTTTTCAGAAATATTAAGAATTAAAATTTATCCTAGAATGAGCCTTTGGGCTAAGATGGAGGAACCTTATCAGTCTCTTTTGATCTCTAAACAATGTCTTTCTCTCTTCCTCCTCCTCCTCCTCTTCTTCTTCTTCTTCTTCTTCTTCTTCTTCTTCTTCTTCTCCTCCTCCTCCTCCTTCTCTCTCTCTCTCTCGTCTTTTCTCTCTTTCTCTCCCCTTCCCTTTCCCCCTTCTTTTTCTCTGTCTCTATCTCTTTCCCCTTTACCTCTGTCACTAGTTCCTCCTTCAAATCATTGTTTGTTTTCTCAACTGAGAAATGATAATGATTTGAAGGAGGAACTAGTGACAGAGGGAAAGAGATAGAGAGATAAAGACAGAGAAAAAGAAGGGGGAAAAGGAAGGGGAGAGAGAGAGAGAGAGAGAGAGAGAGAGAGAGAGAGAGAGAGAGAGAGAGAGAGAGAGAGAGAGAGAGAGAGAGAGTAGAGCAAGTATTAGAGTGGAGATTCTTTTTGCACGTGGATTGGACTAGATGGACACTGAGGTCCCTTTTAATTCTCAAATTCTGTGATTGTGTAATGATTTCACATTTCTCCTCTTCATGCACTCTTTGTTCCAGCCAAACTATACTACTAACTGTTCCTCAAACATGATCTCCTGCCTCCACGCACTTACCCAATTCACCCCATGCCTGGCAGGCATCTCTGCCTTCACATCCCCACCTCTTAGAATCCTTATCTTCCTTCAAGGCTGAGGTCAGGTACCACTTCCTCCAAGTGTTCTTCCTTTGGTCCTCTCTCATTCCTAGCACTTGCTTCCTCTTCAAATGATTGACTTGCATGCATTTTGTATATTCTCCCTCCCTTTCCTTCATAGAATGGAATCTTCTTGAGCACAGGGACTTTTTGTATTGATGTCCTAATGCCTAACATAGCACCTGCCTTCTTTATCTTCCTCTCTGCCTCTCATTGGTACAGAGAGTGCCTAGAAAAGAAAACTTCCACCAATGAAGGTTGGTATTGTCTCTGAAATATTTAGTCTTATAGATACTATGATGGGATGTGATTTACCCAGGGTCACACTGCCAGCATGTGGAAGAGTAGGACTTGACCTTTGGTCTTCCTGGCTTCAAGACAGTTCTCTGTCCATTTTGCCATGCTATCTCCACTAAATAAATGTTTTTAAATTGACTTGCCTAGGGCCACATGATTATATGCTCTGTCTTCTTGGGCAGGTTTGTCTGTCTCAGACTGTAAATGCCTAAAGGACTATATTCATGTCTACTCTATATATAGATAGGACGTAATGAATGAATGAACGAATGGAGAAATGAATGAATGGAAAAACATGCTTCCTCTCTGCCAGGCACTGCATTCCATTTAACTTGCTCTAACACAGTGTTATGTGTGGGCAGGTGTAAAATAAATGTTTTTGGAAGATGATGATTTTTCAAGACTTCTTTTAAAAATAACAAAAAATGTCATTGCATTTATATAATGCCTTTCATTTTGCATGCCTTTGTATCTAATATGTTGTAATCATTTCTATCACTCCTTTAATGAATTGAGAGACTGAGGCACAGAGAGGCTATATGACTTGTCCAAGATCACACAGCAAATCGGAGGCTACTCTTGGCTAGATCCTAGGACCTAAGACCTATGTGTCCCATCTATTGATTAGTCCTAAGCTCCCTAAAAAGCATGCCTTGAGATCACAGGCAGCTGGTGGCAAGCATAGCCAGTGTAAAATGCAGTGAATTTGAATTCAGAAGATTTAGCCTTGAATTCTACCAATTATTAGTGATGTCACTTGGGGCAAGTTATCTTCCTGCCCGGAGCCTTGGTTTGCTCATCTGCAGGCTAATGATAATACTTGCAAAATTCTCAGCTCTAAGTAATAATTGTATTAATAGCTATTGTATTGTATTAATAGTCTTGTGAAAAAACAGACTTTCAGGTGGCTTCCCCCACTATCTCTTCCTTTACCCCTATTTCACATGAAGAGGTGACCCTCCTCCTTGACAAGGCAACCCCCTCTCTACACCTCCCCTTGATCCCATTCTATTCTATCTTTTCCAGCAGATTGTCTCTCCTATTATCCCCACTCTCTCACTAATATCCAATCTATCGCTATCTACTGACTTCTTCTCTACATACTGCAACTATGTCCATGCTTCCCCCTTCCAAAAAGAAAAAAAAATCATCCCTTAATCTGACCATGCCTTCTATCTCCCATCTCTATCTCTCCTGCCCTTTGTGGCTAAACTCTGTGAGAGCTGGGGCTTCTCCTTCCACTCCCTTCTCTTGATTCTGAACTCTTTCTAATCTGGCTTCCAACTTCATCATTCAACTAAAATTACTTTAGCCAAAGTTACTAGTTTCTTAACTGCTAAGTCGATTGAGAAGGCCCATTCTTGATCTCTCTGTAATCTTTGACACTGCTGATCATCACTTCCTAGTGAATATTCTCTAGTTTTATTCTGTATATGTTTTCTTTATACATAGTCATTTGTGTATTTTCTTTCCCATTAGATTGTGAGCTCCTTGAGGGCAGGGTTTTTTTTTTACCTTTTTTTGTCTTTTAAAACTCTTCATAACTTGGTGATTTCCTTTTTTTTTTTTAAGTCTTTTACACTTTGTGATCCATTGACATGGGCCTTCTTACTGCTTCTCACTCACAAGAACATTCCATCTGCTTTCTCTGTCTTTTCCTCTCCATCCCTGCTCCCCTCTGCCTCCTGGTTTCTCGGCCTTACTTCATGATTCAGCTCAAATTCCCTCTCCAGTCTTCCCTCTTCTCTGTCTCCTGGAGTATTTATCCTCTATAAATGTCCTGGATGTGCAGTTATTTGCATGTTGCTCCCTCCCCCCATTAGAATGTGTGTTCCTTGAGGACAGAAGCTGTGTTTTTGCATTTGTTTGTAAGCTCTGGGACTTAGGACAGTGCTGAGCACAAGTAAGCACTTAATAAATGCTCATTAGCAGACTGACTGACAGGATGTATTTTGGGGGAGGTGGGCTAGGATGAGCTATGAAATTGATGGAGCACTTTAGAACTTACAAACAACTTCACAGACCTTCTCCTTTGATCCCCATAACGCTCCTGTGCTATAGTTAGTGCTGATAATGTGCCCCACCCGCTTTTAACTGCTTAGGAAGCTGGGGTTCAGAGCAGTGACTTCACTTGGCCAGCATCATACAGGAAGCAAGTGGCAAAGCCAGCACTAAATTCATAGGCCGATAGATTTAAAGCTGAAAGGGACCTCAGAGGCCACTGAGTCCAATGTCCCTTATTGAAGTTAAATGACTTGCCCAAGGTCACACAACTACTATGTATCTGAGGCAAGACTCACGCTCAGGTCTTTTTGACTCCAAGTCCAGCTTCCTTTACAATGAACTGTGCCTTGAGTGTTTAGGCAGGAAGGAGGTGGCTCAACAGTGGCTTGGCACCTCCCTCCTGAGGTATTATGGGAATTTTTTATGGTATTATGGGAATTTTCCAGACTTACTTTGTAGAAGTCAATGATTCTTTTTCTCATTATTACTGATATTAGGGTAAATGATACAAGTGATTTGTCTTGTCTAAGACAGAAATTATAAATAGCTTGCATCCTCAAGTTCAGTGACATTCTCTAACCTGACATAATTTTTGAGAGGGAAAGTGATGAGTGGTCCATTCAAGGTTTCATATGAAGAGGGAAACTTTGAGATGACCCAAGAATCACAAATTCATCAAGCTATGTATGTTGAATGAATTAATGAATGAATCCATGTTATCTGAGGAGTCACCTAGTCCCATCTTTTTTATTCTAAGCTCAAAGAACTAGATTAATTCTTTCAAGTAAATCAATAATCTACTCAATCACTCATTTTTTAAACACCTACTATGTGCCAGATACTATACTAGTCTCTAGTGAAGTAGTGCTTGTCCTTAAGGAGCTTGCATTCTGTCAGGTGAGACATTATGTGCACACACACTCATATAAGTATATACAAAACTTGGACCAAAGAAATGGAAGGTAGTGGAAGGGAGAGGAGGGGCTTGCTTTTGAAGGGGGCGGGGCGGGGGTTGAGGATTAATGGAAGTGTCTAGAAATTTTCAAAAACAACATTCCAGAAAAGATTTAGTATTCACTAGCCAGATGGATGGCTTATCATGGATTAAATTTCAGCATTTTACTTCCTGGTCAGCCCTGATGTTGCCTCCATGGTCGGAATAAAGGCAAGACTATAACAAAGGGGGAAGACAATGACCCTGGCCCCTCATTTTAGCTTGGTCAATACTAAGCTTAATATAGGGCAATTTTAGGCACAGGAAAAGGCACAATCCTATATATGCAGACCATCTAGCGACACTTTTTTCAACGAAGGTCATAGATTTCTGTGGCTGAGAAAGATGAGAACACATTATTGCCTAAATGGGATTGCCCATGGAAAACTTATTACACTCTAGTGACCCCAATTTATCCATGGAAGTATAAATCCAAAAGATGACTTAAGGAGCCAGAAACTGTCATTTTTTGGTTAGGCTTCATCTGATTTCCATGCTGTTGTGGTTTTGAATATAGTAGTTTGTGATGCCATAGGTAGGCTGCTAGGTGGCACCATAGTGCCTAGTGCACCAGGCCTGTAGTAAGAGGAGACCTGAATTCTGACCTCAGACACTTAGCTGTGTCCCTGGGCAAGTCACTTAACCCTGTTTACTTCAGTTTCCTCATCTGTAAAATGAGCTGGAGAAGGAAATGACAAACCACTCTAATATCTTTGCCAAGAAAACCCCAAATGGAGTCACCAAGAGTCAGAAGCAACTGAACAATAACACAACAATTCCATAAGCAAAAGGCAGGATTTGGAGTCAGAAGATCTGAGTGCAAATCCCATTGCTGGCTGTTTTCTGTATGACCTTGGCCTTGTAATTTAACCTTTCTAGGCTGTAGTTTCCTTAGTGGTTAAATTTAAAAGGTTGGACTAGATAGTTTACATTTATATAGTGCTTATTATGTGCCTGGCACTGGGCTAAGTGCTTTACAAGTATTATTTTATTTGGTCCTGGGAGGTAGGCACTATTATTATACCTATTTTACAGATAAAGAAACTGAGGTAAAGGGGTTAAGTAACTTCCCCAGGGTCATGCAGCTATTACTAATCTGAGGTCAGATTTGACCTCAGGTCTTCCAGACTCCAAGCCTGGCACTCTATCCACTGTGCCTGGCACTCTATCCACTGCACCACTTAGTGAGTTTGAAGCTCTCTTGCATTTATGAATCTATGGCTTCCAAAATTGAGCAACTAAAGAGCTGGCTAAACTACTCTGTATCTCTATCTCTAACTTGGCTTTCTGACCCTTCACTTTCACCGGCTGCTCTGTCTCCAGGGGACTGAGGCCAGCCAGTGATTGGTGACAATGATGAGAAGGCCTAGCCATGCTGCCTTCCTCCCCACTTCTACCTTCCTCCCCCAAGCTCTCCTTTATGTTTTGTCTGCCCCTTCTGCCCCTTGTCCCATCTCTTCAGGTCTGTTAGTCTCTCCCTCTCTCCCCCTCTCTCCCCCTCTCTCTCCCTCTCTCTC
>CM053623.1:175341226-175362650 GCA_028646595.1 Phalanger gymnotis | reverse complement strand
ATATGATATTCTGGAGGTCAATGGAGCTAGGATTAAAACCAAGAATCACCTACCCAGCAAAACTGAGTATCATGCTCCAAGGCAAAATATGGATTTTCAATAAAATAGAGGACTTTCAAGCTTTCTCAGTGAAAAGACCAGAGCTGAACAGAAAATTTGACTTCCAAACTCAAGATTCAAGAGAAGCATGAAAAGGTAATCAAGAAAGAGAAATCATAAGGGACTTACTAAAGTTGAACTGTTTTGTTTACATTCCTACATGGAAAGATGATGTGCATAATACATGAGACCTCAGTATTAGGGTAGCTGAAGGGAATATACATATACATACATATATATGTGTACACACACATACACACACACACACACACACACACACACACATATATATATATATATATATGGGGAGAGACAGAGAGAGAGAGACAGACAGACAGACAGCAGAGAGACAGAGAAACAGACAGAAAAAGACAGAGAGAGACAGAGGGCATAGGGTGAGTTGAATATGAAGGGCAATGGGGCATAGAAATCTATCTTGCCCTACAAGAACGTAAGGGAAAAGGGGAAGGGGGGAGTGGGGTGACAGACGGGAGGGCTGACTGGGGAACGGGGCAATCAGAATATATGCCATCTTGGAGTGGGGGGGGGATAGAAATGGGGAGAAACTTTGTAATTCAAACTCTTGTGTAAATCAATGCTGAAAACTAAAAACATCAAACAAACAAACAAATAAATAAATAAAAGCAGACTAAAGAACATGTGCTAGCAGCCCTCCTGTGTGCTGGTGTTATTGGCCTTATACCTCCACAGTAGCTCCAAGTAACGTTGTTGTTTAAAAAAAAAAAGGCTATGAATGTTATTTGCATTTTTAACAAGGGATTCTTGGAGACCTTTAAGCTCTTTTTCAATCTGAGGCAGTGGACTTTTTAGACAAAGGAATGAGTCCCTAATGGTAGAGTTTGGGACAAAATTGACCCCCAGAGGAGATGATTTAGGGCAGGGGACACTTTTCATGTTTCTTAAATTAAGTGATGGAAATAGCCCAACTTGCATTAAGAAAGACATAACTTCTAGGATTTCTGGAATATTGGGTTCAGTTCTGGGCACCATAGTTTAAGAAGAATACTAATAAAATTGAGAATGTGCAAAGGAGGAGAACCAGTGTGATAAAGGACCTTGCGTCCATATTGTATGAGGATTATTTAAATGAACTGGGTATGTTTTGCTTGGGAAAATGATGATTTTGGGGGAGACATTAGTTGTCTTCAACTATTTGGAGGGCTGTCAGGTGGAAAAGTGGTTATACTTACTCGACTCCTGTGTGCAGAACCAGGAATGATGGTTGGAAATAGTACAGAAGCAAGTTCTGTATTGATGTCAAGAAAGACTAAGGACCCATTAAAGCTGTCCAAAAGTGGGAGGGGCTGCCTTTGGGGCAGGGGGTCGGGGGTGGCTTCTCTCTGCTCGGAGGTCTTCAGGCAGAGGCTGGATGATGACTTGCTATGGTGGGGATTCTTTTCGAGTTGGGTTGGGCTGAATGAGGGGGGAGCCACTGAGGGGCCTTCCAACTCTGACATTTTGTGATGCTCTGAACTACTGTTTACTCTACATGCTTCCAAGGCCAACCCAACCCACATGGTTATCATTCTTATCTGATGCTTATTGTCTTAATTTATTGTACAGAATTCTGGCTGTATTAGCCTCAAAATCTCACTAGTACTTACTCTCTTTGGTGCATCACTGATCACCCAGTGTAAATCAGATTACAAATCAATCTCTGTTTCACTTCCCACATTCTCTTCATGTCATCTTCCCACCACTTAGACTTTTGTTTTTATTTTTTAAAGCCAACATTGCATGTGGTGTGCTCTGAGGCAAAACTTTAGAGGAAAATAGATGAAAAGTTTAATATATTATTTTTCTCAGAAAAGATTTAAGGAAAGTCGGTATTTGTAATTTGGACAAAAGGAGACTGAATATAAAAAATGTTGAGATACTGATGAAAAGGTGTGAAAGTGATTATTAAGAATGGCATCTCAAAATGCCAAGACTGAAAATTAATGCATGACGGGAAGCAGATGGGTGAGAAAATAAAATTCAGCAGCCTGAATTTTAGGCGTCATTTGCCTAGAATTCTAGGACTAAGGACCCTCAGAGGTCATTTTATGCATCTAAGATGTCCCCAACAGGTTAACCTCTATTCTGCCTCTAAGATAAGAGATGCAGCTTTACTTCATTATGTGACTCTGGACAGGACTTTATCCACTGTAGCCTAGTGGATAGAGCACTGTCCTGGAATCAGGAAGACCTAGGTTCAAATCCTGCCTCTGACATATATTAGCTATGTAACTCTCAGCAAGTCCCTTTACCCATCCTCAGTTTCCATATCTGTAAAAAATGAGGGGCTTGGACTAATGGATTCTAGGGTCTCTTACAGTTTGAGGTCTATGATTCTTACTGAACTCCTAATTTATTATCATTTTAAAAATAATTTTTCTTGCTGTCTTTTGTTTTTACATTTCCTAAATCTCTTTCTGTCTTCCTTTCCCCCTACATAATAAAGAATGTTTTAAAGAAAAAAGAACTAATTTGTTATTATTAAGAGATAGTGATATGTACTTGTGATAGAGTAAGCAACAGAATCAGTGAAATCACAGAGCTTTTTCAGTATAAGAATGTGAGAGGCTGAGTGACTGTAGGGGTATAGAGAGATTTGAGGAGCCTTGGATTCAAATGTAACCCCAACCTTCCTATGTGACTTAGCCTCTCAGGGGCCCTAGGCAACTCTCTGGGACTCTGGGCTGCCAATGAGTTGCAGATTTGCTTTGGTAGAGGAAGTCTCCATAGTGGGAATTCAATCCATAGATGAAATCACAGGACTGGACTTAAAAATAAACCTATTAAAATTTGAAACTCTCTAACCTGGTCACCAGTGGGAAAAGCATGATGTTTCATATGTAAGAATGTAAGCATGGTCTAAAGACACCTCCTCAGCAACTCTATGGCTATCCAGTTGGGCTGAGAAATGCCAGAGGAATCATATTAATTATGATCATTCCAGATACAGAATCCATAAAATGGAGCACTGTCAGGGGTGGACAGAGAAACAGTTGCGTGCATGACTCATTTCACAAGGGTTGGTTGACATTTTGGACAAAACTACTGACAATTCCCAGCCCATCCCCAAAGTATTGTGGACTCCCTTTCATTCTCATAAAGGTTAAACAAGTTAGACTTTTGATTTTTTTGTTCAGAACTCCCTTGTAAGACCCTTCACATGAGGATGATGTGATTCCTTTTAAAAGCAAACATTTCCTTGGCCTGAATCCCAGAGCCAGCCCTGCAAGATGGTGACCTGGAGATATTAGACCATAGAGATTATTAACAGCTCTGTGAGTGAATCATCTGGGCCATTTGTCAGGGTCATTTATTGAAGCAAAAGGAAGGTGGGCCGGGTATCTCCCTAAAGTGAAGCTGCCTGCATCGGATTGAAATGGAGTCTAAAAAAAAACATCCCCAGCTTCCCCATTGATCTGAAATAACCTTCCAGAAACACCAAAGGTGCTGAGAACACACTCAGAGCCCACAAACCACCCTTGTTCACAGAAAGGAAGAGCAAGGCAGTGTGGTATTTCCATTAAACTTAGACCCAAGCCAAAAAAAAATCATGCAAAAATATAAACAGTGCCTGAAGTATTGAGAAATGGGAAGTCAGCACTTGGTTAATGGACAAAGACAAAGTCATGATATGGAAAGAGATCTTGATATGGCATTAAATGACCTGGGCTTGAAACAGATTTGTGCCACTCACCAGCTGTAGACTTGGAAAAGTCATGACCTCTCTGGGCCTCAATTTCCTCACTGATAAATGAGGGTCCTGAACTAGAGGGCCCCTGAGGTCACTCGCAGATTCAGCTCTATGATCTTTAGAGCGACTGAGGAGATCAGAGGTTAGAAATGCATCAACATGGAATCACAGCATGGCAGAGCTGGGAGAAGCCTGGAGATCACAGTGGCAGACCTGGATGAAGATGATTCATAAAGTTGTCTAGTTTAGCCCTTTTATTAAGAAAAAATCATCAATAGCTAGCATTTGTGCTGTGCTTTAGGATTTACAAAGTGCTTTGCATATGTTCTTTCTCATTTAATTCTCATGACAAGACTATCAGTAGGTGCTATTATTGTCCCCACTTTACAGGTGTGGAAACTGAGGCCCAGGGATGTTATATGACTTCTCCCACAAAGGCAGAGCCAGCATTTGAACCCGTGGCCTCTTAACCCCACATCTATCACTCTCTCATTGCCTGCCACATTGCTTTCTATATACCAGGCCCTTACTAATTATTTGTTGAATTGTATCTTATTGAATTACAGTCACATCCAGGTTTAAGCCACCATCTGTTCCAGATAAAAGAACTAATTTCCTCAGCAGTTTTTGAGGCTCAGAAGAGGAAAATGTCTTTGGTGCAGAATTTAGTGTATTTTTCCTTTGCTTTGTTTTCTCAAAGATGTGTTTTAGAGTCAAGGCAATAAAAATACTTGATAATTGGGCCAAGTTGGGAAAACAAATTGGCTGCACAGTACAGACCATCCATCCCTGGGTTTACCTACAGGAATAGATTGCTCATGTGCAAGCGCGCAGAGAATTAGGAGAACTTCCTCTCCATTATACACATTGGATTTCAGCTCTAATCAACTGTGTTCCCGATTTAGAGATCTGCCATTGATAACCACTGTCCTGTCCCCTGAACAGCAGAATGAAGGATATGGAAGATCTGATCTACTATACTGGTTCTGGAGGAAATCTTTCAATTATATAAAAAAAATTAAAAATTCTCTCCTATATCTCAGAAAGCAATTGGAATTAAAAAAAGATGGCTCTGAGCATTTTCCCTGGTTGTTCCCCATGCCTGGAATGTCCTCCATTCTCTGCTCCAGCTACTGATCTTCCCGGCTTCCTTTAAGTCCCAACTAAAAGCTTACCTTCTACAGACATCCTTCTCTAATCCTTCTTCATTTCAGTTCTCTCCCGCTTTTAATTATTTCCTGTTTTTCGTGTACATAGCTCGTTTTGTACATTTTTGTTTGTATGTTGTATCCCTAATTGGATTGTAAGCACCATGAGGGCCTGTTTTTGCATCCCCAGTGCTTAGCATAGTGT
This sequence comes from Phalanger gymnotis, assembly GCA_028646595.1. Lineage (NCBI taxonomy): Eukaryota > Metazoa > Chordata > Mammalia > Diprotodontia > Phalangeridae > Phalanger > Phalanger gymnotis. Next base: position 175,357,489 of record CM053623.1, on the reverse strand, counting down.
CTGGCACATAGTAGGTACTTATAATTGTTTGTTGAATTGAGTGTATTTTGGGGAGAAACTCAGGATCATTGGAAATACCACACATTTCCCTGAGTTCAACCCAGACCAATATGTTCCTTCTATTTGCTCCTTTTATCTTGTGTGTACAAAATTATTTCCATGTGTTCGTCCCCGTTAGAATGTAAACTTCTTGAGGGCAGAACTGTTTCTGGCCTTTCTTTATTATTGCCAGCACTTAGTACTGTTCCTGGCACATAGTAAGCATTTAATAATTGCTTATTGACTGACTGGACCCAGTTCATTGTCTGCAGTGTCTGTCCAAGAGAAATGCATTAGTGGACCAAATCTGCAAAAGCCAGCTACATGGCATAGTCTGCCCAATGGCTGCAAATCATGGAATGGGGTCACTGTCACCCCAAAGGAATGAAAGTTGGGGGTCACACAAGGATCAATAAAGAATGAATGAAAAAAAGTCTTTAATGTGCCTGGTACATAGTATGTGCTAAGCACTTGGGGCACAAATAAAAAAATGAGACACCCCCCCTGGCCTCAAGGACCTTATACCTTAATAGGTGAATAGAGAAGATACAGAGAAGTGGGGGCCACAGGAAGGAGTTTTGTTCTGGGGAATTGAAAGGCCATAGGGAAGTTGATGGTCACATGCTTTCCAGTAGCAATGGTAATATTGACTTGATTCCTGTTTTCTATTCTGCCTCTCCAACTTACTGCCTTTGTGACCCAGAACAAATCATTCCCCTCCCCTGGACTTCAGTTCTCTCATCCCTAAAAGGAGGGAGCAGACTTGGTGGCCTTTGGGTTCCTTCCAGCTCCAGACCCTATAATCCTGTATCTAGCTAGTTGCACAGCTGCACAGTCCTAGGCTCTTGACACCAATACTCCTTCCAGAGCATTCTAGCCTGGTTTATCCTATGTGCTTCTGCAGGAATGATGATGCTGTTAGGAGGGAGGGAAGGTCTGAAGTATGAGATGGAGATACCTGGAAGGGCAGATTTGTATTGGGTGCCACCGAATGTGGCCCTGAGCAGCTTAGAGGCTGTGTTAGGGGTGTATGGGGTGGATGCCCAGAAAGAGGAGACCAAGCGATGATGAAAACACTCTCTGGCTCCTTTTGTGTGAGGCCAGCTCTTGCTGGCAGAGGCCTGGGCATAGGCCTTACAGCAGGACTCCAATGTATTCTGAATTAGGGAAACTTGAGAACTGGCCCACAGGAGAGAAGCCTTTCACCTGGGATCACAGATCCAGATCTGGCAGGGACCGTGAGGCCACTCATTCCAACCTTCTTGCTTTTTACAGGGAAGGATTCTGAAGCCCAAGGTGGTCTGGATAGTCAGTGTGAAAAGGTAGGTCCTGGAGCTAGAGCTGGAGGAGAGGGGAGTAGCCATCCTGTCCAAACCCCGCATTTTACAGATAAGGGAGCTGAGGCTCAGAGAAGGGAAAGTGCCTAGGATTGCCTGAGGGAAAGAATCCTGGGTTTGGCCTCAGAGGACATGTGTTTCAGTTCCTGAATCTGCCCCTTGTTACCTTTGTGACCTTGGACAAGGTCATGACATTACAAAAATGAGTAAAAAGAATGAGGCAGGCAGGTTCACTGGGGAAACTTCTAGATAGAACTTTAACAAGTTCAGAGTGGATAACGCTATGCTTGTGCGTTTAATTCTTCGTGACTGTGATATATCAGAGAACAGGACCTGGCATATGGAAGATTTGGGTTCAAATGTTATCTTTGTCACTATGACCTGTGTGACCTTGGGAGAGCCATTTCACTTCTCTGAATCTCAGTTTCCCCATCTATGATCTCATGGGCTCCTCCTCCTCCTCCTCCATTTCAAATGACTACTTTGGGATTCAGTCTTTTCATCTGTGATCCTGTGAGCTCTTAGGAACTCAGTTTCCTCATTTGTCAAGCTATAAATTGAGGGCGTTGGACAAGATGCCCCCTAAGTTTCCTTATCACTCTGAATTGATTATCTTATGATAAAAAAGGATATAGTAACCCCTGTAAGTTAAAATAAACCCATTTTCATATCAATAAATGGCTGCTGGTTAGAGATAGGGAGTAAGTCAAGGGCAGGTTAAGAATCTATCAGAGAATGGGAAAAGAAGAAAAACTGTTTTATTATAGTTTAGTAAATCTATACATACACAGAGTTGTTTTTTAAAAGCATGAATTCATTCATCTCTGTGATTCCACTATGATGCTGCTAGCAAAAGAGTTTTATCCTGAGTTTTGCAAATGGAAGAACAGAGATCCAGATATTGACTTCCTAAAGGTCATGATCTAAAATTATAACATGGCCAAAAAGGTAATTATAGGCCTCTGACTTCACCTGCTAAGTGATACTGGTTCTGATGAGGAAATGTATACACTGGTCTTTTTTGTTTGTTTGTTTGGCTTCTCATTTGATCCCAGCATTTTACTAGAAGAGCAGAATGGCAGAATGTATAGCCAGCCTTGGTGTTCAAGTCTCACCTCTCGTATAAACAGGCTGTATGATGTTGCTAAAGTCACTTAACCTCTCAGTACCCCAGACAAATCTCTCAGACCATGAATACCAGGTCTATTCATCCCCCCCACACACACATACACTTAATAGTATTTTTTCCAATTACATGTAAAGATAGTTTTCAACATTCACTTTTACAAGATTTTGAGTTCCAATTTTTTCCCCTCCCTTCCCCTGTCCCCAAGATGGCATGCAATCTGACATAGGCTACACATGCACAACCCCTCTTAGACATATTTCCACGTTAGTCATGTTGTGAAGGAAAAATCAGAACAAAAGGGAAAAGCCATGAGATAGATGAAAGAGAGAGAGAGAAAATAGTATGCTTCAATATGCAATCAGATTCCATAGTTCTTTGTCTGGATGTGGACAACATTTTCCATCATGAGTCTTTTGGAATTGTTTTAGAACATCGTATTGCTGAGAAGAGCTAAGTCGATCATAGTTGATCATTGCACAATGTGGCTGTTACTGTGTACAATGTTCTCCTGGTTCTGCTCACTTCACTCAGCATCAGTTCATGGAAGTCTTTCCAGGTTTTTCTGAAGTCCACCTGCTCATCATTTCTTATAGCACAATAGTGTTCCCTTACATTCATAGACCACAACTTGTTCAGCTATACCCCAGTTGAGGGGCATCTTCTCAATTTCCAATTCTTTGCCAGCACAATAAGAGCCACTATAAATATTTTTGCACATGTGGGTCCTTTTCCCACTTGTGTGATCTCTTTGGGATGCAGACCTAGCAGTAGTGTTGCTGGATCAAAGGGCATGCACAGCTTTACAGCCCTTTGAGATCTGCCCATTTTCTTATCACAGTCTTGTGGACACAGCCATCATTATGAAAGAGTTAATTCTAAAGTACAATTTTTTTTTTGTTAAGTGACACAATATTTGTAAAGCACTTAGCACAGGGCCTGACACATAGTGAGCATTTAATAACTGCTTGTTCTCTTCCTTTCCCTTTTATCAGACTGCCTATTCACCAAACAGCATCTCTGTCAAAGGTGTGGTGCCTCAGAGACTACCTACCATATTTTGTTTGCACATAGTTGGCTGCGTGTTGTTTTTCCCTAACCCCTTCATTATTCTGTGAGTTCCTTAAGAGTAATGGCTGCTTTCCCCTGTCTCTATATCCCTACTGTTTAGCACAGAGCCTGATAGTAGAGGCTTAATAAATGCTAGTTACTGCTGCCCATGGTGTTGTCCAAAGTGAAAGAAGCCAGTAAATTTGTTATTGTTTGTTGTTGTTCAGTCATTTCAGTTGCATATGACTCCTTGTGACTTAATTTGGGATGTTTTTGACAGAGATGCTGGAGTGGTTTGCCATTTCCTTCTCCAGCTCATTTTACAGATGAGGAAACTGAGGCAAGCAGAGTTAAATGACTTGTCAGAAGTCACATAACTAGTAAGGGTCTAAGGCCAGATCTGAACTTCTAGTATTACTGACTTGAGGCTTGAGGCTCTATCCACTGCCCCACCTAGTTGCCCTCTAGCAAATAAATACAACAGAGCAAAAGTGTGTCTTTCAAATTCAGTCAACCCTTTGGCATTCAAACTCCCTCATAATCTGGCTCTACCCTCTTCCACCCTGGTTACATATCACTCACCTTTATATATCCTACATCTGAGCCAAACTAGCTTTGCTGCTGTTGCTCTAAGACATTCCTTGTCCACAGGCTGAACCGTGTGCCTTGAATGTTCTTCCTCCTCCCTGCCACTGCCTCTTGGCATCCCCAACTCTCTTCATGCTCAGTTCAGGGCCATGTCCCATAGGAAGTCCTTCCTGATTCTCCCTGCCCACTCCCCCAGTTGCCCCTGCTCTCCTTAGCTGCCCAGAAAAACAGTGCATTTATCAGTCTATGCACTTGCCATGTTGCCCCAGGCTAATGTAAATTCCTTGGGGAACAAGGGCCCATTTTTCTCCTTCATCTTCTCCTGATGCCCAGGACAGTGTCTGGCACATAGTAAGCACTTAAAAATGTTTGTTGAATTGAGTAAATTGAATCTGGCTTAACATGCTCCATATTTGAAGATAACCTCCAAACATCAGGTCTACTTGACTATAAGTGTGGTAAGGGTAGGATTGAGAACATTTATAATTTCCTTGCTAGTCAATCAACTGGCACTTAGGTACCTACTATGGGTCAGGTACCATGCTAGGCACTGGGGATTGAAAGACAAAGAATGAAACAACCTTCTTACAGGAAGCTTCCATTCTAACTAACCTTCCAAATTACATTCTATTTAACCAATAGTAAAACTAGATCGAGTCCACACAACCTGTAGCAGGGGCAAACCATGCTTAGTAGCTGAGGAAGTAGAATCATAGAGAATTAAAAAGTAACGGCTTATCAGTTGTTTTGATTTTCTCTTTCTCCTTTGTCTTTTTCCATTTGTTATGTGGGATGTTTCTTAGGGAAGGGATGCTGGGAATGACTATGATAATGTGAAGAATAGATGACACCAATAAAAACTTATTTTGAAAAAATTAGTAGCACCTAATCAAGAAAATGGAGAACCCCCTCAAAAATGATCAGGAGTTGTGGACACTGAGTTTAGGAGAAGGACATTGCTTGTCTAAGGTCCTGTGGCTGGCAGGTAAAGCTGTGAAGACTGTCTACCAAGGGAAAGTGGGGCTACGCTGCGTATGGATGCAAAGGGAGGCTTTGGGGTCATTGAAATATAAATTGTTCAGAGGACACATGAGATACAGTGAAAATAGGGCTGTGCTTGAAGTTGGAGGACCTGGGTTCAAATCCTACCTCTAAAACGATGTGACTTTGGGAAAGTCCCCTAAATTCTCTTAGCTACAGTTTCCTATTTTTCAAAGGAGAGAGTTGTGCTAGATGGTGTCTAAGGCTCCTTGTATCTCTAGATACATGGTCTTACTTCCATAACCTTAGCCAAGGCATTATCCTCTTGTCTTTCAGTTTCTTCATCTGTCAAATGAGGGGACTGGAGTAGATGGCCTTTGAAGTCCCTTCCAGGCCTTATTTTTTTCTTCTAGGTCATCCAATGTGCTCTGGCCACCTATTAGGTCCTCAGAAAGCATGGGATGGTGTGAGGCCTGGGAGCTCTCTAGAAAAGGTACAGGGTGTGAGGTGGGCCCACTGAGGCAGGTAGGTCTGGGCATGGAGCCACAGGGTAACTTAGAGGCTGGTGAGGGCAGAAGCCAAGAAGGGGACAAAAAGATGATAAACACGAACTTCAGCTCCTTTGTAGTTTTGTCTGAGGACAGTTCTACTCCTGGCACTTTCCTGGGAATGGTGTACTGGCTCATTTTGAATAACCTGAGAGCCAGCCCAGTCAAGCCCAGCCCACAGAGGGCCTTTTACAGAATATCACAAGTCTGTCCATGGAGGGAATCTTAGAGGTCAACTGGCTCAAGCCTTTTATTTTGCAGTTGAGGAAACTGAGGCCTGGAGAATTTCAGTGACTTTTCCAAGGTGATACAGGAAGGGAAGCAGCCTGGTCCAGTGGAGAGAGCTTAGGGCTTAGCCTTAGAAGACGCAAATTCTAATCCTGGCTCTCCTACTCACTATCCGTGTGACCCTGGATGAGTCACTTAAACTTTTTGGGCCTCAGTTTATCACCTGAGAAATGAGAGGATAGATTGGGTGACTCACAAAGCCTTTTCATAGCTTGCAATCCATAATCCTAGTAAGTGGCACACAATGGGGTGGCCAAGGCTGGGCCTGGAGCCAAGGACCTTCATTAGCCCATCTCTGATGCTTCGTGTCTGTGGGACCCAGGGCCTGTCACTTACTGCTGGGGACCTCAGTTTCCTCATCTGTACTTAGCTGGGTTGAGGGTAGTGAGCAGACCCGTTCAACTATTCCTGTTTGCTCTATTAACCCTTCTATTGGCTCACTGATGAGATGAGTTTTCCCAACATAAACGTTCTTTTTCAACTCTGGGAATTTGTGTCAAAGGACTTGTAATTCTCTCTCCCCCTCTTTCTCCCTCTCCCTCTCCCCTCTGTCTTCTTCCCTCCCTCCTTCCCTCCCTTCTTCCTCCTCTCTCCCTACCTCCACCCCTCTCTCTCTGTCCCCTCTCCCCTCCCCCTCTTCCTCTTCTTTGCCCTTCATCTCTTCCTCTTCCCTCTCTCTTCTTCCTTTCCTCCTTCTTCTTTCCTCCCTCCCTCCACTTCTTTCTCCCTCTCCCTTCTCCCCTCTCCCTCCTTTTCTCCCTTCACTTCTCCCTCTCCCCTCTCTTCTTCCTTCCCTCTCCTCCTTTCTTCTTCCCTCCATCTCTGTCCCTCTCCCCCTTTCCCTTTCCTCCGTGGCCTCCCTCCTCTTTTCACTTCATTTCTCCCTGTCTCCCTTCTCTCCCTTTTCTCCCTCTCTGCTCTTTCCCTCCCCTCCTTCCCTCTACCCCTGTTTCTCTTCCCTCTACTGCCTTCCATCTGTATTTCTAATAAGTATACCCATACCAGCAAAGGCCTTTGGTTAGTACAGTTTATACATATAAAATAAAGGTCTAAAGCAAACAAAAATAGTAAACAGACTTTTTTTCTGTTCCCAGAGAGAAAGATTGTGGCCTTCTCTAAGGGAACCTCAGAGCACAAAGGAAAGACAGGATAACCATCTTGGGTCTCTAATTGATGATGGGAAAGTTCACTAAGCACCTGTCCCACATTCCTTGTATCCAATTGTCCCAAACAACCTTATTGCAGGAGTCCTGGCTCCCTTTCTTTGTGACTGCTGGAACACCCCTCATTTCCATTCTCTCAAGCTCCATAAGACTCCTTGTGGCCTCCCAAGACCTCCCTTATTCTATTCATTTTCTCCCTCCCTGCCCCATTCATTTTCTCCCCAGTAGCTGGATTCCCCCTTTGAGTCTTGCTTCCACCTAAAATGTCAGAACTAACTTTATAAGGTCAATTGTTGTTTATCCTATAGGCTTGTTCCCTTTCTGACTTACTCAAGGCATTGGTTTGAATTTCCCAAAGGGACAACCTGGCTTGGCTGGACTTTTGCAATTTGTTTAACACTTAGGCCTCTTTCTCAGGATGACTGGTCAAGGACTGTTCCTTTACATGTCAAACGAAGGGACTGTATTCCATGCCCTCTGGCGTCCTTTCTGGCTCTCAATCTGTGATGCTGTAAGTGGAACCAAGTTCCCTAACTCCAAACCTGCCATTATCTCCTCTGTACCATGTTTGTGGCATCACAAGCAAGGCAGCTTTGGGAAGGGAGAACTGTCTTCTTGCAAAGGGATAGATGAGAGGGGGGACAGGAAAGGACCCAATATGGACTCAGAGGAATGAGGAAGAGGATTTCATAGCGTTAGTATCCACAGCCATGGCCTTGTTCATGAGATCACAGATCCATCTAAGGATGGAACTTTCCAGCATGCAATTTAAGATTGCTTTATTCTCAAAGATGTTTTCAATTTTTTTCTTCAGCCATTTTGAGCCAATTATAAAAGTGCAAGAACTAACCGAAGCAATAATTAGTAAAAATTCATGCCCAGAGCAGCCAACTTTTGGAGATAAATTCAATTGAGGCCAAGGATACCTTGGGGAGAGGGTTTGGACCTTCTTACAGAAGAAACTGTCTAGAAGAGACCCTGGGCCATCCTTCAATCAATCAACTGACAAGCACTCATCAGAAACCCACTGAAGACACAAAGACAAACTATAAAATAGTCACTGCCCTCAAGGAGTATTGAGTGCTTCTATCTGTTGTCGATGTTTGTCCTTCATTCTCCAAGAAGACCATGACATCAGGGAGGTGATGCCATGACATGCAGGTGAATTGGCTTCAAGTGAGGGAGGGCTGTGTGAAGTCACCAGCCTTACTCTCTCCTCCAGAGCCATCTGGGTCCACTGGCCAGATATAGATCAGGATGACTGGAGATGGCCCAGGATGCAATGGGAGATCTTGACTTTTTTAAGGTAAGGTCTTTAACAGGTCTCATTTTGATTGAAGCAACACCCATTCAGTGGTTAAAACTAGTTAAGAAATGAGGCAGAGAAGAATGGCCTCTTTTACCTAGTCAAAAAAAATCAATCTGGGAGGGGAAGACCCTCAGGGTTCTGCCCAAAAGAGAAGGAATTGCTATTTACATTCACTTTGAGCCAAATAGGACCCAAACAATGGCTAAGTGGGGCTTGACCTGGGGCCTCTTGTTGGTCAATCAGTGAGAGCCAGAGTGGTTTGGGTTTAAGGCGTGGCCACTCAGCTTCAGTCACTTAACTTCTTTGTGCCTCAGTTTCCTCTACTGCAAAATGAGGAGTAAAGTCCCTTCTATTTCTAAATTGATGATCCATTGCCATTGTGGCCCATGGACAACCATATTACCTCCTTGGTCTCCGTTTTCTCCTCTGCAAAATGGAGGCTGTCCTGGATGGCCTCTTATAGCCCTTCCAGCTCAAGGGAGGTGTATGATCCTATGGTCTGGACCCCAGTCCAGTCCTCTTTCTTCTCCTCTTCCTCTCCCCCTCCCCCTCCTCCACCCCTACCTCTTCTGAGCTACTAGAATTCCCAGGTGAACTTGCTTCTTATTTAACGTTCGGTTGCCTGGTACTTTCTAACTTTGCTCTCCATGCTTAGGCCCTGGGTACCTTTGGGGTCAGCCAAAAATTGAAATGGATCCTGCTGACTTGGAAAAAAAAGCCAAGTTGGCCGAGCACTTCACCTAGTCTTGGCTTTGAAGATTTTAATCTTTTTTTTCAAAGCAGCCTGGCTTTTACTCTTTACAATCTCATATAAATCCTGCTGAGATGAAACAGATTCAGCCTGATACAAAGGGGTAAGGGGTGGAGGGAGGCACATAACACAAGGGTTTGGAATGTGCTCTGTGCCTGCTTCTCAGACAACTCTGCTGGAGGAAGCAACTACTAGCTGACCCTTGCCTGATGGGCCTTGGGCCAAGGGAAAGTCCTTGTTCCTTCAACAACTGGCAGCCTGGGTAACAGAGGTACTCCCGAGGGGAGCTCTTGACAAGGTCTGAATCCACATCTGCCTTGGAATATGTTTTTATTAATCTAAGGAAGGAAAAAAACCAACCAAACAAAGAATCCACTATGCCATTTGTGGAAGGCACCTGCATGAGCCATGAACTCATGAGCAAAGAGCCAAGAAGAAAAACAGATTAGGTCTCAATGGAATTAGTGAATCAGAGGGAAATACACTAAAATCTAACTTTCTCTTCTATTTTCTGATAATGTATTTTGTTGTTGTTGTTCAGTTGTTTTGGTCATGTCCAATCTTTGTGACCCTATTTGGGGTTTTCTTGGCAGAGATACTAGAGTAGTTTGTCATTTCCTTCTACAGCTCATTTGACAGATGAAGAAACTGAGGCAAACAAGATGAAATGACTTGCCCAGGGTCACACAGCTAGTAAGTATCTGAGGCTGGATTTAAACCCAAGAAGATGAATCTTCCTGACTTTAGGTGTAGCATTCTATCTACTGTGCCACTTAGCTGCCCCACGCATATATGAGATTTATTGTGGATATGGAATGGCAGGGAAGGGGGCTTCTCTTTATTTGTCCCTATGGGCAATTGCTTTTGTTTGTCTAACCAATTGATCAGAATTGTAACTAAAGTGGGAAGAAAGGTTATTGAATTTAGAAGAAGTAGAATTTAAAAGGTGCTGCTAGCAAGTATGGTCCTTCAGCAGCTGAGAAACATATTTTAGCATCAAGTAGGTAAGAAAAATGAGTTAAAATGGGAAGTGATGAGATGGGAAGCTAGAGTAAGTCCCTTCCTCCTCTTTGATTATGGTGGCTGTTTGACCCTGGGCAGGTAACTTGACTCCTGTTTGCCTCAATTTCCTCATCTGTAAAAAACAGACAATCATAACACCTACCTTCCAGGGTTGTTGTGTGGACCAGATGAGATAATAATTGTAACATGCTTAGCACAGTACTTGGCACAGAGTAGGCACTACATATATGTTGGCTAGTAATAGTAATAGTAGTGGTGGTGGTGGTGGTGGTGACAGTAATAGTACCAACAGTAGTGATGGTGGTAGTAAGGTAGTAGTAGCAGCAGCAGCAGTAATAGAAGGAGAAGTAAAAGGAGTAGGTGCATGAGTAGTGGTAGCAATAGCACCAGTAGTAGTGGTGGTAGTAGTAATGGTAGCAGCAGCAGCAGCAGCAGCAGCAGCAGCAGCAGTAGTAGTAGTAGTAGTAGTAGTAGTAGCAGTAGTCACCTCCCCAGAAGCAGATTCATGCCCCTTAGTGGCGAACTTTTCTGGATCATTTGAGGGATAGATGAAACCTGCTGCTTGCCTTGAGCACGGAAGGTCTTGTTACAGCTCTGCTAATGATGATGATGATGAGGCTGATAAGAGTGATTATTTTAATGTAAGGTCCTTGAGGGCAGGGACAGTGTTCCTTTTTTGGCATCATTTCTATACAATATTTGGCACATAGTAAACACTTAATGAATGCTTTTTCATTCATTCATTCATGAGATCAAAGACTGGGGCTTGAATCCTCTCTCTGCTACTTCCCATCTGCTTGACTTTGGGCAAGTCACTTAACTTCCCAAGGGCTCAGTTTCCTCTTATGTAAAATGAGTGGGTTGGTCTAGATGATCACTAAGGCCCCCTCTAGCTTTTAATCATCAGGTCTTAGGCTTGCCGAATAGGGGCTCAAAGGCACATGGGGGAAGCTTCACCTAACTCTGTCCCTTCTGAAAGAGGATGGCTCCAGGGTCAGGGAGCCTGGATACAAAGCTGGGCTCAGACAATCACTGGCTATGTGACCTTGAGAAAATCATTAAATTTTCTGGGTCTCGGTTTCCTCATCTGCAAAAATGAGGAGGTTTTACTCCTCTAAAGTGCCTTCCACCTCTAGGTCTATGATCTAATGGCTTCTCTGGGTCTCAGTTTCCTTGTCTACAAAATGAGCTGGAGAAGGAAATGGCAAACCACTCCTGTATAAAAAAGCCCAAATGGGTTCAACAAAGAGTTGGACATGACTGAACAACAACAATGCATGAAAAATGGAATTAAATTTTATGAAAGGTATATACAGAATATTGTGCAAGGCCCCCATGGGGGCAAAAACAACATTGGTCATCAAGGGAAGCTTCACGGAGAAGGTAGCATTTGAACTGGAAAAATAGGTAGGGTATAAACTAGCGGAGAGGAGAGGGGTGCTCTCTTCATTCTTGAGGATCAATATTAGCCAAAACAAGGAGTTGAGAAAACATGAGGTATATATGGAGAACAGGAGGAAAGTCCAGTTGGAGGGTAGAGAATATGGTGGGGGCAGAGTGAGGAGGGATTATGATATGAATCCCCACACAAAAATTGAATCATCATTCAGGAATAGTTTTGAATTGGCTTTTTTTCTCTTTTCTTTCTTTTTTTTTTTATTAATTGCAAACAAAGAATAGTATCCTGATTCCTGATTATGTGCCAGTATTTTTCTAGAATACAATTAGGAACTGGACTTACAGTTTCACAAATATAGGGAATGAACCCTCTACCAATACAGGTTGGCATTTGCTCTGTGTCTTATGGTTTTAGAGAGGTGCCTAGGAGCATAGGTGGTTATGTGACTTATCCAGGATCACACAGGCAGTATGTGTCAGAGGTGGGACTCTAGCCATTGTGCTATGTAGTCTGTAATATTTAATGTTAAAAACACCCTTCATTTTTGCTTACAGCATGGTATATAAAGTCATGTTCACTGGGGGGAGGTGGCAACACCAAGCTAGATACTAAGGAATGAGATTTTATTTTGTTCATTTGTTTGTTTGTTTCCTTGTTTATTGGCAATTAAAGGAGATGGAGGCAAACCAAACCAAGGGCTCTTCTTGGAAACTGAACCATGAGTTTTTTCTCTGAACCTTAGATCTCCTCACCTTTAACGAGACCATTACCTCTCTCCCCATTAGGATTTAAACCCAGAAAGTCAGCGTGACCCAAGAGCCATTCATTGATGTTTGTGTTTCAGGAAGCCGTGACTCTCCAAGAACGTGACCTTTTATAGAGACCATTGATTTGGTTTCTTTCTACTTTAGTAACTATTTTAAAGAGGCACCTAAGATTTCCAGCAGCGGAGGGTGACTAAGCTAGAACATATCTTCCTGAATTAATAAAGAGAAAACAAAATGTTTAGGACCAGTCATTGGTTGACATTATTCTTCTCAAAGCTTCTTAATGAAAATACAGATATGTGTATGTATATGTGTATACACATATGTACACAAACACGTGTACATGATACTAGGACTTGAGAAATTTTTATGAAATTGGCATTAACTTTTACAATAACTCCCACAGTATTGGCTAATTAATTAGCCAGGATAAAAGATTAGAATAGTAAAAGTTATTAAGAACATAGTTTGGTGGTTAATTAATAACAACCAAGCAAACAATCTGAGTAAGACAATTTACTAGCTAAGCTGGCATAACAAAAATGCCACTCATGTTTAAGGTGGGACCAAAACCAAAGGGCCACTTACTACCTGTGTGACCTTGGGCAAGTCACTTAACAGCTTTAGATTTCAGTTTCTCTTTTGTAAAATGAGGAGGTTGGAGTAGATAACCTTTTCTTTTAACCAATTTTCAGCCCTTGGACTAGAACCCCCTCTTCACCTAAAGATTATTTCCTAGCTTCATTTGCCTTCTCTTTCCCAGATCCTTTCTCTGAGCAAGAAGAGTCCCCTTTCCTTGCCAAGGTTAACCCCACCACTCAAACTCCCTGCCACTATCTCCTCAAGACCTTCATCATCAGTTATTCTCTCTTTCTTACCCTATTCAATATTCCCTTTCCACTGACTATTTTCTCTCTGCCTGCAAACAGGCTCCCATGTCTCCTGGCCTAGTACTGACAGGAGCAATCTGTTCCTGAACATCTACTTGTCTCTGGTGGCTTCCCCGTCCCCTCCTCTCAAAGGGTCACCATGCCTCAATGTCTGGTAGAGATTCGGCTTTGACCAGTTTGAGTCCTGCTATATCTGGAGACTTCTTCAATGGACTGAAGATCAGCCAATCATTCAATCAACACGAATCAGTTAAGTTCCTGTTGTATGTCCGGTACTGTGTGAGAAGCTAGGGACACACATTTGAAGAAGAACCCATCCTTACTCAAGATAACACATACAGAAGTGTTTGGTCAATAGCAAGCTATGGGGTTGTGGACATTGTGTGCAATCAATAAAAAAGTGCCTACTGGGTGATGAGAATATAAAGACAAAAACTGTCCTTCAAGGAGCTAACATTTAATCAGCACTTAGCATAGTGCCTGGCACGTAGTAGGTACTTAATAAATGCTTGTAGAATGAAGTGGAGGAATCAGGGAATCAGTGTGGCTATTCCATACACCCAGTGGATACTGTACATCACCAGTGCCTTCTCATCCTAAGTAATCCTTCCCTAAGGGTTTTCTATGAAGGTCCTACTCAATGCAGTAGACATCTTCCTATTGTTCTTTGTTAGACTGTGAGCTTCTTGAGTGGAGGAACTTTATCATTCTTATGTTTGTGTCCCAAGTGCCTAGCCCTTAGTAGGCACTTAATTATTATTTCTTAATTATTTGATAAGCCTCCCTACCATAATGTGACCTTCTTGAGGTCAGTAATTGTTTTCTTCTTCATCTTTGTGTTCCCAGCACTGTGCTGGACATATGTCATAATACGTGTTGATTCGAATGAATCCTTTTTTTTTTCCATTTCATTTTGTGAAGGTAGGTCCAGCCTTCTTCCCTAGAGCACTAGCAGAGATGGTTTGCCCATGGGAATGGCTGATGAGTTGAGAGAGAAAGCCTTCTGGACTGACATTCTCAGGCAGTGTCTCAGGAAGCCTTGTCTCTGATTCTTGGCAGGGAGAGGCGCTAACCTCAGGTCACCATCTGTAATGGAAAGCCAGTCCTGATGAAGCAGTCCCACAAGAAAGGGGCGTTTTTGGTCTGGATTTGTGATTTCATAGGAGTAGAAACTCCTTCCACCAATGCAGGTTAGCAGCTTTGAGATTTAGACAGTCATTCCTCTGAGTACCAAGGGGTTAAATGACTTACTGGCCTGTGATCACAACTTCAGTCAGCCAACAAGCCTTTATGAAGGGCTTACTATGTTCCAGGTCCCCACCTTCAAGGAATTTACATTCTCATGCGGGATACAATATGCAAAAAAATGTTCATGCAAGATATGTACAGTGTAAATGGGAGGAAATCTCAGAAGGAAGGCACAAGCAGGGAGAGACCTAGAGAGAAGGTGGGAAAGGTCTTCTGAAGCAGGTAGGATTTAAGCTGACTCTTGCAGGAGGCCCACAGAAGCCAGGAGAGATAGACATCTAGTGCAAAGTCACTGAGTTGGAAGATAAGAGTATTGTATATAGGAAAGCAAGCAAGAATGCCCATGTCTCTGGACAGTAGTGTGTGTCAAAAGGAGTCAAATTTAAGAAGACTGGAAATATCAGAGGGGCCCGGGTATGTGTCAAGATCAGGACTTGAACCCATGACTTCTATGACTCCAAAACCCAGTCCCTTTATCCACTGAGCTACCCTGCCTCTATCACTCTTTTCTTTGGGAGGGGAAGAGATCTAGCATAGTGAAAACCTATTGCAAGGAACTGCAAGGGAACTAGTGCCCAGTCTTTTCCTGTGTTAAAATTTCATCTATTGGAGCCAAAACAAATAGGCCTGGTGCTTAAGAGGGCTCAGAGAGCATATTTCTATCAAACCCAGATTAAAAAAATTTTTTTATATCTTTGACTTTTGTATCACTTACATTTATGGCATATCCCTCCCCTTCCTTCTTCCAGAAAATATTCTCTTTATAAGAAAGAATTTTAGAAAAGGAAAAAAAAGTTCAGTACAACTAACATCAAAAAAAATCAAACATTAGTGTTAGTGTTACCCTCTCAAAGTCCCCCACCTCAGTAGGGATCATAGGATCCCAGATATAGAGTTAGGACCTCAGGCCATCTTGTCCCATCCTTTCATTGTTCAGGTGAGGAAACTGGGGCCCAGGGCAGTGAAATGAAGTTTCCCAAGCTCTTGCAGATTCTAAATTGCCAGAGGTGAGGTTTGAACCCCAACATGAAGGTGCCTTCTTACAGCTCTTCTTTAGTGCCAAGCTCGGTCACAATAATTTGGCAGCATTCAGTGTTTATTTCTGTTCTTTCCAGCTATGCTGTAGTATTCATTGTGTGCATTGTTTTCCTGGTTCCACTCACTTTACTTTGCATCAGTTCATATAAATCTTCCCAGGCTTCTCTGTATTCATCATATTCGACCTTTCTTACAGCACAATAAGATTCTATTACATTCATGACCACAGTTTGTTTAGCCATGCCTTAACTGATGGAAGACTCATCTTCTTGAGTTCAAATCTGGCCTCAGACACATACTGGCTGTGTGACTCTGGGCAAGTCATTTAACCCTCTTTGCCTCGGTTTCCTTATCTGTGAAATTTGCTGGACAAGAAAGTGGCAAACCAGTCCTGTATTTTTGCCGAGAAAACCCCAAATAGGGTCACAAAGAGTTGGATATATGACTGAAATGACTGAACAACTGATGGGCATCTGTTTTGTTTCTAGTTCTTTGCTACTACAAAAACTCTTGCTACAAATTATTTTGGTGCATGGAGGGATTTTATTTTTTGTTGTAATTGTATCGTCACAATGAGATGTCAAGTGACATCTCAGTAGCCAGGAATATTGAGGATGAAGATGTCTAGATTTTTCTTGTAAAAGTGGTATTGTATTCTCTCTCTGTCACTCTCTCTCTCTCTCTCTCTCTCTCTCTCTCTCTCTCTCTCTCTCTCTCT
>CM053623.1:175306498-175341126 GCA_028646595.1 Phalanger gymnotis | reverse complement strand
ACACACTAGGTACTTAGTAATACCTTTTCACTGAACAAATGCAAAAATGGATTGTTTGTGGAAAGGGATAGAACAGCATTCTAAGAGATGCTGCTAATTCACAAAACTGATTACTCCCCAAATTCTAAATTTTATTTTATTTCAAGTTTTAAGAAAGATTTTAACTAAATCAGATGGCCTAGCTGGAATATAAATAGACCTTATAATCCTGAGGTGTACAATATAAAATAGGCCATGTCTCAGGAGCTTTGGATGAAGGTTTGTACCATGGGGCCTCCTGGGCCCAGTTTTGGCAGAAACAACCCAAGTTCAGGAGTCTCTAGAGCCATGAGTGTCTGGCAAATGTCTTTCTTGGGCCTTGTCTTCTTTAAAGGGAGCCTGGACACTGGTGTCAGAGATGATAAAGATGCTCGTTTTTCATTTCAACGCTGTATTTTTAAATCACATTTTTCTCTGCTGAATCATTTACTGGCTTGTCAGAGGTAAAACGAATGTGGTGTTTCCTTGAAGGGAAGAAACTGTAGGTCTGGAATGTCCTCTCTTGTCCTCTTTTCCTGTTGAATTTTCCCTATTCTCTAAGACCAAGATGCTTCCTCATCAATGAGCCTTCCTGGCTGCCTCCCTCCCCCATCTTTGACCTTCCATAGTGCTTTGCTTTCATCCTTTCTAATGTGTTTATCACATATTAAAATGTATTGTTTGAGTTTCCTTATCTCTCTACTAGACCAGAAGCTCTTTTTTTTTAATCTCAACTTTGTATCACTCCTGGTACCTAAAACAATGCTCTGGAATTACTGGCCAGTCAACAAATCCTTATCAAGGACCCACTGTATTCCAGGCACCATGCTCGGCCCGGAGGAAAGAGACAAAAACATGGGTCTCCCACTTTCATTGAGTTTATATTCTGTCGACATGCAGCAAGCACTTAATGAGTCAAGTCATTAAGCATTAATTAAGCATCCACTTGATCTGCTACCTTTGCTAAACACTGGCTGGATTGAATTGAAATTCGACAATGCAAAATAATAGTATCCTATTTATTCACTTTAAAACTAGTACTTCATTCCTAAGTCATTGAGTATAACAAAATATTCAGATTCTTTTTTTTCTTCTATAAGATCAAGTCTGAGTTTATTTGATGGAAGTTATTCTTCCAACTTCTTGATACAGCCTACATTATCTTCTTTGTAAAAACTGAACAATTCATGTGATGAGTATATAATGAACTAAACGTGAAAATGGAAATGAGATTATTATGAGCTTGTCAAGTCAGTGCCAAATTTCCTCCATGGAAATCTTCCAATTTCCACTTGAAGCCCATGAAAATTATTTTAGAAGAATTTTCTTCTTCCTTCCTCAAGCCCTCAACAGGTTTAACTAGGGGGGTATGACCTGAGCTTTGCCCTAGGGGACAGAAATTCAGAGGGGCCTGCCAGTCCTTCAGCAACAATGGCTTTAGTGCTTTCTCAGTAAGAGTAGTAGACTTGAAGAGGAAGCTGCCTCAGTAATTTGTTCTGCATGAATGTAATTATTGCACTGTAAACAAAAATAAATAGGAAGAATACAGAGAAGCATGGGGAGACATTCGTACTGAGGCAAAGTGAAGTAAACAGAACCAGGAAAGGAATCCACACAATAACTACAATGATGTACATGGAAACAACAGCAGCGCCAAGAAGACCAGACCGAGCTGTCACCAAATAAGAGACTTGAGACACCGCGCTTCCTTCTCTGCAGAAGTTGGGAACTAGGGGATGGAAGAGTGTTTATAATATTAGACATGATGTATCAACTTTACTGAATTGTTTTTTCTCTTTATTCTATTCTTTGTTAAAAATATAGTGGGAAATATTGGTGATATAAAAAAACAGAAAACTATGGACAGATACATTCAAAGGAAGCCGCTTGGTGTGCTTCTCACCCAGGTGAGCTCTCAATAGGATCATTCAAGGCTGGAAGGGACCTTAGAGGCCCCTGAGTGAGAATAAGACCCTCATTTTACAGTTGAAGAAACTTAAGTCCCAAGAGGAGGCGTGACTTACCCAGAGTCACACAGATAGTGTCTGAGGTGGGATTTGAACCCGGGTCTTCCTCAGCCCTACCCCATCCTTCCCTTTCTCTACATGCCCTACATGTAGAGAAATCTCCTCAAGGTGTTCTGCAACTGTTGCCTCTCCCACCCCTAGCAACCAAAGAGAGGGTGCTTTCATGAAGTGTCCCATAGGAGAATTTTGTGTCATTTCAACCAGGTACAAAAATAGCTCATTAGAGCTGAACTTTGCCTCTTAGGTTTATGGAGACTACTGTTCCATTCAGACTACCCTATGCCTTCTCTGCTTTGAGAACAACCCTAAGTTCACAAGATTATAGACTTAGAGCTGGAAGATATCTTAGAGTCCATCAACCGACTCCATGATTTTGCAGATTTTACAGAGGTTAAGTGACTTAAGCCCAGGGTCACACAGTTGGTGAATGTGAGGTGGGATTTGAACTCAGATCTTCTTGATTCCAGCCCTGCACTCTATCTGCTGTGCCAGCTGGTTGCTTGACTATATGGCTCAATGATGAGGACTTTATAGTGTGCCAAAGCTGTGTCCATAGAGATGCTTCTGTGACCTTCTGGCCGTGGGTGCTCTCTCCAGTGGGGCCATGCTTCACTGTTCTCAATAGCAACCAAATGTCCTTCTTCTCTGTGTCCAAAGAAGGGATTCATTAAGAATGCCAGACTTTGATAGAATGGATGCTGTGACTAGAATCTCTGAAAGTCTCATATTGAATCTTTAAAAAAAGGAAATCTCAGCTGTGGTCTGCAGACACACACACACACACACACACACCTCCACCACCTTTTTGTGTATGAGAACTATAGGGCAATATCTAGAGTTATTTTTTCACCAGAGCTGAAAAGAAAAAACACCCACCATCACAAAAGGAAAGTAGATTTCATATATCATTAGCTGTACTTGTTTTACCTCCAACATAGCATATCATTTTCATATTCCTGGAGGTGTTTCAAAGCATTTCCTTAATGGGCTAAACCTTCATTAAAAAAAAAAAAGAAATGGAAACCTACACAATCTAACACTTTTTCCTGTAGAGTTCTTTAGTATCTTCTGTATCTTAATACCAGATATCTTAATATCTTTCAATTCTCTAATATCTCCTGCCATGGGGAATAGAGGCTGACTGAAATGTAAATGCTCATTTGAATGAATGGGTGGATGGCCATCTATATTGTTCATTCAATTTTGCTATTTTGTGTGGGAAAGCTTTGTTGTTTTCCATCTCAAGGAGTCCTTCCTCTTCTCTTTTCATTTCCAATTTCCCTGTTTCCATTTCTTCCTAACAAGGAAAGGCTAGTAGCAGAAGTGATGTTTTCCTATGTTTATTTCTTCTTCTTCTCTCCCTACTAGACTATATGATCCATGAGGGCAGGACCTCTGCTTTAACTAAATTTCAATCTCTCCCATTACCCATCGTAATGCTCCGCAACCATCAACCGATCCATCAACAAACATTTATTAAATTCCTACTATGTGCTAGGATCTCTGCCAGTGACAAAAATGAACTTCTTCCTGTCAGAGAAGCTTACATTCTATCAGGAGAATAGATACAAAATGCATACAAAATAATACATAATAATGGGAGAAGGGAAGAGGAGGCACTAGAAATTGGGGAATCACGAAATTACTCCACACCAAACCCAAAATGAAAATGGAGGAGGAAGAAAAGAATCTGGAAAGAAAGCAAAAAGGAAGCCATTAGTATGCATGGATGTCTTAAACAACAACAGGGCCCTGATGTTGGTCATCTGGAGCAAGTCCATTTGTCCTAGGCCCTTAGCACAGAGGAGGGTTGGACATTGGCTGAAGATTGGGGTGGGGGTGGGAAGACAAACATCTTGGGTCACCACATGAGGCCCCCACCTCACCATCAGGAAGCTTCACATTTTGTCCAATTATTCGTGCTTATGATCTATTGTTTTTATGGTGCTGATGGAGAAGAAATACGACAGAGTAAAATGGAAAGAGCATTCATTGTCTTTGGACTCAGAGGATCTGGGTTCAAATCCTGTCATTGCCCCTTAATACTCATGTGACTTTGGGCAAATCATCTCAGCTATTTGGGCTCTGTTTCTTACCCATAAAGTGAGGGTTTTGGAGTAGGGTTCTAAGGTTCCCTTCCAGACTAACATCTATGGTTCTATCATTGCATCTTGTGTCTGTACACCACTCTAAATTCAGCATCCTGAGACAAAGCCCTCATGGACCCATCCTGGTTAAAATTCTGCCTGCTAAGCTTGTTCAAGTTCTGTGAACCAAGATCTGTTTTGCATAAATGGATTCCTAAACAGCTCTAGAGAACTGATGAATTGTTTTGGGCATGTCCCAGAGATCATCTTTAACTGAAGATGTTGTTATTGGTTTTTTTTTTGTGGTGTTGGGGCTTTTTGGTAAGCTTTTCTGAGTTTTATTTATTGTTGTATTAACTCTCAAGCTGAATTTCTGCTGGGGAGGCAAATATTGTGTTCCCTAATGATGGTATCCCTCTCACATGAAATTTTGTTCCCAGAAGGCAGGTGATAAGGACCCGTCAGCATTTTCATTTACTATTAGGTTCTCTGCTTTGAAATGACTTGTTTGATGTAATTTTAATGCCACTTAGGGAGATTTTTTTCCAAATGGACTTTCCATATGCTTTATTCTTCCTTCCGTTTGTGGTGAAGTGTATTTTTTGCTTCTGTTATTAATAGGTGTTGAAATAATCACCAGAGAGTCTTTCACAAATTAAGGATTTAAGCCTCTCCCCAGAGAGCATACTGATCATACCTATTGTATGGAAAAAATATGTACAAGGCATGTTTTTGAACCCAGTACTAGTGTTAAGGATGTAGAATTCTGACTCTTTTCCTCTTTCAGGCAGGCTTGGGGTTTTTGTTTTTGTTTTGTTTTGCATGTTGTTTTGTAAATTTATTTAGGTGGTTGGGGAATATTCAATGATTAGAGTAGAGGCATTAGAAGGAGATGAATTGAAAAGTAGTTGCTGCTTCATAGGGGAACAAAAATATGTGAAGGGCTTAATTATAGTTCAGAGATTTAGAGGTCATCTAACTCAACTTCTTCATTTTACATATGAGGAAACTGAGGCCCAAGGAATTTAAATGACTTGCCCAGAATCTTTTAGGTAGTAAGTTACAGAGGTCACATTTGAACCCAGGTCCTCCGTGCCCAAATCAAATCCTCTTTCATAGAGTAGAATTTACTACAAGTTGGACCCAATTCTTCTTTTAAAATTTAGGTTTTTTTCCTTCCAATTAAAAATCTATTTTCTTTCTTTCCTTTCCCCCTTGTCTCTACCATTGGGAAAAGACAAAACAAAAACAAAACCCTTTTAATGATGTTCATGTACAATAAAAACATTCCCACCACAGTCACAAAGAAAAATGAATGTCTGCTGCATATTGAGTCCGCATTGAGTAAGCAGGCTTCATCCTTGGTGTTCTGGAATAATGGTTGCTCACTGTGCTGATTAGAGTTCTCAGTTCTTTCAAAGTTGTTTTGGGCTCCATTCTCAAGCTCTGCCACTGACAAAGCATGAAATTAGAGGACCCCATTCCAGCAAGGTTTCCATGCCTCTGTTCTCCAAGAAAGATTCCGATATACTATAGCAAAAATGAGACATATTTAAGCTAAACATAATTAGGTTCCAGAATAAATTTGTTCTAAATTGATGCATAGGCTCCATAGCTATGAAAGTGTCACAGAAAAAAAAAGTGAACTCCTGCATCCTCAATCCAGCTTGTCAATAGAAAAATAAATGTGATGTGTTCTGAGAAACAGACCTCAGGCAGTGCCCCTGATGCCATGCAGTGGGGTTCTCCTATATAGAAGCCAAAGGATATCTTCTAGGGCATTCATGAAAGGGGATCACTAGGAATTCTGACTTCATGTTCTATCCTCTCTCTTCTCCCCCCTTCCTCCTCCTCCTCCTCCTCCTCCTCTATCTCTCCCTCTCTTTTCTTCTCCCTTTACCTCCCTCCTCTCCTGTCTCCTGTCTCACTCTATAAGGAGGTTTCATCATTAATCCTCTGGAATTATGGGAACTGATTGCATTGATCAGCATTGTTCTTTTGAAGTTGTTTACTATATTATTATCTTTGCATAAATTGTTCCCGTGGTGTTGTTCACTCTGCTTCAGTTCATGGAAGTTTTTCCAGGTTTCTCTGAAACCATCCCCTCCATCATTTCTTATAGAACAGTAGTATTCCTTCATATATTTTTACCATAACTTGTTCAGGCATCCATCAGTTGATGGGCATCCCCAAGATTCCCATTCTTTGCCATCTCACAACAGTGAATATTTTTGTACATTCTTATTTAGAGTTGGTTTTGCTTAGAATGAATCTTTCCCTTTATCTACCCCTCTCAGTCTTCCTTCTCCTTTCTACCCTTTCCCTCCTGTTAACCTGCTAAGTAAAGCATGTTTCTGTACTTAATTGTGTGTGTGTGTGTGTGTGTGTGTGTTTCCCTCCTGTGACCAATTCAGATAAGAATGAAGTCAAAGTGTCAGCTGTTCACCTTCACCTCTTCTTGGCTGTATAGATGTCTACTTCCAAAACCTGATTTTGTGAGGTAATTTTCTTAACCTTCCTTTTTCTCCCACTGCCCAGTGCAGTCCTCTTCCCCTCTCTTTCCCTTCTTCTCTTGAGATCATTAAGACAAAACAGAACCACTTCTAGACCTTCTCCCTAATTAAAGTCCCTCAATGACCCTGATGATGATGCCATACAGAGAGGATGCATATCATCTCTCCATATTTGAACATAACCAATTTGTTCCTGTTTAGTCCCCATCATTGTTCGTTCTTGTTTACTTTTTTATGTCTCTCTTCATTCCTATGTTTGAATGTCAAAGTTTCTCTATAGCTCTGGTCTTTTCATCAACATGCAAAACAAACAAAAAGGGGAATGGTTGGAAGTCCTCTATTTCATTACAAGTCCATTTTCCCCTGTCCCCAAGGCAGTGTCCTGGTCTGGACCTGGGACCTCCTCTTGCCCAGGTGCCTAGCCTCTCCCTGGGCTGGAGTGCTCCATGTGGAGTGTAATCCTGGCCAACCCCCATCTCCACTGTCCACAGATCTCTCTATCTGTCTCCCTGTGCCAATCTGGACTAGACAAATGATTCATGGCCACTTTTCTGGAGTCCCCTAGCAGCTTTTGGTCTGATGCATTTTGAGATCTATTTGGAGGAGTTTTGGGGGTGCAGGGGTAGGACTTCTCTGTCCCGATTCCTGTTGCTCCATTATTGACTTTGTCTTCTGTCTCATTCAATCCTCACAACAGCCCAGTGAGGTAGTGTTTCCACAATCCGGCTAGCAGCTTCTGTGGGGGTGTAAGATCCACCCACAGCCAGCACCCAAAAAGCTGCCAACAGCACAGGTTCTTTTGATCTGCTTAACTAAGGAAAGCAAGGTGAAGGGGTTGACAAGCTTACTTTAATTCAGCATACAAATATCATTCACTTAGCTCAGGTGAAAAAGACCAGCACACTGAACTTCAGAACAAAATACAAATTATAAACATCAACAGACAGACCTTGTCTGATTCAAATCCCAATACATAGTTACCAGAGTTCAACAAAGTCTCAGCATCTGGGTTTACAAGCTGGAGGTCTCCTTAGCTACAGCTGCCTGGAGTCTCCTCATCAATACCATCTGGAGAGCCCTGCACAAATGGCTCTGTCCTCCCTTCTTATGGGGCTTCAGACGTCATCAAATGTCATCTGAATGACCAGAATTTAGGCTGCTATGATTGGTTCTTGAGTTAGCCCCTCCCCTTAGGACCCTGGGAGGTTCACGTTCACATAGGTTAGGTTAGCACCTAATAGGGCATGGCTCTGGAGTTAGCACCTCACCTTAGCCAGCCCCACTTTGGGCCCCACCTCAGTCACCAATCCACGCCCACATAGATTCCACACCTAATAGGGGTTTGGGCCTGGAGCTTAGCACCTAGTAAGGCTCAATGAAATACACTGAATTACTCAAAGCAAACAAAAGCCAAACTCTTCCAGGGCACTTGTTGAACTAAGTGCTAAGGAGCCCATTTTGCTTACCAACACAGGTAGGTATGGCCACCTCAATATTTAGATAGAAGATGACTTTCAGAGAAGTGGGTGACTTGTTTATGGGTACATAGCCACGAGGTAACAGAAGGATTTGAACACAGGTTTCTCCTGACTTCACATTCAGCCAGCTGGCTGTCAGGTAACATTAAACTTTTTTTTTCAATTAATAAGCACTTATTTTGTTCCCTTTTCTTTCCCCACCAAGTGAGAAAGAAACAAAAACAAAATCTTTGGGACAAATGTGTATTGTCAGGCAAAAGAAATTCCCACATTGGCCATGCCTCTCAAGTAATCTGAAGCTACTCTTATTCCCAAGCAGCTAATTGCTTTATTGTTCTTTAAGGAAAACACAAAACGGACTAATTCAAAGGCTTTCCCCCCTTGACATAGCAAATCAATGAGGCTGACCTATAAGCTTATTTTTAGAAAAAATGTAGATGTGCAGAAAGGCCCATTTTCTGTAGAAAACAGGAAAGCAAAACAAGGAGGTGGTTTGAGTCTATTTCTTGAATTATCTTGGGTCATATAGAAATATTTTACAAATATCCACTTAAATTTCTGTAATATGAATTGAGGTTAGATTTGGTACATTTATTTTGGTGACAAGTCTTGGGGAGCCATCAGAAAAATTCACTTAATTGAGTATTTGACATTATTTCCCCATAAAATAGTCTCCTTAGATGAGAGAGAATATATTTCATATAATTTGAGTTATTTTTAATTTGCTACCTGGGTCTCGATTTAAAAAAAAATTAAAGTCTGTCTCTAAAGAATCAAAATTTTAGAGGATCTAAAGAACAATGGTAGGTGTGAGTGGGATCCCATTCTAGTACTGGAAGAAGTGTTCAAGATCATCACAGGGAGCCCACTCATTTTACAGATGGGGAAACTGAGGCCCAGAGAGGTTGTGCCTTGCCCACATACCATGGATCGCAGGATCATATCTAGACCTGGAAGGTCCGGCAGAGTCCAGGCCAGCACTTTCATTTTACGGATGAGGAAACTGAAGCCTAGAGGACCTTACCCAGCCAAGATCACCACACAGAAAATGTAATCATCCAAGGTATGTCTCTTGGCCCCAAATCCAGGCCTCTTTCTACTACTACCTGCTGAATTGCAGCATCACTTTAGCAGTGACTTGTCTGTTAAGAAGAAACATGCAAATCTGTGATGGAAAGATCGTATAGTGGTGGGAGAGTAATGTAGTGAGAGTGAGAGTGAAGCATGGCCCAAGGCCTGCATTGGTGCCCACTAAATATTAAAAGACGTTAGCCTCCCTTGTCTTCTGTTAGAATGTCTATTCTCGGTTCTCCTTCTACCTGCTGGCCTGCTCCTCCTCAGCCTTTTTTTGTGGAATCATCATCTACATTGCACCTTCTATGAGCATGATGTAGACAGGTGGGTGTCCCCCAAAGCTGTGCTCTCTTCTCTTTGTTGTTGATTTCAATCCTCTCTGACTCTCCATGACCCCCTTTGGGGTCTTCTTGGCAAAGATACCTGAGTGGTCTGCCATTCCCTTCTCCAGCTCATCTTACAGATGAGGAAAATAAGGTAAACAGGGTTGAGTGACTCATCCAGGGTCATACAGCTAGTAAGTGTCTGAGGCTGCATTTGAACTCAGGTCTTCTTGCCTCCAGGCCTGGTGCCTGCCCCTTACTTCTCTGTATTTTGGTGATCTCATCATTTCTGACTGTTATCTTAAAGCACATGACTCCCGCATCTTTATATTCCATCCTAATCTCCCTAATGCTAGTCCAAGGCCTGTGAATGCCTTCTGACTACCTCTTCCCTGAATGTTCCATTAGTAAGTGCTATTATTCTCCCCATTTAACAGAATATTTTGGCTATCAAACAATCTCAAGGCTGCCCTTAAGATAGAAAGACAATCTCCCCTAAAATGCACAATACCATTTGTTCATTTGTCCTTAACTACCTACAACTTTGCCATTTAGCTTATGACCTGGGAACAAGTCTTCTGTACATGCAACTAACTGGAACTCATCCATGTCCTTATTAGCTTGTGGTATCATTAATACAAATGAGCAATCTTTTTTCTTCTTTAAATCCACAGAAGAGAACAGAAGGAAGTTTAGGAGGCCCAGACAAGAACGACAATGTGGAAAATATCACATCTATTATATTCTTTTAAAAATGTATACAAACTTTGCATGACAGAGAAATTCTATTTCATGGACAGTCTTCTTTTTTTGTACTTGTATGCATTAGAAATGCTCATTTTTGAGGATATTTGTCAAGAACAGAAATAACAAAAAAACTATATATATTTTAGAAGGCGGCTTTATGCCCTTATTTATCAAACTAATGAAGTTAACCTAGAAGCTTATTTTTTTCTTTGTTGCTCAGAACTTGTTTTTTATTCAATTCTGTGTTTTTTAAAAATAGTATTTTAATTTTCCTCATCAATAGGATTATTTTTAAGAAAAATATAGATAAGTAAAAGGGAACATTAATAGAAAATGGGCCTGGGAAGACAGGCCATGTTTTTGATTTGAGCTTGTTTCTCAAATTCTCCAGTCTACTATAGACTACACGGATTGTAATAAAAATTATATCTCTCCAATAAGAGGACCTAGGTTCAAATTCTGACTCTCTTGCTGTCACATGACCTTGGGCAAGTCACTGGCTCTCTCTGGGCCTCAGCTCCTCCTCTGTAAACTGAAGGGGCTGCTCTAGATCAGGGCTTTCCACTTGCAGCATTTCAGCAGTGGCAGTGTGAATTGTTGTTGCATGTTGACCTGAGGGCATAGGCAGTGCAAACTGTGCATGCTTTGTGTTCAGAATCAAGGCTGCAGAGAAGTTCTGGGCAAATGGGCAAGGGCTGCCAGAAATATCTCAGATTCATTCGAGTTTGATTTTTAATTAACTTTTTGGTCATTGCGAGTTCAAAAACCTTCTACTGTTGCCAAATGTTTTGTGCCCACAGTTTAAGAAGTGCTTCAATGGCCTTTGAGGTCCTGTTCTACTCTCAGTGATTCTTTGATCTAATTAAAAAAATTGTTTAATTAAATTTATTTATTTGATTAAGCATCATTTGTTAATCTATACTATACAATATGCCAAAAAGACATTTACATCCTACAGGCAGAAACAACTTCTACACAAATAAGTATAATACAAAACAGATCTGAAGTTCTTTCGAGAGAGGGAGAACAATGAGAACTGGAGGCAGGAAAGGTATAGAAAGGCTGAGATCGTGATTCAGGGCTGGAAGGGACCTCTGGCCATCTAGTCCGAGTTTCATTTTACAGATGAGGATGGATTCTGATCCAGTGACTGGCCCAAGATCACACAAGTCCCCAAGAGGACAAGGGTAGGATTGGAGCCAATCTCCTGGTCTTCTCCATTGCTCTGGTGTCAATCTTTGAAGAGAGCTAGGGATTCAAAGAGGAAGGAAGAATAACAACTCGTATTTGTATAATGCTTTAAGGTATTGCAAAGCTCTTTCCTTTTGATCCTTACAGCAGCCTTGTGTGGTAGGTGTTACTATTATTCCCCTTTTACAGATGAAGAAAATGAAATCCCAACTGGTTGTGACTTGGCCAGAGGCATCATATCAATAGTCAGTTGGGAGGAATTGAAAATGGGTCTTTCTGATACCAACTGCAGCCCACCATCCATGGGGCCATCTAGGAGCTTCAATCATAGGAAGGAACCCATGTAAAGACATGGAGTCCGTAGGCATTTATTAAGCACCTACTATGTGCCGGGCACCTTGGTAAGCACTGGGGATGCAAAGAAAAGCAAAATACAGTCCCTGACCTCAGGGAACTTATAATCTCCTGAAAATACAGCAGCTGATAAATTGCAAAGGAATACAGAAAGCCATTGTGAACTTTCCATAGTTTTTTTTAGTACTTGTAGGGATTCTAAAGGACAATTTCACTCAGCTTCCTCATTTTGCAGAGAAAGTCAAGTCTTTTGCTTTCTTCACTGGAAAACCCCAAATCCTGGCATTTGCATGTGGATGGAATCATTGTTTCCACCATGACTCTGAGCAGGGGATTGAATTTCTCCAGTAGTTAAACGAGCATTAATGCAGGTAGAAATGAGTCAGTTTTGAGATAGGATCAATCAATCACCAAGCCTATCTTTTTGCTAGTTCTAATTAAAAAAGGTCAGCCAATAAGAAAGAGGGACTCAAGGACACTAGAAAAGCATAGTGTCCTGCCCCTTAGGAAGTTCTAAGAGGAGCTGACTTTTCTCTAGCCCTTTCAGTTTTTCTTCACCATTACAAGCGTTATCTCAGATCCCACTAGAAAGCAGCTGGGTGCCATAGTGGATAGAATGTTACATGAAGTGAGAAAGCCTTGAGTTCAGCCCTTCCTCACTTACTGAATCCGCCTCATTTTCACATCTCTGAAATTGGGATCATGTCATGATCCTCTTTGAAAATGAAGGACCAACACAATTGTGAAACTGGGATCATAAAAGCACCTATCCCACAGCATTATTGGGGATCAAATGAGATTGCCTCTCCTAATGCTTTGTAATCTCAAAGTACTGGATAAGCATTATTATGAGCACATACATTCCTTCATGTCAGGGACTTCCTCCCTTTCCCCTTTCTTTGTATCTCCAGTGCTTAGTTCAGTGCCCTGAACATAGCAGGTGCTTAATAAAATGAGTGTTGTTCAGTCGTTTCACTCATGTCTGATGCTTTGTGACCCCATTTGGGGTTTTCCTGGAAAGGATACTGGAGTGGTTTACCACCTGCTTCTCCAGGTCATTTGACAGATGAGGAAACTGAAGCAAACAAGATTAAGTGACTTGCCCAGGGTCACATCTAGTAAGTGTCTGAGGCTTGATTTGAACTCAGGTTTTCCTAACTCCAGACCTAGTGCTCTAATCCCTGCACCGCCTACCTGCCCGCTTGCTGACTGACTGATCCTCAAAACAACCCCATGAGAGAGATAACTCCAAGTATTATTAAAACCATCTCACAAAGAATGAGTCTTTCTGACTTGAGATGTGGCACTCTATCCACTGTACCACCCAGCTGTCCCCTCCCACCTCCCTGGTCACACAGTTAGTGTCAAAATTGAGATTTCCACTCTGGTGTCTCTTGACCTCAAGTACAATGTTCTTTGCTGTCGTGGTATATAAAACATGAAAAGATTAATTAGAGATTAAAATGGGAAGAATATTCAAAGACAACTTAGTAATAACCTTGAGAGCACAAGGCGGCGGGCAGTGACATATTTGGATGTTCACTGTGGCCATCAAGCAGGATGCATAACTGCCACCCACAGGATATTCTCCCAAGAAAATTAGATTGTAATCAAATGCATGTGGTTCACCCACATCCCCTGATGTGGAGACGAGCATCAGACAAAAAAGGCTGGCATCAGCCAAAGTCTGCTATTTCAGTAAAGTCTTGGAACATGCAGGACAGAAGTGGGCAGCCCAACCAAGGGGCTGAAAATGTGGCCATTTTGGATTTCTGCAGCCTGAGGTTTCCTTATCTGTCAAACGAAAGGGCTGAAGTAGAAGGCTTCTAAGGTGGATTCTGTATGGGACAGCTTGTCAGTTTTTAGACGTGTGCAAGACCACCGGTAGCCATTTGGCCATTAACTTCCTTGAGCCACTGTTATCTGAACTGTGAAATGGGGGCAGTAATTTCTCATTGCTTGTTGTAAAAGAAGTGCTTTGTAAAACATTTAAGGCTATAGACATTTTTAGATATAATAATTATTATTATATCAAAAAGGAAGTGAAGGAGGAGGGCAAGAGGCTTTTGTGCAGGAGTTGTGGGCAGAGATTGCCATAAAAGGAGGGCAGAAGCTGCCTGCTCCAGGAAAATTCTGCCTTTGGTCCTTATGACCTGTGTGACCTTGGATAAAATATTTAACCTCTCTGGTTAAGTCACTTACCTTCCATGGGCCTCAGTGTCCTCAAGAATCAAACAAGGGGCTGGGGCTAGCCTGCCTTGGAGATTCCTTCCACAGGGGGATCTAAGATACTGTGGGGCAGCAGCTGAGCCCTGTTCTTCTCTTTCCCTTCCTTCTCTCCATTTCTTCTCTCCTCACCAGGCCTTTGGGGCAGGGGCAGAAACTAGGTAAGCTGCTGGTACCTGGGAGTAGAAGAGTCTAAGAAAAAGAGAAGGGGAAAAGGGAAATATTGATGAGACAGAGGGGAAAGCAAATGCTTGGAGGCAAGAGAAGGAGCAGGGTTTACCTTTTTGTCATTAGGCAATTGTAGTCTGGGAAGCCAGGGAACAAACCCACCCCCTGACTCAGCACTTGGGGAGAGGGAGGGCAAAGAGGGCTGGATTTGGAGTCCTACTACCTGGGTTCAAATCTTTCCTCTGCCGCTTATCCCTAGCGGGGATGTTGGATGGGTCACATCACCTACTGGACTTCAGTTTCCTCATCTGTAAAATGAGATTGTGGTGTCTGGGTTCAAATGCAGTCTGTCATTTAGGCCTTGTTTGACCTTGGGCAAGTCATTTGCCTTCCCTGGCCTCAGTTTCCTCATCTGCAAAAGGAGAAGTTTGTGCTACAAGGCCTCTTGAGGTAATTTTCAGCTTTAGATCTCTGATTCTATCATCTGTAAGGTCTCTTCCAATTTGAAAGCTATGGGTCCCACATATATAAAACATATATAGCAGCTCTTCTTGTGGGGGCAAAGAATTGGACATTGAGGGGATGCCCATCAATTGGAGAATGGCTGAACAAGTTGTGGTATATAATTGTGATGGAATATTATTGTGCTATAAGAAATGATAAAGGGAATGGTTTCAGAAAAAAACTGGGAAGACTTGTATGAACTGATGCAAAATGAAGTGAGCAGAACCAGGGGAACCAGCAACAGCATCTTGTAAAAGTAATCGATTATGAAAGACTCTACTACTCTTATCAATACATGACCATTCCAAAGGCCTCATGATGAAGAATTCTATCCACCTCCACAGAGACATGGACACAGTCTAGATCGAAGCATGTTTTTTCGATTTTTAAATTTTTCTTGCTTTTTTTTTTGCAACATAGCTAATATGAAAATATGTTTGCATGACATTACATGGAAAAAAATTTTAGAAAGTAAGCTATGTGTCCTCATGGAGGAGGAGAGGTATGGGGGCTGAAGTGGAGAAAAAGAAACTTCCTTCCAGACAACTACCCAAGGAAGCTCCACCTCACACACCCTGGATTCGCAATTTCCAGGAGTCACCACAGGCTCTTTCAAGCTTGAAATAGAGTTGGGTGTGCAGTGTGGCTTTAAGAGCAATGACCTGGGCACCACTGTGCTCTCCTGGGACATCTTGGCAGTCAAAGGAGGACAGCATGGGATGGGGAGAGTTGTGCATCTAAGGGTTTGAGGTCAAGAGGACAACTTTCTAAGTGATGTGGGAAGATGGAAGGAGAGGGGAGGAAATAGGAAGGGAAAAGGGAGAAGGCAGCTGTGCATAGAAACATCCAAGAAAGCTAGAGCTGGAAGGGAGCCTCAAAGATGAGAGAATCCAACCCCCTTCTTTTATGGGAGAGCCAGCTGAGGATCTGAGAGGGGAAACAACTTTGCCAAGGGCACACACACAGTAAATTGTAGCCCAGAGCTTTCACCGTCATGCCCACTACCCCAAAAGGATCAGGGACAGTTTTCAGAATGGAGAACAGTGGAGAGAAATGACACATTTAGAGTCCAAGGATTTGAATTAGAATCCCAAATGCCACTCATCACTTGTGTGACCTTGGGTAAGTCACTTCAACTCTCAGTCCTCAGTTTCCCCATCTCAAAAATTAAGGAGATTGGATGAAAGGATTTTTAGTCCTTTCTAGCTGACAATCTAGTATCCTATGCAGAAGCCCAACTGCCAGATCATGTCTCTGTCTCACTGGCTGTTTAAAAGAATTTGCATGACCAGAAAAGATAATTTTTTTGCATCAAATATTAAAGTCATAACAGTCCCACCTACTTATCTTGGGGGGGGTAAGGAGGAAGATGTTCTTCTAGTCATCTGTATCTCATTAAAAAAAGACATTTTATGGCTGTAATCCATTCACTCATAAAAGTCCCTGAAGCCCAGGTTTATTGATATGTGTGCTTTGCATTCTACCAATCACATTTGGAAGGCTTCACCTGGGTATATGGCTTCGTGCCCATGCTATAAATGATCATGTGTGAGCTAGGAGCTGGTCATCTCCCATCTCTTGCCTTGGGTACCCTGTGGCTGAGTCCATCAGGACCTCCAACTTTCCCTGTCTTTTTGGACCAGAGTGAACCTGTGCCATGTGCAATTCCAAAGCTGGAGGAACTTCTCAAGGAGAGAGAGGCAGAAAGTGGGGGTAGCAGTGGGGTGGCTGCCAGCAGCCAGTGGGAGGACAGGTCCTGTTCTGTGTTCCCTTTATTGTAGCCCCAAGTAAGCTGTCTAGAAGGGATACTGTGGGAATTCCAAATATGGCCATTTTCCTCAGCTGCTAATGCCCCTATTAAAAGTTCTCCAGAAGAGAGCCTCAATTCACCCTTGGTGAAAGATGACCCAGGAAACGAACATTTCTTGGCTTAAACGTGTTTTTTTTTTTCTGAAACATATCATAGTTGGGGGGATAAGGACTCCTTTGATTCCTGTCTCCCCTTCTTCCCTCCCTGCTGCTGAGTGTGCTGGGCAATCCCTTCTCCCACCTCCAACACATATTGTCTTTGTGACTTGGGCTCATCCCAACCTCTCTCAATGCTCTCTGGAGTATAAATTAAAGAGATGCCCACATGTATTGGTAGAGGGAGTGTCCTTATCTAGGAACTCCTTATGCTAATGAAATTCCTAGTGTCTTCTCTATTCCCCTGCCCCCTCCCCCATGCCAACAGTAGGCAAACTTGGTGCCTGGCTCTGGATTCAGAGGTTTGTCTTCAAATCTCAGCTGTCCATATCTTTGTGACTAGGTGCTTCTCACTTTACTCCCCCCCTCAGTTCCTCCATTTGCTCCTGTGTAAGATAGACACAGAGAGGCAGCTAGGCAGATGGCACAGTGGATAGAGCTCTGGGCCTGGAGTCAGGAAGAACAGAGTTCAAATCCAGCCTCAGATACTTACTAAGTGTGTGACCCTGGACAAGTCACTTAATAGCACCTATCTTTCCAGGGTTGTTGTGAGGATCAAATAAGATAATTTTAAAGCACTTAGTAGCGTGCCTGGCACATAGTAGGCTCTGTAATGTGAGCTATTACTATTACTGGAGAGGCAGAGACAAAAACAGGCAGAGACAAACGGGAGTAGATTAATAGGCTTTTGAGATATCTAACATCTATGATCCGCAGAGCCCCACTTCCATCACTAGGATACATAGTTGGCTTAGGGCGAGGAAAATCCTTCGGCATCCCTAAATGCGAAGCTTGCGTGAATGAACACTTCCCCTCCCCCACCTCTTAAGTCCCTCCACTGGGTTCCAGTGAGTGATCCTGCGTGAAATCCCTCCCTTCGGGGACTGGAGGGGATCAGCTTTTCCACGTGCCCCTCCCACTCTCCCTTCTTGCCCCTCCTACCCCTTGCCCCACGGTGTGTCCCCTTGCTTCCCTTCCCAGTTCTGCCCTGGCAGAGTACCCTAAGCTTTGCTCCTGTCGTCTCTCCCTCCTTTCCTCCCCTCCCCACTCTCCCCTCTCTCTCTTTTCCTTCCTCCTCTTTCTGGTGTGTGCTGAAACCCGGGGAGGCGAGCTCGGCACTGAAACTTCTCCGTGGCTTTCGCCGGAGGACTGGGCATGCTCAGGAGGCAGGAGACTTTGGGCTTGCGAGTGGGAAGCGTATGCCCTACCCTGGCCAGGTGGAGCCCGTCCATGGGAGCGAGCGGCCAGCGCCAGGGCCCGACGCCGCTGCGCTGCCCAGCTCTGGTCCCAGCCTGGGCAGACCCCGGGCCAGGATGTCCTCCTTGGCTGCATACGGTAAATAGGTTTATTTCATCTTTTCTAATAGTCTGGAGTGGGGGCAATTCCCTAGCTGTCCTTGTTTTGGATACTCTCTGGTCACAGAGTGG
The DNA here is from genome assembly GCA_028646595.1 of Phalanger gymnotis. NCBI lineage: Eukaryota > Metazoa > Chordata > Mammalia > Diprotodontia > Phalangeridae > Phalanger > Phalanger gymnotis. The sequence continues at coordinate 175,323,024 of CM053623.1, read as the reverse complement.
AAACTTCTGGGTACTAGTAAAGGGGTGGGGTGGGGGCTTTGGCAGCCTGACTTTCAAAGGAGGCAGGGTCATCGTCTTGGGGGTGCCCAGCTGTGAAATCAGGACTGCGGACAGAGTTGTAGAAAGATACTAGCAGGGATTAGCAAGCTTGCCAAACTTAAAGCTTGGAGTGGGGACTTGGCTTCCAGGAAGATTCTCTTGCTCCGAAGCTACCAGAGAGATTTGTATTGCAGGGACCGAGGCGGGATTAAGAGAAGGGGAACAGCTCAACCACTCCTCAGCCTACTGCTGCTGGGGTGACCTTGGGCCAGTCTCCCAAGTTCTTCAGGCCTCAGTTTGGCCAAGGAGGGGGAATGCCAACATCTGCTTCATCAGGCTGGGGCGAGCTTAAATTAATTTGAAACCTGAGACCCTAAAAATAGGTCAGTTTGGAAATAAAGGTGCTGGGTAGACAGAAGGGGATTACTACTGCCCTTCGCAAACATTTCCAATTTCAGAATAAATCACAGCCCCCAAGGTTTCAGACTCAGCACCAGAAGCTGTGCTAAAAGATGCCAGTTAGGGGGTTCTTATCAATGTTTCTGTTTGTGTGGAGAGGAAAAGTAATTTAGTTCATCCTTTATCAGAGATGCTGGTGAGTGACTTGGTTAGGAAACAGACACTCAGAATGATTTTTCCCTTTCCCCTTGTATTATCAGTAGTGAAAGGTGTTTAAAAAGCGAAGGCTGGTAAGGAATTAACTGGGAAATATTAGCCACTGCCTTAGCTCTTATTGCGGGAGAACCTAGGGGTTTTAGGCAAGGTGAGAAAGGCAAACCTATAAGCAGGATGCTGCCTCCATTTCTTGTTCCCCCTTCCAAGCTTAAAGGGACCTGCCTTATGGGGCATAAACCACATAAAATGATTACTCAGGTACTGCTAGATGGACTGCTACTGGAGATGGATGTGCAGGTGAATTGCCAAGAAATTGCAAACAGGTAACAAAGTGCATTGGGAAGCCTATTTTTCCCTCTCTAAGCCTCTGCTGGGATCGGGGATGGTTCTCCTGGCAATCACTTTTCAGCTGCCTAACAGTTTTCCTCTTGCATCTGAAGAATCTTAACAGATTCTTACAGGGATGGGTAAGCACATTGATGAGGATTTCGGAATATATCCATTCATTGACAGACATCTATTTTTAATCCTTTCCGCTATCAGAGGAATCCAACTTTTGTACTTGACTGCATTTTAGATTTCTCAGGCTGCCTGGGGGATGCTCTCAATGCCAGGCTTAAATAATAACGGGTGCTATAAACATCTAGAAGCTTTCAAGGCTTAATTGGGCACCCAAGTGGGGAAAATTAATTCAGAATAAGTTAAATCACTTTGAAAAGCAAGCATACTTCACTAATTAAAGGGGAAGCAAGTTATTTCTTCACAACTAAAAATTAGGCAGGAGGTTTTTTTTTAATGCTAAAAAGGGATTTGAAACTCAATAAAATATCCTAATCAGAGACCTGAGTTCAAATTCTGCCTCTAACTGTGTAACCAAGGGCTAGTTGCTTCACATTTCTGTGCCTCAGTTTCTGTATCAGAAAAATTAAGGGATTGGACTTGATGAGCTCTAAGATCTAAGTCTATAATCTATATAAGCTCCCTATCTAAGTCTATAATCTTATGAATCTATTTTTTTCGAATGTTCGGTTTGTACCTTTTCCAGAATTTCACCACCTCCCCCGTGGTCTTTGAGTAATGGCTTTTAACAATCTGAATCCAGGGGCAGCACTCTTCCCACTGTCAGGGGCTCCCTTGACAATCACAAGAATTACTTGTTTTCCTTCCAAATATCCATACTTCATCCCATATAAAAACCTTGTCATTTGGGAGACTTGGGAAAGCTCTGTGGATGCAACTTAGTCTTGGTTTTCCCCTAGTTGACATTGAAACAGAAACAAAGACTAGTTATGCACTGAACAATACCAAATAGTCTTTGCACATTTGTTGTTGAATTGTTTTATTTTTCTGTCCTGTCCAATTCTGCCTAACCCCATTTGGGGTTTTCTTGGTATAGATACAGGAGTGGTTTCCAGATGAGGAAACTGAGACAAACAGGGTTAAGTTATGTCCAAGGTCACACAGCTAGTAAGTGTCTGAGGGCTGATTAGAACTCAGAAAGATAAGCCTTCCTGACTCCAGGCTTGTTGCTCTATCCACTGTACCACATGGCTGTCCTAGCTTTGCACGTAATAGGCACTCAATAAATATTATTCAATCGATGCATTGATGAGCCCCTAGATTTTAAAATGTGTACGTCTGAGGTTTTGTGTCATTTTTAAAGGATTTTTGTATTTAAAATTTTAAGCTTATAAACTCCTTTTAAAAATACTAATCATTTCCTAATAATTTTCCTCTGCCAACCCTTACACCAGTCTTTGTACTGAAGAAAAAGTTAAACACAACCAGCTATCTTGTAGCAATTGTACTAACAGCATATATAGCATTCTGCACCTGTAGTCTTCTCCACTCCCCCCCTCCCCTGCTGCCCCCGCCTTGTGCTTTCATCATCTCTTGGTTGGAGTCTGGGCTGATCCTTGTATTTAACCTGCATTTTAACTGCCCTTTTTGCATGTCTATTACTGGCTTTCTCTACAGTCTGGGTGCTTTTCTGGTTTTCTCTAGAATTGTCATTCAAAGTTGAGCAAGACACCTTAAACTCTGGTAGTCTCACTGTGGCAGACTTTCAAGAGGATGTGGATGGGAGACACTCCATGCAAAGGCCTGGATGGGTGGTGGTTTGCATCCCTGGGGGGAACATTCATATAAGTGAAGTCACAGATCCCTTTTAGTTGAGTTGGTATATCGCTATCTTGATTCTACTTTCTTTGCTCTACATCAGCTTGTTCGAGGCTTCCTATATTTTTTAAAATTTATTTTTATTCATCATTTAATCCAATGTGATCATTTTCCATTGCATTGATACATTTGAGGCAGCTAGGTGATACAATGGATAGAACTCCAGGCCTGGAATCAGGAAGACCCAAGTTCAAATGCAACCTCGGACCCTTATTAACTGTGTGATCCTGGGCAAGTCACTTCACCCTGTTTGCCTCAGTTTCCTCATCTGGAAAATGAGCTAGAGAAAGAAATGGCAAAACACTCTAGTAACTTTGCCAAGAAAACCGCAAATGGGATCACAAAGAGTTGGACACAACTGAAACGACTGAATAACAACATTGATAAACCAAAATTTGTTCAGTGCATTTGATGGATGCCAACTTTGTTTCCAGGTGTTTTGCTGCTATAAAAGTGTTGCTATGATTATTCTGTTATGTATGAGACCTTTTTTAAAAATTATTTTTAACCTCTTTGAGGAATATTCCCAATAATGGGGCTGCTGAATCAAAAGGTTATGAATGGCTGAGTGATTTCTTCTAGAATAACTGAATTGTTTTCCCCAATGTTTGGACCAATTTGAAACTCCACTAACTGTATGTTAGTGTGTCTATGTTCCCATAGCCCATCCAACATCAATAACTTGGTGCTTTTATCATGTTTGTTAATTTCCTGGATGTGCGATGAAATCTCAGTTGTTTTTTATTTTTATTTCTTTTATTAAACTTAGAATTTTTTCCTTTTTTGTTCATTGTTGATAGTTTATATTTCTTTTTTGCTTTTTACCTTATGTGTATTATTTATGTTGCAATTTTAATTTTGTTTATCTCATGACTTAATGTACTATAGATTCACAGCTGATTGGCTGGGACTCTGTTATAAGGAGAGATTGTTATTCTCAAGCCACGTAAAGGAAGTACCAGAGAGCTTCGCTCCCCACAGTGGGGAAAATGATTGTCTTTGGTAGCTTAACAAATCCTTGCTCCAACTGTCTCATATGCTTGTCGACTGAGATATCAACTGGTACTTGGGGAAGCTTAAAAAATGTACTTTGGAGCTAGTGAAGCAATTCAAGAACATTAGGTAATCAACTACTGATGGCTAGGAGTACAAAGGGGATACAAATAGAAAAATGAAATGGTCCCTGCTCTTAAGAAGCTTCTACTCTACTGAGGGAATGCATAAATACAGATAAGGAAATTTGAGGAGGGAAAGAATACTAATCATGTTCTAAGCAAGAGGTGATAAGGCTCTAAGAAGAGTGGTGGCCAGGTGTCTCTAGACAGGGGGTATATGAAAGAGTTAATTTTCAGGTAGAATTGAGAGGACTTGGCAACTCTATGTATGTGAGTGTTTATATATGTGTATAGAGATGTCAGTGACTTGGAAGGAAGAGTCAAAATGACTCCAAGAATGTGAACTTAGGGGACTAGGAAGGTGGCGGTACTCTCAACAGAAATAAGAAATGAACGATGTTGGTAAGGAGCCAGACGTTGACCAGTCCTTCCACCAGAAAATCTGGCTTGGAGAAGGTGATTTATTCGTGATTCTGTAGTTGTACAAATATATTCTAATGATGAGATCCATCAGCAGCCACCTTGAGATGTTGACCCTACGTTCTGTTTTTAATGGTTCAATAACTGGAAGAACACCAGCTCTGGAGTCATAGGACCTGGGTTCTTCCATTCATGATGCTACCCATGTGACCTTGTGCTAGTCACTTTACTACCCCAAGTTTTATCTTCCTCATCTATAAAATGAAGCAGTTGGATCTGATGTCCTTTGCAGTCCCTTCCAGATCTACATCAACGGTCATATAGCTCTGGCATCTCTGGCTTAAATTATTTTAGGAACCACCTAAGAAGTACCTACTGTGGGCAGGGAATGGCACTAGGCTGTCAAGGAAAGCAGAGATCTGGTGCTTTTCATCAAAGTGCTTTGTTTACATTATCTGTTTGACCTTTCTGTCTGTGAAATGGGGTAACAGAGGTTCGGAGACATTAAGTGACTTGAAATTCAAACCCAGGTCTTTCTGACTCTATGTTGAGCACTGTATCCTATATGCCACACTGTAGATTTACCAGGAGTAGACAGACATCTGAGACATACCATCCAGGGGGGCACAACAAGGGATGCTTTTGAACGTATTTAAGTTTGAATATATTTCAATAAGAGCATCCTGATGGTACAGTGGATAGAGTGGCTAGAGTCAGGAAGACTCATCTTCCTGAGTTCAAATCTAGCCTTGTCCACATACTAGTTATATGACCCTGGGCAAGTCACGTAACTCTGTCTCAGTTTCCTCATCTGGGAAATGAATTGGAGAAGGAAATGGCAAACCACTCCAGAATCTTTGCCAAGAAAATCCCAAAGGCAGCTAATGGTACAGTGGATAGAACACTGAGCTTGGAGTCTAGAAGACCTCTAAGTTCAAATCTGGCCTCAAACACTTGCTAGCTATGTGATCCTAGGCAGGTCACCTCATTTTGGGTGCAACTACGTGGTGCCATGGATAGAACACCAGTTCTGGACTCAGGAGGACCTGAGTTCAAATCTGGCCTCAGACTCTTGACACTTAACTAGCTGTCTGACCCTGGGCAAGTCTCTTAACCCGGATTGCCTCACCCGCTCACCCCTGCCCCCCCCCCCCAAAAAGAAAAGAAAACTCCAAATGGGGTCGCATCTTTAAATTCCTATTTTATTTTAAAATACATTCGTATTTTAATCATAAAATTTGGATTGCCATGTCTTGTAGATGTTTTATGATGTCATCATGTGTTACAGAGTCAGAGAGTGTGATAGAGTGGCTAGACAGCTGGCCTTGGAACACCTGGGTTAAAATCTGACCTCCGATAGTTGGAGAACCTCTCCGTGCTTTAGGCAACTCTCTAGGATTGTACATTGCAGAGCCCATCCTCCTCCGCATTGGTAGAGTGTGTTCCCAGTAGGGAGTTCCCTATATCAATTATAGCTATTAAAAAAAAGTTACAGGGAAGGCTCAAAGCCTTGTAGCCTACAAGGGATACCATTTTTAAAGGAGGGGCCAAGTGGTGAGGTGTAGGGCTTACATACAAATGCCTTATCCATTGTGCTTAAGGTCATCCTCTCTACCCTCATGGAGCCCTGTTTGAAGAGGTTATGATTCACTCCTTTCCATTTTCCTTTATTATTTCTCTACAGCCTTAGGTGATGGGTTTAAATCTCAATATTGCATTATAGGTGGAAATGCTGGAGGGGGTCTGGCTTCTGTCCTAAACCACTTAACTAGTCTGGGCCCTAGTTTCCTCAAATGTAGGTTGGAGGATTAAGCTCCTTCGCACTGGTCAAGTCCGGGATTTTGAGAAACAGAGACAAAGATGTCAACTCCCTTGATTTGGATTTATTGGGAATGTACAATAAACTTACTCATACAAAAAGGGTAAGAGGAAGGATGTGAATTCCTTATTGCTGCCACCTGCTGGGTTCCTGGCTTTGTCTGGCTTTGGGAAATGATGCTACGTTCAGAACTGCTCTCAGGAAGTAAGTTTTCTCCAGACCATAGAAAAGCCACGCAATGGCCCAGAGATGTTGGGTGTTGATTTTCTACTGAAGCAGACCAAGGGAGCTGGTACGTTGTTATAAATAAGGCCATCTTGAGTAGGTCAGATCAGGCTAAATCTGAGTTGATCGAATTCCTTAAGAGCCCTGACATGTACTCAGGAATAGTCATCAGTCACTCACTGTGTCTGCCCACAAATGCACCCTTCTCCTGTGAGGAAGAGGCCTGGTCTAACCAGCCTGCACCACTCATTCCAGGTCTGCGGGCCTATTTCCAAATCTTTTTGGGGACTTTGTACCAAATTTTGCTCCCTAGCCAGTGGCTTTGAAGCAAGATTTTTTGCTTCATCTCTCTTGAAAAGTCCCTTTTCTCATTGCAAATTGCAGAGAGAAGATATCTTTTTACTCTGTGAAAACAGAAGGCCCAAGCTGCCTCTGGAAGTGTGGATTCCCTCTTCACAGAGATTGGTTGTGTTTCTGACTTAGCCATTCCCTCAGCTCCCAAGTCATAGATGATTTGGGGTGAGCTTTCCTCTTATTTTTCCCCAAATCTGGGTCCTGGTTACACAATCAATAGTGCTTTCACTAAGTGGTAATTAGAGTTCTTTAACTCATGGCAAAGCAAGTACAAATCTGCTTTTTGGATCGAAAAACTATTTGAAATTAAAAAAACTAAATTTAAAAAGGATTAAATGCCTGCATACCATGGAATTAAAGACAAAAAATGACAAAATGGAATTAAAGACAAAAATCAAGGAGTTTTCATCTATTGTGGGGAAAACAACATGGATACAAAGAAGTATATGTATGAATATGTATATGCTGTATGTTATGAGTACTTGTATATGTGGATAAGATACTTGTATACTAATATGATTACATATCATATTACAAAGTCAATTCAAGTATTTCTTGGGGAAGGGGAGTTCTAGCACCTGGGGCCATCAGGAAAGGCTTTTGGTAGTAGATGGCACTTGATGGGAATTAGGGTTTCAAAAAGGGGAGCTGGGCTGGGAGAGCATCATAGGCAGCTTGGCCTGTTCAAAGGCTGTGGGGGATGGGAAGCAAGTGGGAGAGTTTAGCTGGAAATTATTGGCAGGGCTGGGGTCGGGGAGAGGGAGGAATGAAAGACACGAAGAGAGTGGAGGGGAGAGTTGGGGGGAAGAGAGGGAGAGGGGGAGAGAGGAGAGGGGCGGGAGGAGAGAAAGAGAGGAAATCAGTTTAAAGAGAGAGCTTGGAGCCAGCCTATGAAATATTTGGTGGTGATGGTGCTAGGGTGAGAGGGTCAGGGTTGCAAATGTACCCAGGTAATCAGGAGATAATGTGGGCAGGGAGGTAACTCCAAGAAGGGAATTAGGAGAGCCTTTAGTGAGGAGCTGGCCTCTGAGCTGAGTCTGGAAGGCATATGAGGATTCAAGGAGTCAGAAGGGAGGAAGGAAGGCCTTCCAGGCTTGGAGGATGGTTTACACGAAGGCACGGAAGCAAGAGAAGGAATGTTGACTGGGAGAGACAGTGAGGGGAGGCGGGGGTGGATTGTTAGGAAAACAGCTCAGAAAGGGTAGTAATGTGGGGCAAAGTAAACAGAATTGGAGAGGTAGATGGGAGCACCAGTGTATAGGGCTTTAAATGCACTGATCAGTCTTGGGTTTTCTTCGAGAAGTTGGTAGGGTGCTGCTCAAGGTTTTGAGCAGAAGAATATGACAGGTCAGCCCTGAACTTCAGGAAGGTGATTTTAATGGCTGCATGAAGGGCTGATCCAAGATGGCAGAATGGAAGCAGAGGGATCAATTAGTAGGCTATTGTAAAAGTCCAAGTGAGGATCTGGTTTAGGTGAATGGAGAGGAGGGAATAGCTGTGAGAGATGTTGTGAAGGATTGAATTGACAGGACTTGGCAGCCAGTGATGGAGGGGATGGCAAAGACTGGGACCTGTGATGACACTGGCACAGAAAACTCCCAGATAAGGGAACTCTTTCTACCGATGCACATTGGTACCTTTTCTGTACCTTAGAGTCTTGTTTCCATCACTGCCTGTCCCCTCTATCCCTTCCCCCTCCTCCCCCCTCCCCCTGCCATTCCACACACATGCATATACAGAATACGTGTATACACATATGTAACACAATACGCACATATGCATATATGTATGAATCCACGCAGTATGTATGGATATATAAATTATATAGATTGTAAAACTGATGATATATTTAAAGTGCTTTGCAAATTTTAAAGTGATCTCTCATTAGTTACTATCATCATTTTTATGATAAGTAATTATATTTAATTATTAATTATATTTGTAGTTAGTTACTATCATCATCACTTTTATTATTCAAGGTCACACAAAAGTCTTGGTGCAATTTTAAACTTTTATAGCTTAATATACATACAAACTTTATAGAACCATGTGAATGCGAGTTGTGATTATTTCAGAGTTTGGAATGGGATTTAAAGACATATAAATACCTAGGTATAGTTGGACACTTTTTTCCATCAATTGTCAACTATTAAATCCTGCTTAGCTTAATCCTGATTTTATAAATATATACATATGTTAATATATGCACATATATGTCTGTATACATGCAACATATGTACGTGCAATATATCTATGTATCTTATCTGTCTATCTAAATCTATTCCCCAGATTGTTTTCAAGCCTGATTTCTAACTCTTTTAAACAACTCATGTTTTTTTTATAGAAAATAATGTTTTAAAACATTTTAAAATAGAACATCAGATTTTAAAGCAGACATAAAATGTTTTCTTCACAGTTCAAATAAACATTCACTATAACATTGAATTTAAATACTATATTAAATATAAATCTGTATCAATTGAATATGTATTAAATGAATATATCAATTGAGTATATTCAGTAGTGTGAAGATAACATTTCATCATTCTTGTGAAATCTACTTTGAAAGGTTTTAAATTATCATTCTCTAAAAAGGACCTTGATCCATTTAAAGCTTGGTGTATGTTAAAGGCCAGGCTCAAAAACAGTCTAGGAGAACCAGACTTTTGTCTAATGGGTAAACTTAATGTTGTAAAATTAGAAGTAACACAGAAGATTATTTCAAAGAGACAATCCAAGAGAGGTGATTGCAGAGGGAAGAACAACCATCTCCCCACTGGGGAAAGTCATGGGGAAGTCACACTGCCAAACAAAAGATGGCTGGAATCTGTCTTTTTCTTGCTCAAGTCTGTTTTAGGAGAAAAGGTGAAGGAATGCTGTGTGGTCAGAAAGCTGGTCATGGGTGCTTGGGAGGCCACGTCAGGCCTTTTCTGAGATTAGAAGAAAGTAGTGATAGCTAAAACTTAACCTACAGCAGTAAAAGAAATGACAGGCTGGCTTCTTTCACCCCAGGCAAAGACAGAACCAGGCAATTGAGGATTTTAATGCCGAAGCAGGGAGCAGAGGAGCCGTAGGAAAAACAATAGCATCTTTTAACCAAATAAATGGAAACCAGCTGCAAAGCCCTTTGATATAAAACTGGACAGAGCAGACTCTAAGGCAGAGCCAAGCTTGATGAATTTCAAATACAGCGTCATTGCCTCTCCATTAAGGTCTCTCTCTGATCCTTTATCCTGGTGTATAGGTGACCCTGCATTATCTTATTTTAATTTTTATTATTTAATATATTTAGCTTTCAGCATTGATTTTCACAGAAGTTTGAATTACAAATTTTCTCCCCATTTCTACCCTCCCCCCCACTCTATGCTAGATTGGGCAGCCTCTAACAGGGGCTCTCAAGAGGGAAAGGCTTTGAGTACAGGTCTGCTGATGGATTTTATGTCTGCTATCTGAAGACCAGTGTAGCTGAATGCAGCTCATGCCCCTTTCTGTAGGGTAGAACATTTAAAAAACTCTTTAAAACATAAATAAAAGTCTTAAAATAGATATGAAGTGGTTTTTAATCACAGTTTAAAAAATGTATTTGGCTTAGATAGGAAAGAAACTTGGAAAACATCTATCATGTATAAAGCATTAGATGGAAGTAAGATAATGTAAAAAATATTCAGGGCAGTTGTATGTATATTTTATTATTATTATTACCACCACCACCACCACTATTCTTAATGCCACTCCTCCTCCTCCCCTTCCTCTTCCCACTACTACTACCACTTATTTTTCTTCTGAGAGTTATGAGACTTGTTCACTGAATCATAAGATCATAGTTCTGAAACTAGAAGGAACCACCAAATCCAACACCTTCATTTTACCAATGATGGAATTGAGACCCAGAGAGGTGAAGTGATTTGCGTGGTATAACACAGCTAATATTTAAATTCAGGTCTGAGTTCTCTGAGTTCTTACCATATTTGTGTACTTGGTTTTCCTTCTACTGGGTATTTCGTTTCTCACTTGTATGCCTTTGCATTGGCTGCCCTCCATCCCTGGAATGTGCTTTTTCAACTCAGTTCTGTATCTTTGAATTCCTTTAAGACCTAGTGTAAGGACTATGTTCTACACAAAACTTTTCTGATTCCTCCTACCTACTAGTTCCCTCCTTCCCAAAATTATTTGTATTTATTTTGTGTATAGCCTACATATAATTACATATGTATCTAGCCCAGGGAGCAGAAGAACTGAGACCACAGGGGCTGGAGATCTAGACCACTTGCTGTCCTTTTTCTGTCATCGTGGTTTGTCAGTTCCAAAGGAAACTGACCTCTAGTTGGGGGAATTAGGCTTTCCATTCTCACACAGGTTGGCTCATTACCCCTATCCAGGCTACTGAGGGAAAGTATTGCTTTTGGGTCTAATCTGGGGTTTTCCTCAAGAGAGAAAATAAAAGATACTCAATGCAAATATATGAATTAAGAATGGATACAAGATTTGTTCCTACTCAAAGCATGTGTTACAGAATGATCAAAACAGAATTCAGCAACTCACTTATTGCTCCTAGCTTAGTCAAGTCTGGTTGGGACATAGGCAGTTTTTGCAAGACTGCTCATAATCATGTTATATTTTTTCTCAGTTGGAATTGTTCAATCAATTAACTGAGTTTGATTGTTATGGTTCCTTCTCCCCAAACCCAGTTCCTCCCTTGGCTTAGGTACTCTATTCTATTCTATTCACGGTTGAATTGTCTGACGCAGGTGCTTCCCTCTGCTGTAGCCATTCCCACTTTGTGACATGAAATTGCTGTTTCTTTGCTAGTGGGAGATGCCACTTCTGACACCCAAGCATTTTATGTTCTCAAAAGGCCTCAAAACAAAGGAAAGAAGAAACAAAATGGAATAGTCCAATCCCAGGCACAGGTTTGGCTAGTCATGACATATTGTTCACGGATTGTGACCACATACAGTGAAGAGACACTCATTGGAACCTCTGGACAGTTTAGAGTTGCTCTCCCATTTTGAATCCTGAAGGAAAATGAATAGCTGAGTATCAACTCAGCAGCCAATGATGGGGACTTTATGCATCAATGAATCATGGCCAGATAGTAGTAAATCCCCCAAAGCTCCCATATGGTCCATTGGAAGTAACCAAAGATATCTGTGCGTGCAGTGTGTGTTGGAGTTGGGGGTTGTTTGAGATAGGGAGAAGGCAACCCCCAACACATATGTGTTTTGTCTCAGACTGTAAGTTCCTTGAGGGCAGCACCAATTAACTGATGTCTCTGTATCCCCAGCCCCTAGCACAGTTTTCCAAACATGTTGGTTGTTACTTTATATCAGGCACTATACTAGGGAGTAAGGGGATACAAAGGCAAAAATGAAAAAAAAGTACCTGCCCTCAAAGGTCTTACAGAATCATAGAATTAGAGAGTTGGAAGATTCCCCAGTGACCACCTAGTCTGACCTATATATGACAGGATTCCCTACTACAACAAAGGTTTACTTTCTGTTACTTGGTTTTGTGAGTGACAAGAAGGGGTCTGATGTGAGAGATGTTATGGAGGCAGAATAAGCCAGACTGGAAAACTGAGTTTGGAGGGGGAGTGAGATGGAGGATGCAGAGAAGGAGTTTTGGCTCTAGAGGACGCTGGCGCTCTCAATAGAAAAAGGCAAGTTTTGGAGAAGGGGAGACGCTGGGGCCCTTAGATGATGAGCTCTGTTTAGGACTTGTGTTTCTCCTTGTAACCTCTGTCAATAAACCTTTTTCTCTTGGGAGGGAAAAACCGATTCCATGACAAGGACTTCAAACACAATCTACCAGTGAAGGATTAGCTAAGAAGTCAGGAGCCTGACAGCTTTAAAATTAGTTATTCAGCAGAGTTGTTTTTAGCCTGAACTTTGTTGGTTAGTAGAAGTGTATAAATGAAAATACTATACTAGAGTCACCTTTAGTATCAAACCCTCTGTCTGACCTTCAGGGCCCTTTACAAACTCTCTTCCTTCTAACTTATGGCTGTGCTTGCGTAACAGATGCTATACAAGCAAATAATAAAATTATTATTTATATAATGCTTTAAAGTTTGAAATGCACTTCATATATTTTTCCCCTCAATTGATCCTCCCAACAGCCTTGGTGAAATAGGTCCTAGAGTTATTTTCTTGCCATTTTGTAAGTGAGGAAATTGAAGAAGTGAATAGAGGAGTGAAGTGACTTGGCCATGGTGACTTGGCCAGTAATTAGCAGAAGCAGGATTTGAACCTGGGTCCTCTTGACTATGAGTCCAACAAGTTATCTACTGCTCCATGTCCTTTCTACAAAAATACATTTCAAGTGTGTACCCAGGACAGGAAAACAAGGACTTTGTCTTGGGTTGCTTAAATGGTGATATATTTCCTTCCCAGATCATATTTTCATCTAATGGGGGTTCTGGAGTTTGTCATCCCCATGGCCCAAGGTGTCATCTCTCTTCTGTGATTTTGCTTTCCTTCTCCATTGCTGCTTGGAGGCACAAACCTGACTTCTTATGGGGCAGCCTTCCCCAACTTATTGGTTGGAGCTATGGTTGGACAGTGCCTTTCACTGCCACCTCTTCTGTTCTGTGTTGACATTGCCTCTACCCCTATATTGTTTTTTGTTCCAGGAGGAAGAATTCTTCATGTCAACTCTTGTGCCTAGTATGTCTTGGGTATGTTTCACTTACCCAGATCTATGGTTTTGTGTACATCATTTCCCCTATTTGTAATAGAATTATCAGGGCAGCTAGGTGGCACTATAGTTCATAGAGTACATTGCCTCGAGTTATGAAGACTCATCTTCTTGAGTTCAAATCTGGTTTCAGACACTAGCTGTGTGACCCTGGGCAAGTCATTGAATTTCTCAGAGCTCTAGGCAACTCCAAGATTGTAAATTGCGTAGAAGTTGCTGACTTGCATTGGAAGAGGGAATTTCCTGTCCTGGGAGTTCCCCAGGCCCTAGCCTTAGTTTCTCAGCCAGGCCATGTAACCTATGCTGACTCACCATCTCTTTTTCTTTTGAACAGACAAAGAGGTTAGCAGTGGGAGCTACAACCTCTCCAGTGCAACAACGGGAAGTTACTACAGCTGTGTCAGCCAGATCACCATAGGTAAGCAAGAAGGTGCCATTTTGTTTTAGAAAAGAAAACTATGTATGTGTCTGGAAATGGAGACTGAAGACACTTGAGCTCCAGAACATTTGGTATTGGGGTCAGCTTGGGCTACAAGTCCTGTGTTTGGGGCAATGGGGGTAGTTGGGAGGTTCTTTAAGAACCTGCAGGACTTTTCTATAGCATCAGAGAAGGAAAATCTGGTTCAGGACAGGGAGTCCCAGAAAGCTACATTGACTTGCTCAAAGTCTTGCCAAAGTCAGCATTTGAACTCATATCCTTTGACTCCCAAGCCAAACCCAGCATTCTTTCTATTGCCCCACAACATTATTGTTATTATTAAATTATTAACAATAATCAAAGGATCCCATATACATGGTACATGATACCTAGTTGCTAAATTGGAACCCAGAGTGAGAGATGCCTCTCCTGGGAAGTGGTCTCATATTTCTTTTCCCCAGGGTCTTCACAATTTGTGTTCCAGGTTTTTTAGCTCCTATGCTTAGAATCCCATTTCTTCTCAGCTTCCTGGGAACTTGCCACCAGTGAGGGTGCCCAGCATTGCCGCTTCTGATTCTTTCTGTGAGGAAGATCTTAATATAGACTGACATATGATTATACCTTTCCTCTTTGCCTGGGAATCTACAAGGCTTAGAAGCTTTAGTGTATTTTACTTCTCTTTCAAATTTTTTAAACCAAAAAAAGGCTTCTTTAGAACTTCATAAGATTTCACAAATAGAATAAATTATTCCTTTAAATATTTCTTTCAGAGTTTGAGCAGTGCAATGATTATACATTGCAACTTTCAAGAACTGTTTCTTGAATGAATGAATGAACTTAAAACTCCCATGATGCATTTGAGTCTTGACATTCTCTCACTGGGCTCAGCAATGGGGAAAAGAAGCATGAGCTGCTTAAGTAGCTCTGTGCCTTGGAGTTATTGGCTTCAATTGTTAGGAGCTGTTCTACTTGAATTGTTTTAAATCATTTCTTTTTTTGGACCTAACCTGTGATTTTGTTGGTACAGTAGGTTTTGCCCAGTGAGAAAACTCTCTCAATGGGGAGCAGCTAGGATGCAGTGCTGGACAGGGAGTCAGGAAAACCTGAGTCCAAATCTGACCTCAGACACTTACTAACTATGTGATCCTGGGCAAGTCACTTAACCTCTTTCCTCATCTGTAAAAGGGTGATAATAATAGCACCTACCACCCAAGGCTATTGGGAGGATAAAAGGAGATAGTATTTGTAAAGCACTTAGCACAGTGCCTGAACATAGTAGGTACTGTGTACATGTTAGCTTTTATTATTGTCATTGTAATTTTTTTTTTGCCATGTATCTCTCTCTTTCTCTCTCTCTCTCTCTCTCTCTCTCTCTCTCTCTCTCTCTGTATATATATATATATGTAGATATATAATATTATATTATACATACATAATGAGTACAAATACACATAATATAATTAAACAAGTATGTTTAGCCATACAAACATAAGGGATATTAAAATAAGATACAGTAACTGTTACATGCATGTTGTCATTCCTGTTAGAATGTAAACTCTTTGAGGACAGACAGTGTATCACTTTTGTCCTTTTATCCTCATTGCACAGGGCCTGGCACATGGTCGATACTTAACAAATGCCTGATTGGGTACTTATTAACCACAGGGCAAAGTTAAAGACTCCTCAATAATATGTTTTCCAGCTGCTTTTCCGTATTTATTTAGCTCTAAAACAATTTATACAATGTACTTTCCAGCTGCAAAATTTCTGACTTAACTTTACATGGCATCCTCCACCCCTAGAATGATAATATAGTCTGAATTTTCTGGGACAGCCTGGACTTCTAGGATAGAAAGAGAAGTGTAACTTTTAATGAGACGTTGCCATTGTGTGTTGTGATTTTCAATTCAGAAAATATGGTCACAAAACCTGGAATGGATTCTTCTAACTTTTCCACTGCCTGAAAAAGTTTCCTTTCTTGGGCCTAGTTCAGGTGCCATGTTCTTCTGTAAAGACTTCACTGATGACCTCAGCTAGAAGTGATCCTTCTATTGTGGAAATTCTCTTTTACTTTTTCCAATCACATTCCAAATTATGTTATAGTTATTTGGGTATAAGTCTTATCCTGCCTACTAGATAGTAAGCTACATGAAGGCAGGCACAATGTCAGCTTTCAAAACCCCTATAGAATTTTAATAGCCCTTTTAATTATTTTTGAATTCTTTTTTTCTCTTGAATAATTTTTTTAAATTTATTTAATGTATTTAGTTTTCAGCGTTGATTTTCACAAGAGTTTGAATTACAAATTTTCCCCCTGTTTCTACCCTCCCACCCATTCCAAGATAGCATATATTCTGATTGCCCCATTCCCCAGTCAGCCTTCCCTTCTGCCACCCCACTCCCCTCCCATCCCCTTTTCTCTTCCTTTCTTGTAGGGCAAGATAAATTTCTACACCCCATTGTCTGTGTATCTTATTTCCTAATTGCATGCAAAAACTTTTTTTTGTTGTTTTTTGAACATCTGCTTTTAAAACTTTGAGTTCCAAATTCTCTCTCCTCTTCCCTTCCCACCCACCCTCCCTAAGAAGACAGGCAATTCAACATAGGCCACGATTCTTTCTTTTGGGGAAAGCCTTCGTGGAGGAGA
>CM053623.1:175268200-175306398 GCA_028646595.1 Phalanger gymnotis | reverse complement strand
GAAAGTCTAGTACTTTGTCTGAAAACAGGTTGAAGCCAGGTTGTAGAGGCCCTTGGATGCAGCATTTTACCTTGTAAGTAACAGGGAGACACTGGAAGTTTTTGAGTGAGTGAATGAGTGTGTGTGTGTGTGTGTGTGTGTGTGTGTGTGTGTGTGTGTGTGAGAGAGAGAGAGAGAGAGAGAGAGAGAGAGAGAGAGAGAGAGAGAGAGAGAGAGAATCAGATATGCCTTAGGAAGGTTGCTTTGGCAACTGGTTGAAACTTGCTCCTAAGTAAGTAATTGTTGAGAAAAGTTTGCCCTGCATTTGCAGTCAGAGAATCTGAGTCCTAATCTTACCTCTCTTAGCATCTGGAGCCAGAAGGGAACTCAGAGGCCATCATGTCCAGCCCTCATTTTGCAGGTCAACAAACTGAGCTTCTCAGAAGAGAAATGAATCACCCAGTAAGTTCACACAACTACCAAATGTTGGAAGTGGGATTCAAATCCAGGTCTCCTGAATCTAAGATCGGTGCTCTTGCCTCTATGGGGACTGCCAACTTGGAGAGTCAAGGTAGCCAAAATGTCCAGGGGTCAGTGATAGAACCCCCTGATTGAGTTCAGGTCACTCAAGGAACAGCCTCCAAGTTCTTCATGTTCCTGGACCTGCCTCCAATGTCATTTATCTATAGAGATTCTGATGGACCAAAACCAATTCATTTCTATCCAGCACCATGGGTAAAATGAATTCCATGGAGAGCAATAAATTGATACTCTTTCAAATGGTTTGTTTTGTTTTAATATTATGTGATTTGAAAATATTTGTTAGTATTTTCAATTCTGGTGGCAAACTAGGTGGTGATTTCAGAAAATAATAAAAAGCCTCCTTAGTTTTCTAGACCATGCATCTATGCCAATCCAACAGAACTCATAAATCAGCTAAAAATTTGCCTCTAAAAGGAAACAAAGCAAAACAACCTTAAATTCCTGGCAAGCTCCAGGCTTCCTCAGGGACTATTAAACCTAATGGCTTCAGGCTGTTTTCTTGTTGTACTACAGTGTCTCCAGCTGGTCTTGGAAATATGAAGGGGGGGGGGGGAGAAGGAAACTGACATTTGTGAGAGGTGCAAAAAAAAGAACAAAGATATTGCTGTTATAAGCTTTCATTTATATGACACTTTAAGGTTTCAAAAAGCACTTTCTCTACAGAAACTCTGTGAAGTAGGTAGGATAAGGATAGGGATTCGACCTTTCCCTATTGATATAGGGGGCTCCCAAATGAGAAAATTCCTTTTATCAGTGCAGATTGGCACCTGATCTTCAATTTACAGTTTTAAAGAACTACCTAAAGCATTGAGAAGGTAAGTGATTTGCCCCGAGTCATGAAATTAGTAAGCTTTGGAGGTGAGATTGGAACCATGGACAGCTGCCTCCAAATCCAGTGTTCTTTCACCTCTTTGGAGAGGTGTGGGGAAAGGGAAGAGAATAAATGTTTATATGATGCCTACTGTGTGCTGGGTACTGTGCTATACCCTTTACAAAAATTCCCTTTTGATCTTTACAACAACCTTTTGAGGGTTAACCCTAATTCCAAGGTGCTGTTTTACAGTTGAAGAAGATTAGACAAAGAGAGGTTAAGTGATTTGCCCAAGATCACACAGCCTGTGTCTGAGGCTGAATTTCAGCTAAAGTCTTCTTGACTCCAGTAGTCTATCCACTGAGGCACCGAGCTGCCTAAGTAACCTCTTTAATCCTTCTCCTAGAAGATTTTAAAAATGCAAACAAACCATTATCTTTAGTAATAATTTTGGATTCTGAATTTGGAAATGTTTACTAAAAGAAGAGTAACATCTCAACTAATTAGGACCTTCATATAACTGGATTTATGTGTCCAAATTTGTACCATATGCAGTAGAGATGCAAGATGGCTAATCTTAGTAATGGTGGTATATGTCAGAAAATTGGTTTTTAAAAATATTCATGCTGTCAGTAAACATTCCATTCAACAAGGATCAAATATGAAATTGTCTGCTGGGCATTTCAGACCCTTCACCCGCTGGATGCCACTCCCCTGCCTTTCCAGTTCTCTGTTCCCCACTTCTGGAATGCCTTGCCTCCTCATCCCTAGCTCCCAACTTCCCGTAAGTCCCAGCTAACCTCCCATCTTCTACAGGAAGCCTTTCCCAGCCTGTCTTAATTCTAGGGCCTTCCCTCTGTTAATTATTTCCTGTTTATCCTGTGTAGAACTTGTCTTTGCCTAGTTTTCTCATTAGATTGCAAGCTTCTTGAGGGCCCTAGTCAAATCATTGAACCTTTCTATGCTCCATGTGACCCTTTAAGATGACATTGTTATTGTTCAGTTGTTTTCAGTCTGACTCTTCATGGCCTTATTTGAGGTTTTCATGGCAGAGATACTGGAGTGCTTTGCCATTTCTTTTAACCAGCTCATTTTACAAATGAGGAAATGGAGGCAAACAGTGCAGTGACTTGCCCAGGGTCATATAGCTAGTGTCTGAGACCAGATTTGAATTCAGGAAAATGAGTCTCCCTGACTTCAGGCTTGGTGCTCTATCCACTATTGCCACATAGCTGCCTTCACTAAGAGGAGACATTGCAGAGAAGGTGTCATCCTGTGTTGATAGAGGCAGTTTCAGCATCCAGGAGTTCCCGATATAAATGAAATTATAGGTCTACTCTCTATCCCTGTTTTATGGGCTCTTTGAATTTTAGAACTGGGAGAGGGACTTTACAGGACAATACTTCAACCTCCTTATTTTTTACAAATGAGAAAACTGAGGCTTGGGAAGAAAATAACACAAGTAATAAGTTCCAGAGCCAGGATTTGAACCTGTCATCTTGGTTCCACATGAAATCCAGAATGCTCTATCGATTGTATTTCACTCTAGCCATCATATCCACTATATTTTTCTTAGCTTAGGCATAATTTTGAATGGGTTGAAATCCAAGGTGCATTTCTGCTTCTGTTCAATTTGGCAGATGGCTATTTAGCATCTACTGGGTACAGAGCACTGGATGAACTACTAAGTTAAGAGACAAAACAGTACCTGCCCTCATGGAACTTACAGTCCAGTAGGAGAATGTTACATATGTACAAATAACCAACATTTGAAATAATGTCTGGCAGGTACATTGATGAGGTATAAGAACAAGTGCTTTGGGAAGTCTGAGAATGAGAAGAGAGGATGGAGCAAACATCTTGGAGGAGATGACCTTTGACAATCCGAAATGGGGTGAGGGCATAAAGAGCATTCCAGAAGTAAAAACAGCAGGAACAAAGGCACATTGGTGATGAAGTGAGAGGAGTCGAGAGTCAGTCAGTAGTTGAGTTTGGTTCTATAGCTGAGTACAAGGAGATCGAGAGCAGAAAACCCAATTTGTGTGAGCATTTAGATTCCCCATCTATAAAATGGAAATAATACCACCAATGTCACAAGAGTGGCGGGAGGATCAAATGAGTCAATACAAAGAAAGTGCTTTGTAAATCTTAAAGCACTATATAAATGCTGTTATTATTATTATTATTATTGCAATTATTTGCACATTTGAGATAGGTGGGGCTTTATTGTAAAATACCATTCTCTATTAGGGAGTTCACTTCACCACTCTTGGCTTCAAGTTTCTTAATTATAAAACAAGGAGGCGGGAAGGGGATGACTAGATCAGATGGCTCCAGAGGTTCCTTCCAGCTCTTAGTCTATGAGCCAGAAAGGTCTCCAGAATTTCAGCTATTGGAGAACAGGTCCTGTTTCCATATGCCTTAAGCCCATAATCCTACCTCTGAATGCTTCATTCTCCACATATGACCTCTCTTCCTTCTTTACCGACATTAGAGCCATCCAGTCACATAAATCCAACTGCATGGATGACTTCACAATAATCTTTTTTCCTAAGTTCCAGTTGGATAGGACCCCACACATATACCACTAAGCATGTCTAAAGCAGAAGCCACCGTCTTCCTGACACAGCCTTTCTACTTGGACTTCACCATTCTTGTGAATTGTGCCATCTTCCTGGCTGGCCAGAAGATAATGTTGAAAGCATCCTCAACTCTTCTCTTGCTTTTGGATTGTATTGACTTCTTTACAAAGTTTCGTAACTCTTTCCTTTCTTTTCCATTGCAATTGCCACCAGTCTAATTCTGGTTCTTTTTCTTTGCCCCATGGCCAGGCTATTGTGATAATCTCTTAATTGCCATCTCTACCCCTGGTCTTATTCTTTCACAAAATGCCTTGATAAAAAAAAAAAACAAACCTCAATGGTTCCAACTATCTAAAGAGTAAAGTCCAAACTCCTTAATTTTACATTCAAGGCCCCTAACAACTTGGCAACACAATACAGTGGAGGGTGCATTGAATTTGGAGTCACAAGTCATGAGGTCAAATCCTGGCTCTTATTACATGTATGACCTTGGGCAAGTCACAAGCTGTCTGGACCTTGGTTTTCCCTTTTGCAAAATGACTGGATTGGACTACATGGTCTCTCAGGTAACTACCAGTTCTAGATTTGTGACCTGGATTAGAATCCTGGCCCTTCTGTATGACCTTGCATCTTCATTATTTCTCTGAATTTCAGTTTTCTTGTGTGCAAAATGGGGATAATTATACCTATAGTGCCTCCCTTACAGGACTATTGAGAGGCTCATATAGGATACTATGAAACATTAAAATGTTATACAGAGATTAGTTTATCAACATAATTATTTGAGAGGGGAGTGTGATCTGTAATTTTGTAGGTTGAAGGAACTCCCAATAAAAAGCTTCCTCTACCAGTGCAGGTTAGCACCTTCTCATCTAAGAGAGTAGCTGAGGCAATGAGAAGTTAAGTCCAGGATGCCACAACATGTATGTATCTGAAGTGGGATTTGACCACGGGACTTCCTCCAAGGCCAGATGTGGTGTTTCTGGATGATGATGTCGCTGTTGTCAGTGCCTTCATTTCTAAGATTTTAATTTACAGGAGTTGTTGAATTCAAGTTGCTGTCCAGGTGCTGATCTGCATTACTAGTGGGAGTCTCTTAACTGCGGAATTCCTTACACTGATTAAGTCATTTGTCAGGACCAAAAATTATCCTTAACATTCCTCCAGGCATTTGGGACTGCCTCAAGGAGGACTTTTTTTGAGTAACAGCACTGCTAAAGGTTGTGTAAAATATATAAGGGAGCAGCATGTAATGTTGCCTGGCTTACTTGTACTGACATAAGATATTTCTGTTGCCAGGTTATGATGTTGCTGGGCCAGTGGCTATTGGGTTGTCCCACTGGAAGAACCCATATGCTTGTCAAGGTGGACCTCCACTGTCATCCGATCTGCCTCTCTTCATCTCCAAAGATGCAGGCATTCCTGTGTATCACCGCTCTTTCACTCGAAAGACTGACTTAGCGACCCCTTTGTCTTGTCCAGCTTCACTGTCTATCACTCCAGTGCCTTCTTACAGCAGCAGCAGCCAAGAGACTCTTAGTCAAGATACGACAGGTAAGAACTTTTTGCTTCTTTGAGAGAGGGGTGACTCAGGGCTCTACTTGCCTTAGTCCCTGTCTGCATCACACTGAAACAGAAGTTGTACTTAAAATTCTGATTGTGTGATAGCCAGATTACCAAAGAGCCAGCTGGTTTCCATGGGTTCCCACCAGGCTAAATTTGGAAGTAGTTGCTTATTCAAATGCTTTTAGTCTCTAGTAAAAGTTGGTGATGAAACATCCTCCTTAGCAGAGGTTGGGAAGTGTGGATGTGGAATATTATGTATGCTGTCAAATTTTGTTGGTATGTTGATTAGTCTTCCTACCTTTCTTCCCTCCCTCCTCCTCCCCCACCTTTCTCTCACTCCCCTTTTGATGTAAGGAATGTCTCACTGAATAGGGGAAGAAGGGGGAAAATGAATTTGGAAATAAAGATGTTTAGAAGTGGAAGACATTGATAAAAATGAAAAAAGTTAACAGTGCTGAATTCCATGAGAAATAACAGTTTTAACAGACATGAAGGAGGGAAAAAAGAAGGCCCAATTCTTCAACCTTCATTTAGGTCTCTCATTAGATATTTGAAGATCTAGAACTGATCATTCAGTCTTCTTGTTCCCAAACTGCTGTCCATTTTCTCCATGTGTGGTGTGCCTTGCTCATAAGAGTTTGAGCCTAGTGCTCTGAGTAAAGAGAGCAGGAGAAATGCTTAGAAGAGAATGATTTTTCACTGATTCCTTGGCAATCATCGTCAGCCAATTAAAGAAATGCAAAAACACAAAAATGGTTGAGTCCATTTTGTCACTGTATGTAAGTTCCAAGGAGAAACAGTGTGGGATCATGTTGGGAGAGCTGGCTTCAGAGTAAGGAAGAACGATGTTCCATTCTTGCCTCGGATGTATCCTGGCTCTGGGATCATAAACATGGTTGTCTTTCATTGTTTACTTTTTATGTATATGTGTGACCTTGGGCAAGTAATTTTATCTTCCTGGGCCTCAGTTTCCTTATCTGTAAAATGAAGGAGTTGGACTACTTGACCACTGAGGTTCCCTTTAACTCTAAATCTGTGAGCCTCTGATTAATTACAAAGGAGGTGATGACTAGCAGTAATGGAGAGATTTTCCACACTGAGAGCCTTTCACAGGAATGGAATCACAGGTTTGAATTTTTTAACTTTTTGTTAAGAATGTAAGTTAGATATGTGAATTATGTAGACTTTCCTCTGCCATTTCTTCTCTATATGGATAATGATGCTTTGTAAGCATTAATATGACCAAAAAACTAAATCTTCTAATCTAGAAATCTCCCACGCCTGCATTCCACTTATTCATAAGAGTTCACAAATGCTGCCACCTAGAGGTAAGATCTCTCCACTGCACAGGAAGTGGTTATGGTATAATATGAGGCTGGGTTTGATCAAGTCTCATATATACTAAATTTTTGAAATTTTCCCTGAGAATCTATCAATTGAAATTGGTGCCTCATCAGCATTGCATATGGGAAAGTGTTCCTCTTCCCTTTTTAATGATTATCATTTTCTTCATAATGTGTGTAATTTGACATGCTGATTGGAAACCAGTAATCCAAGCTCTGGAAGTCGTCTGGGCCTGCCACTGTAAAAGTAATGACTTCAGCTAAGAATTTCCTACTTTCTCTCATTTGACTTTTTAATAGAATTGTTTATTTTCAATGAACAAAAATCTATTTTCTCCATCCTCTCAATTAAAAAAGAAAAGCAAAACCTTTGTAACACAAATTCAGTTAAGCAAAACAAATTCCAAAGCTGACCACATTCAATAAATATATTTCATTATGCATATTTACTCCATTACTTCTATGTCAATCTCTTCTGATTTTTAGAGAAAGCTGGACTCTGTACACAATGGCTTCAGATGGTGTGAAATTAAGGGGCAGTGTGCTCTCTCTGGTCAGGGAAAATGAGAGGCTACAGAGCAGCCTGAAGTGAAGCTTCCTGGGAGGTGACAACTGTCACATTACCATTTCATCATGTCTCTGTTACAATGGAGTATTTTTTTCCTGTAGATTACCATAATCAGAAGCCATCTGATTTCAGTATGCAGTGTCTATTTTTAACTGGCAGTTTTAAAAATACAAAATTCTCTTTGATTCCTGGGAGTCTTGCTATTAGCTATGAGATATTGAATTCCCCTCCAAGGCAATCATGTTGCTGCTTTTTGGTAGATTCACAGAGATGTAAAGGACTCTTAAATATGCTACTATACAGCAACTAATTTTCTTTTTAAAGTTGGAAGCTGTGTGATATGTCTATGTTTAAAACAGGCTCACAATTACATTCATGATATCTTATAGTGATCACTTATTTTAAAAAGTATATATTTTGTAATACAGCATAATAGGGGTGGCTAAGTGCCACAGTGGGTAGAGTGCTGGGCCTGCAGTCAGGAAGACTCATCTTCCTGAGTTCAAATCCAGCTTCAAGCACTTCCTAGCTGTGTGACTCTGGACAAGCCACCTAACCCTGGTTGTCTCAGTTTCCACATCTATTAAATGAGCTGGAGAAGGAAATGGTAAACCACTCTAGTATCTTGGCCAAGAAAACCCCACATGGGATCATAAAGAGTTGGACATGACTGTAACATGACTGAACGACAACATGTCATAGTAGATAAATAACTGGGAAGACCTGGGCTCAAGTTCCCCCTGTGATACAGGCTGTATGACCCTGGGCAAATGACTTAACCTATCAGTGTTCTAGGCAACTCTCTAAGTCTGTAAGTTACAGAGGAAGTGTGTACCTGCATTAGTGTAGGCAGCTTCTTCTAGGAGGTTCCTATTTTGGTTAAATCACAGGTAAGATCCTTCTGTAGGCAACTAGATGTCACAGAGAATAGAGTTCTGGGCCTGGAGTCAGGAAGATCTGAGTTCAAAGTCAATCTCAGACACTGTGTGACTCTGGGCAAGTCCCTTAACCTCTGTTTGCCTCAGTTGCGAGGGTCAAGTGAGTTAATAATTATGATTTACTTAGCACAGTGCCTGGCATATAGTAATCACTATATACATGTTAGCTATTATTGTTAGCTATTAATATAATATGAAGACAGTTGAGAGTACATTATGGTACCAATGAAGACCCACATTCCAATCCTGCTTCTATCACTTATTAGCTGCGTGACTTTGGGTAAGTTATTTCACATCTCCTAAATTCACTTAGTTGCTGTTTCTCATGTGTATCTGTCCCCCAGGACCTGAAATGCACTCCCTCCCCACTCCTGCCTCTCATCTCCCCTGGCTTCTTTACAGTCTTGGTTCACATACCATCTTTTCTGCAGGGGGCCTTTCCAAGTTCTCCCATCCTCTCTTTCCCACCCCTACAACTGGTACCTTCA
The DNA here is from genome assembly GCA_028646595.1 of Phalanger gymnotis. Taxonomy (NCBI): domain Eukaryota; kingdom Metazoa; phylum Chordata; class Mammalia; order Diprotodontia; family Phalangeridae; genus Phalanger; species Phalanger gymnotis. The sequence goes on along the minus strand of CM053623.1, from coordinate 175,297,580 downwards.
CTTTGAGATTATCCTCTTTTTGCAGTGTGCAGATCTTAGGTCTGTGGAGTTATTTATATATTGTCTCCTCCATTAGAATGTGAACCCTTCGAGGGCAGGGGCTATGTCTTTACCTTTCTTTGTAGCCCTAGTGCTTAGCATAGACCCTGGCATATAATAAGCACTTAATCAATAGCTGTGAACTAACTGACCCTTTAGGGTCTCAGGCAACTCTCTGAGAAGTTAACTTATGGATTTTTTTCCCTCAACTTCTCTAGATGGAGTTCTCACATGGACTAACATGTAGGTGGTTGCTGGTGTATTATTTTTCCAGGGGTATTGGTTTTCTGTTACTTTCTTTTGCTTGAGTTAGGAAAAAGCACCCCGGAAATGGTCAATTGGCTCAGATATGTCCCTGCAGCATCAGAAAATGTGGGAGCTGTCCAGGTGGAAAAAACAAAAGCATCCTCTCTGTTAACATCCAGTAAGTGGCTGTCCAGACTTCTCAAGAAGTTACCTTCTGGAATAGACAGTTCATAACTTTTTTAGGCTGGTCATTCCATTTTGGGGAGCCCTGATTGTTAGGATGCTTTCCTTTAATACTATCTAAATCTGCAGCTTCTACTCTGTTCCCATTCTGCTCTCTGGGGCTATACAGAACAAATTGAATCTCTTTTATGTGTAAGAGACCTTTATACGCTTGTATGAAGTTTTTGGTTTAACCCACTAAATCTTATTGAGCGTAAACATCCTCAAGTCTTTCACACGCTTCTTATATATACTGATCTTTTCTCAAGATCCTGACTTCCCTTCTCCCGAAACACAATGGTTTTTAAAGAATCATGGGATAATAGATCTAGAGCTGGATGGGAATTTAGAGACTTATAAATCATCTAATGCCCTCATTTTACAGATAAGGAAACTGAGGTCAGTCAGTCAATAAACATTTATTGAGCACTGTGCTAAATGATGGGGATACGAAGAAAGGCACAAGTCAGTCCTCGCTAACAAGGAGGCTAATGGTATATAAGCAACTCTCTGTGCAAACAAGGTATACACAAGATAAGGTGGAAATGATCAATAGAAGGAAAGGTTAAGGGAAATTGGGAAAGGCTTTCTGAGGCTGGAGAAGTTTAGCTTCTTGATGTCCTCCTTGGAATATGGTACCCAGAACTGAGCACAGGACTAGAGCATAATTTCCTTCATGCTTCACCATATTGTATAATAAATGCATTACATTAATAAAATTATATAATTTATTTCATCTTTTCCTCTTCCTCCTTTCCCTTGCTTCTCTTATTTCTCCTCCAGACAAAAAATGCTGGGCAAGTTCTTGACATTACTGCAGATTGGCCACTCATTTCGAGCTTATGATCTTAGTTTCCTTAGGCACTGAGAAAGTGGGTGACTCGCCCATGATCACACAGCTTTTGAGCTATAGATACCTGGGGAGAGAAATGAGAACAATACATGAACAGGATTATGAAGAGAGAACTGGAAGGGACCTTAGAGACCAGGGCTGCTTCTTAACTTGGGGTCTGTGGACTTTGAACAAAAATAGGTTTCCTTTGTAATCTTTTGTATTTTGTATATTAAAATCATTATTCTGAGAAGAGATCCATAGGCCTTACCAGCCTGCCACAGGGAATCCATGACACAAAAATCATGAAGAGCCCCTGTTCTACTTCAGCACCCTCATTTTGCAAGTGAGGAAACTGAGGCAGATAAAGGTTAAGTAACCTACCCAGGGTGTTAGAGTAAGTGTTAGAGGGAGGACTTGAACCAGGTCTTCATAATTACAGATACAATTCTCTGAGCTGTATGCCATATGCCTCTTTCAGCATTCCTTATCTCATCATTCAATCTGCTGCTCCTTGGGGTTCCTTTTAGTGAGCCTACAGAGATTATGTCTCCAAATGTTCATTTGTTTATAAAATGAGTGATTTATGTACCTTCGTGATAGTCTACAGAGCATTAAGCATGAAAGGATAGAATAACAGCTTGTCTCAGGATCATTTCTATCTGAACTCTATCAAACAAGATGAGAATAAGACAGTAAAAATAAAAGTCATCCCAGGGACCACACATGTTAGAAATAATAGCAATATGATTATTGTTATTAACAGGATTATATGAATTGTTTTTAGTTCCTGGACTACATTATGGGTCTGGAGATTAGAAAGTGGATTAACAATAATTACGGTAGTCATAATAATAATAGCTAGTATTTACATAAGGTCTTAAGGTTTACATTGTTCTTGATAGATTATCTCATTTGATTCTTAGACCAAGCAGCTGAGAGAGGTGTTACCGTTGTCTTCATTTTAGAGATAAGAAAACTGAGGCTGAGAGTGTGTAAGTGATTTGCCTAAGGTCATGCAGCTGTTGGGCACCTGAGGAAGGATTTGAAATTAGGTCTTCCTTAGTCCAAGTCTAGTGATCCATCCTTTGCACTACCTAGACCCCTTTCCCCCAATAAAGGATGAACTATTCGGTTAAAAAGAGAAGTATGACCAGCATACATTGCTGCCCACTATTCAGTGCAAATAATAATAACCCAGGGTTCTAGCTTCTGTCTCTAAGGCTGAGTCTGGGTGATTATGTATATCTTGTCATGTAATTCATGATGGTATTTATTGACCTTTTTAGATAAGATCACTGGCCTTGCCAGCATTTGGAAGCATAATGTGCTGCTGCCTGAAAATAAGCTCTTGACTATCATTAGTTTGCTTTGGATGAAATGAGGTACCTTGGGTCTGTTTCTCCCCTACCCATCTTCTCTCTGCCATACAGATTTTGCCTTTTCCCAGCAGAATGTGACTAGATACCAGCAGGGCCAATGCTAAAGAAAAGCCATGAGTTTTACATGTCAGGGAGAAGGCACACTGAATGTGGGCATTGCAACCTGAGCCCCTGAGGGAACAATTGGGTGCTGGGTAATCTGACCCCCAGTAGAGTGGTGGATTGTTCTGCTAGAAAGGACACAGTATTCCCTTGTGGCTGTGCCTCTCATTTTCATTCTGTATCTGCTGTCCATTCTGGCATCAAGCAGCTGGCCTAAAAAGCTTTCTCTGGGAGGGTATTGGGGCTCCTTGAGGTATCATTAATGGGAGATGAGTCACATTATACAAGGGAAAAGGGAGAATTGGGGGGAAGAGAAACACAAACTTTAGGGATTCTCTCTGTCTCTGAATCTCTGTCTTTTTGTTTCGCTCTTTGTCTATTTCTTCTCTCCCTCTCTTCCTCCCTCCTTTCTTCTCTTTTCCCTTTCCTTCCTGCCTCTCTGTGACTTCTACCATTGCTCCTGGGGCCACGGAGAACAAATCTACTCCCTCTTCCACATGACAGACCTTCAAATACTTGATATAGTGTCTCCTCCTAAATCGTCTCTAGCCTAACCATATCCACTTCCTTCAACCACTTCTTATGTGGCATGATCTCAGGGCCCTAGATCTATGATCTCATGACCCATGGATGCAAGCAGGGACTGAATTCAGATGATCACAGAATGGCTAAGTTGAGGTGGGATCTCTCAGGCCCTCTTGTCTAATTCATATCCTATATACCAGAATAAGATTCCTCCACCCCTGCCTCATGCCTGATTAGTGGTCATCTAACTGGTGCATATATACACACATATATGTGACAGCATGCCATAGGAGAGGGCCAAGTCCAAAGATAGGAAGACCTGGGCTGAAGTCCTGTCTCTACCTAATATTGACTGTGTGACCTTGGGCAAGTCATGTAACCTCTCAGTGGCCTAGAGTATCTATGTCAGACTTGAATAGAAATGGGGGCCACTAAATTGTACATAAGGATACCAGTCAGTTACATATCAACTTAGAAATATATTATAAACATTTTTTATTAATACCCCAACACATTAAGATCCAATAGGAACTGCATTTTAATCTGGTTCAGGTCTCACTGGGGAGTGTTGAGAACCCTGTCTTCTAGCCCAGAAGTGTTCTCTAACACTCTCAGCAGCAGAGAAGGTGCCAGTATGTATTGGCAGAGGGCAGTCCTCTCTTGGAGTTCCCTATCATAGGTCTGGTCATATGTTAGAATTCTTCTTTTTAGCACGTAATGATAAGAATTATGGTTATAAGAAGTGGACTGTGAAAAGCATGCTTCCAGGTTCTTGCCTGCTTGCTGTTCCTCCAAGTCTGCAACACTTTCCCTTCTCCTCTCCACCTCTGAGAGTGTCCTAGCTGCCCTCAAGGCTCAGCTGAAGCACTGCCTCCTTTGAGATGGTAGTCTCCCCTCTAGCAGTAATATGGTGTTTATTTCTTATATGTTTTGTATATATCCTGCTTTTCTGTGAACATTCTATGTCATATAAGCTCCTTAAGAGACTGGTCCACTCTTGTCTTTGTGTTGCTAAAATGGAACACAGCACCTGGCACGTAGGATACTTAATAAATGTCTGTTAATGGATTAATTGACTGAGGACCATAAAGGGGATTTTGATCACTTTGAATGTGAAATGCTGGTGGGACATTCTGATGGAGATGTCCTAAAAGTGAGAGGGAGGGGCTGGAAATGCTATGAGAGGAGCCAGAGCTAGAGATCAAAATATTAAAGTCATATGCCTAGGGCTAGCAGCTGAAGATGTGGGAAAGAATGAGATTTCCAAGGGGGAGAGAGAGAGGAAAGGATGGCCAAGGATTGACCCTTAACAAACACTCACTTGAATTGTTCCAGATAAAGAGGCAGAGGCTTGACTAGAGGTAGGAGGAGATCCAAGATCAATCCGCTGCCATTCACATCTACTCTGCAATATCTGTGAGTCTGAAAACAAAGGCAGTAATCGGTATTGCCTGTCAACTGTGTTCAAAATGGTAGAGAAGCGGTGAAGGATGGGTGCTGAGAAGACACCGTCTCATATGGGGATGGATGCATTTATTGATGATTCACAGGCAATGCTCTCAGACTGCAAATTACAGTGAGGAGTGCAACCTTGACAAGAGGAGACTTTCTCATCTGGAAGTTTCCTTCACCAATGAACTCTCAGGTTCAGTCCCTTTTCCTTTGATGTTGCCTTAGGTCTCTTTCACTTCTAAATCTATGCTCCTATGAATCCCAAAATGTGTTCATTGATTCATACATAGACTCATTCGATAAACATTTTTCATCATTTCCAACGTGCAGTGTGCATGATACACTGAACTCAACAAGTCATATACAAAGAAATATAAAAGCTCAAATCTCCCTAATCCTAAACAACAAACAAAGCTCCACACTTTTCTTGATGCTTCTACTTCTAACCAGTGGTATTCTCTCCTTCTCCTTTCCTTGCGCTGATAAATTTGCTTTAAAAACCATCTAAATCCAATGCTTCCTCTTCACCACCTCAGTCCTTTGCAGTATGGGAGAGCCTTCTCCTTACCCTAGAGTAATGGTTTCAAAAGTTCAAAAAGTGAAGGCATTTGAAACTCAGAAAGCATTTTCCCCATTGAAGATAATTGAAGTCAGCCAGTAAACATTTATCGTGTGCCAGGCACTGTGTTATGCACTGGAGAGACAATGGAAAAGCAAAAATAGTGCTATTAAGGGTTGTTAGACACCTGGTCAGTTCACAAAAGAATGTGTGATTCATATAACTAGGTAACTAGAGAACCTAATCAGCCTTTATCATATCATTTATGCAGAAAAATGCTTTTTGAGTTTGAGAAGAATAGTAATGCATCCCTCCTATTACAAAACAAAAAGCCTCAATGACAAGAACCCCAGCCCTGGCCAACCTTCTCGTAGTGGGCACTACAGGCAAATCCTTCACTTCTAGTTCCATATGTACTTTCTTCCATAACTCAGTAATGGCATATGAGATGTTCTCTATCTCTCTCCTTCTCCCTCTCTCTCTCTACTCTCTTCTTTTTCTGTCTTTCTCTCTCTGTCTCTCCCTCCCTCTCTCTCTCTCCTCTCTCTCACTCTCTTCCTCCTCTCCCTCACTCTCTTCCTCCTCTCCCTCTCTTTCTCTCTCCCCTTCCTCTGTCTCTGTCTGTCTCCCTCTCTACCCCCTTCTCTTTCTGTCTGTCTCTCTGTCTTTCTCTGTGTCTCTCCTCTCTCTCCTTCTCTCCCCCTCCCTTTCCGCCCCCATAGGTAGAGAAGGAAGTGCTACAGTGGAAAGAGTCAAGGGACCCGGGCTCTAATCCGGGCATTGCCATTTACTAGCTATGTTATCTTGGACAGATCACTTTGTCTTGTCTCAGTTTTCCTATCTGTAAAACGGGAGGCTAGGCTAGATGACCTCCAGAGACCAGAGGATGACAGTTAGCATGGTGATGGGACAACAGACCATCCCACTAAGGACTAGACCAATGACCTGAGGATGGTGACCTGGAGAAGAACTGACTGGGTGATGGAGACATGTTAGCTGTCTTCAAGATGAAAGTCTGGAATGTGGAAGAGGGAGCAGACTTGTTCTTTTGGGTCCCAGAAGGGCAGGTCTAGCAGCAATGAATAGAAGTTGCCGAGATTTATTTTGGTTCTTGCAAGGAAAAACTTCCTAATGATTATCATGATCCACTTTAAAGCTAGAAGGAACCTTATAGGATATCTAGAACAACCCATTTCTTTTATAGGTAAGTGTACTGAGGCTCTGAGAGGTTAAGTCACACAGGCAGAAGTAGCAGACCCAGGAGTTGACCCCATGTCTTCTACCTCTAAACACAGTGACGTTTTTCATCATATCACTCTGCCTCCCAAACTGGGGAAGAGGTTGTCTTGGGAGGTTGTGGGCTTCCATTCTGTCTTTTGCTGCAAATATGACTCATTTGGAATGATATAGTCCAGGTTTCTTTCTAGGGTTGACTTAGAGTAGATGCCATTCAAAGATCCTTCCAACTCAGAGACCCTCTAGTTCTGTCCCTTCTGACTCAAAATCCTCTGATGCTGATCTGTAGATATTATTTTTTAATTACTGATGCTCAGGGAGAAATCATTTCTCTAACCAAAGAGAGGATTTTAGTAGGCATAGATAGAAAAATAATTATTTTGGGAGTGCAGGAAAAATTGGAATGTGAAGTCAGATCTGTAACAAAAGCAGAGAATTTACTTCATCCATTTGCCAGAAGGGGGAGCTATTTCTTAACTTGTAGGTATATTGCAATAAAGCCCTTTGGGATACTTTGTCTCTAAAATCTCAATGAGACCTTGCAAGACTTAGGTCATAAGTATTACACTCCTCAAACTCCTTTACAATTTGCAAAATGTTTTGCCATCATGGGTACCAGCTCTCATCCAAATCACCTTCATAAGAAAAACCTGAAGCAGAACAAGGTCACGTGGATGGAGAATAGGGAAAGAAGGATGGGGATGGGAGAACGGCAACTTAAAATGCAAAGCCATGGGTCTTCAGCAAAAGGTCAAAAATGATAGTGCCAGCATAGGCTTGATCCAGTGCCCCCAAGGAGCCCACTTGTACCCAGGAAATGTCCACATCAAAGGACATTTCAGGAAGTCACTGCAACTGCGGCCCCATGACATAACGCAAAGAATCCTGTATTTGAAGCCTCGGGGCACAAGTTCACATCCTGGCTCTGCTTCCAACTAATTTGTGACCTTTGCTTAGCCCTCCAACCTCAGTTTCCTTACTTGTAAAAATGAAGGATTTAGACTAGAAGGTCCCTAAAGCTCCTTCAAGCTTGAAATTCTATGTCACTATGAAACTTCCTGCCATCAGTTGGATCTCAGATACCTAAAATATAAGTGGATGGGGGTGGTGGGGCATAAAAGAATTCTACTTTGAACAAACCACAGTAAAAAGACTGCTGACTTTGTAGGCAGAAGAATCTGGGTTTGATTTCTGTTTCTAATGCTTACCACCTGTGTGACTTTGGACAAAGTATTCAACATCCCTAAGTCTCTATTTGTTAAATGAGAGGGTTTTGTACTGGCTGGCCTCTGGGGTCCTATCTAGTTCTAGATATATGATCCTGTATGAACTTTGTCAATAAATTAACAAGCAGCAAGTGACTACTTATTATTAGCTATGGCAATCAGATGGGAGAGTGATTTGACACTTACTCTTTTTCCTTGGCCTAATTGATTTTCTCCCTCCCTCCTCTTTCCATCATTTTCTTGACTCTTCTAAGATGTCCTTGAATCCTGACCTTGATACACCTAGAAAATACCATTGAATTGCTGCAGGCAAGGAAAGAGTAAGGTGTCTTCCAATTCAGTATACATTTATTAAACACCTACTATGTACAAGGCACTTGCATCTTTAATCCTGCTGAGTGTGGGGTTGGTGCTGCATTGTGCTAGTCGTGTGTGTGTGTGTGTGTGTGTGTGTGTGTGTGTGTGTAAGCAAACATAGTATAGAAGCAGGAACAGAGACCTGGAGTCTGATTTGCCCATGACATTTACTAACTGTGTAAGCCGAGGCAAGTCCATGACCTCTGCTTCAGAGCTTCAGTTTATTTACCTATAAAAAAGGGACAATAACACCTGCCCTATGTCATAAGGTTTTTGAGAGGCTCGTATGAGATAATGTACACGAAGGTCTTTGAAAACCTTAGAGCCCTATGTAACTGTTAGTAGATATCAATATTATCTCCACTATCTCCGCTTCATTCTGTAAAATTCAAATAGGTTTCTATTTGTTGTTTAACCCTGGGGCAAGTTGCTCTGCTGCTATAATTCTTTTACACTTAAGGAAGGATTGAGATCAGCATTAAGCATCTGCTATCTCATTTGGTCCTCAGCCTTGGTCAGACAGAGGTTAACTGACTGGCCCTGGGTTATGCAGTTAGTCTGAGGAGCATTTGAACTCAGATCTTTCCTCCTGACTTTAGACCAGTGTTCTATAAGGTTTAGTGAACTATCGCAGTGCTAGATAAAATGGCTGCTTTTAAAAATTGAATAAAATGATCCAATGAGACAACACATATAGTTTTGAAAACCTTAAAGCCGTACATAAATGTTAGTTGTCAATATTATTATTAGGATGCAGTCTCATCTTCAGTCTGTTCAATGACACTTATTATTTCTGGTTAAATTTATATTAATCTGTTTTTATTTTTACATATATTTCCTGATGTATCCCAGAGATACATCCCTTCTAACAAGGAATGAAAGAGAGGGGAAAAGTTGGACAAAATCAACCAAGACATTGATTGAAAAAAACCTGACATTATTGTTAGAATTAGTACTGTTATTGAGAGCCACATTGGGTAGACCTCCCTCCAGTGGCTAAATCATGGGATGACAAGAACAAGGATGGATGGAGTGCGATTTGTATTATTGGAGACAATTTTCGAATCAGTGAGATAACAGATGCCTTGAGATTTTTGAGAACATTTAGGGGCCATGTAGCATAATATATAGAGGGTCACCTTTGCATCAGAAAAACTTGGATTCAGTTGTCCTCCCCTCTCCCCCATCCTAGCCATGTGTCATTGGACAAATCACTTCATTTCTCAGCTCCTCAGGAAACTCTCCAAGTCAGTGCTACCTAGGAGCTGTCCATTTGCTGATCTTTATCTGTGCTGAGAGTCCCCGAAAGAGGGATGGGGTCAAGAGAGAAATAAAAAATTCTCTGTTCCCCTTCATTATCTGCCCCTTGTCCTCCCTCTTCTCTGTCTTTATCATTTGGAGAGTGACAGAGGTAAGGTTTCTTGGAAGGCAAATCCCTGAGTCTTTAAGCATACATTTTGATTGACCAAGACCTATAATAAGGAACAAGTTTATTCTAGCCTATCGCTCTTCCATCTTTTCCTAATTATTCCCTGGAGTTTGAGTGACATGTTTGCCAGGTCCTTCAAGATTGATATCAGTTATATAAGTGTGTGTGTCAGGAGCCGAGGATGCTGAAAATGAGTATCTGTGATTTCAGTCCAGTGTCCATCATTTGTGAGCTGAGCCATCAGTGGGAGGGGAGCAGCTGCAGTCCCCTGCCATTTCTGGGGAGCAGCTGCTGCTGGCCAGTAAATTCTGATCTTGACTGATCCTTTGCCCGCTAGGGGGAAAGAGAAGGATGATGGCTGAAACAGAGTTTGCAGTTTCTAAATTTAATCATGGTGGTTTGAGAATTTCAACCCATAATTTTAAATTGTTGAAGAGAACAAGTCTTGAAATGGAAACCTTTGTTCAGGACCATGTTTTTCTAACAGCTACATTTTGTCCAGTAATGACCACCAGCTGGAAATCATGGAATGCCATAAACTTAAATATAATTAAAATTAAAGTTGAAGGTCATTCAAAGGGTAATAAAAAGATGCAGGGTAGATGTGAGCAGGATGTAACATTATTACATTCAAGAAATCAAGAATCATAACTGTAGCTCTAGAAAGGACCTCAGGACTCATCTAGTCTAACTACCTTGTTTCATAGAGGAGGAACCTGAGACTCACAGGGGGAAAGTGACTTGCCCAAGGTCACTCAGGTAATAAGTGTAACAGAAGGAAAATTTGAACTCAGGCCCTTGACTCCAGAGCTAGGAACTGCAGATGATGCCTATTTATTGTTAGAAGGTGAAGTAGTCATATTGGTAAAGAAAAAAAAAGATGCATCTCTCCACTTTCCCTCCTCTGCCCCTGTTTTTCCCCTTCTCCTTAGCCTGTCTGTCTTCCTCCTCTCCTTTTGCTCCATCTATCCCTACTTTTTCTTCTCCTATCCTCTTTCCTCCTTTCTCTAGCAGTCTCCCATTTCTCTGTTCCTCTCCTCATTATCTGCCTCCTTCTTCCTCTATAAAATGGCATGTATGGTGTTTTTGCAAACCTTAAAGTGTTATACAGGTGCCCACCAAAATCTGAGGGCAGTTTTAAGCTATTAAAACTTAAGGGCATTTTTGTCCAATAATGCTCATCAGCTGGAAATCACAGAGCACCACAGTCACAAGGAATTCAAGTTGAAGGTCACCCAAAGGGTAACAGGAATAGGCAGGGTGGATGTGAGCAGGTTGTACCGTTCAGGAAATCATAGCATCATTGATTTAGGACCAGAAAGCCAGTAAAGCTTAAAACTTCACTAAGACTTTTGGGCCCCCTGTATAAATGGTAGCTGTCGTGGTCATCATCATCATCATCATCATCATCATCATCATCATCATCATCATCACCATCTCCTTTCTTTTTACCCATATTTTTCATTCCTTCCTGAAATGGGAGCTCACACATTATGCTTATTGCTCCTTCAACACTGTTAGACCATAGAAGTATTTGTTCAGGTTATTAAGCCCATTTTCTGGAAGAAGAGGTTCTAGGGGTTATCCTTAAACTAATCCCCCTTCCTTAATCCCTAACTCCCTGTTATCTAATTATAATCATTCATTACAGTCCCCTCTTGATGACCTGTCTGATTATTGGTAATTGGCTTCTCCTTAGTGAGTCTCTTTAAAGTGTGACAGTCTTGTACCCCCTGTATTCCTAAGTATTTATTTTTGGTGTTTTTGGGGGGCATTCCCATTTGACAGTACAAACTGATCATCTCTATTGACTTCTTAGTTTCCTCCTGATTATCCCTCTGTGTTTCTGGCTGGAGAATCCTTTGAAGCCCCAACTCTCACACTCCTCTGGAGCTCCAGGGAAGAGTCAAGAAAGGACACGTTTTGCAAATGTTTGAACAAGTCTTTGAGTCCAGCTCCCTTATATCACAGAGGAGGAAACTGAGTTCCAAAAAGGTTACCTGGAGGATCATAAATTTCTTGCTGGAAGAGGCTGAAGGAGTGATCAGCCTCCTCACTTTATCAGTAAAACAACTAAGGCTTGGAGAGTTGAAGTGATTTGCTCAGGTCACATAGCTTGTAAATATTCAAGGTGGGATTTGAACCCAAGTGTCCTTGACTCCAAGTGTGGCACCCATCAACCAGTCAGCATGGTTTTTTTTTTTTTTACTTGCAAAGGGAGCGAAAGAGATGGACAGAGAAAGGTAATTTCTAAGCACGAATCCAGTCTGATTTTCAGCTAGGGCTTGTTTTTTTACAGAAGAACAACACAACCAAAGAGAATGCTTCCTCTATTTTGATTGACTACATTAACAAGGTATTAGGAGTACATGAGAGCACAGAAAAACAGGCTCATACGTGGAGAGATAGAGACAGATTGACAGATAGAAAGAGCATTTACTATGTGCTTACTATGTTCCTGGCACTGTACTAAGTGTGTGTACTAAGTACTAAGGAAGACCTAAGGCACTGTACTAAGTAAAAAAAAGGACAAAACACAGTCCCTACTGACTGTGATGTTTAAAGAGTTCAAGAGTTGTAATTTCTAGGTAATTTAATCATTTTATTTATAACGCCAGTATTTTTAGTAAAAGGTCAGTGACACTCTTGAATTCCAAAGATCCTCATGGTGGCTGGCTTATGGCTTATATGCCCTTGGAAAAAGGGTGTTCTGAGGGTGGCAATCAATGCTGATTGGTAAACAATTAATGAAAGGTGGACTTTACAAAGAGAAGTGAGCTTACTCCGGTGAAAGGCTATCCTTATACCCCAGACCACCCTCAACCTTGGACAATCTAGACAAAGAGTCTGTATCCTCCACCCAAACCTGAGCTAGTTGGGTGGAGTAGCAGTGCCCAGAATAAAGAGAATGCTAATCCTATCTTCCATCAGCCCTGTCCTTGAGAGCTTGGACAAGGAAATAGGACAGGGGGAAAAAAGCTCCTGTCTCCCCAATTTGATAATTGGCTATTAATATGAGAGAGAAACAATCACTTCTCTCATTACTCTTAAGGAACCTATATTCTAACAGAGGAAGACAGAACAAAAAGGAGATGAAAAGGGAGAGGGGACAAAGAGAAGAACCCCTATTTGGAGGAAGCACAGTTGGTGAAGAGTGAGCTTAGCAGGGAATAAGGCGAGAGGCATGGCTGTGGTCCACTCAAGAAATGGCAGTCTCTACCACTTACAATCCAGAGATCAGACTTCGGGGTAGCCTTAGGAAGCAACTGCTTTAAAAAGATACATACAGACATACATATGTGTATATACATATATGCATATATATATGTATATACACATATGTATGTCTGTATGTGTATATATATACATTTTATATATATATATATCTGATATATGCTTGAGACAATTAAAAGTAGCATATGGGTGATTTGTTAACTTGAAAATTGTGCTAACAATTAATTTTAGCAGGGAACATTGGATACAGGGTATAGAGTTTTCCTATAGATATGCATTACTATTAATTGCAAGCTACTGTTAAAAATCAAGGTGGAGTCCCTTAGGTTTCAGCTGCTTCTGAACTGCTTCTGACTTTGGAGTCAGAAGAATTGGGTTCAAGTCCTGCCTTTGACACTTACCATCTGTGTGACCTTGGGCAAATCACTCCAATTTCCTTGGGTCTCATTTTCCTCATCTGTAAAACAAGATGATCCCTAAAGTCTCTTCTAGCTTGAAATCTTATGTTCCTATGTAACTGGGATAGATTAAACTATCATACGTGGTACCTAAGTTTCTTTTTCTGTAAAATAAGGACTTGTGCTAAATCTATGATTCTCTGACCTTAGTGTAGCATGGTGTGCTGAATAGACCCTTGCATTAAGAGTCAAGACTTGAGTTTGAATTCAATCTCAGAGACTTTCTAGTTATGTGACCCTAAACAAGTCAATTAACTCCTCAGCCTCAGTTTCCTCATCTGTAAAATAATATCTACTTTAAAAGGTGTTTATCAAGATCAAATATAGAGTACCTTACAAAATTTAGAGCATAATAGACATCTGCAAGCTTCTGTTATTTCATTTTCTCATCTTTTTCAATGGAGTTCAGATAGAAATGATCTTGGGGCAAGTTGCTGTGCTATTTTTTTTGTTTGTTTTGTTGAATGTCCTGTGGATTATTGTGTAGGTGTATAAAATTACTTTTTAAAATTTAATTTTTTTCTGGTTAAAAATCTTATTTTGTCATCCTTTCCCTTCCCAAACCCATCGGAAAAACCAAACCCTTATAGCAAATACAGATAGAAGAGCAAAACCATCCCACACTGGCCATGTCAAATATACACACATGCTTATATGTGTTGGTATGCATACATATATTTCTCATTCTGTACCCTGAATCCTTTGCCTCTCTGCCACGGGGTGGGTAGCATGCTTCAAAATCAGCTTCCTTGATTCATGGTTTGAAAGTGACTGCTTTTTGTGAGTGAATAAAAGTATTAGGCTCACTGAGAGTATCTTTGGGACAATAGGAAACAAAAGGATAGGATTGAGACACCTCTCATCTTGTCCCCTTGTGGTTTTCAGGTTTTCAACTGGGTGTTTTAAACACTATTCTTTTGACAGCTCGGAGGTGATGAGTCTTTCACTTGGGGATAGCTTCATTCCCCCTGCAGTTTAGCCCAATTAGCTCTCTTGCTCTTCCTCAGAAAGAACATTTCATCTCCCATTTCTTTGCCTTTGCTCAGGCTGTGCCCCCTGCCTGGAATACCTTCTCTCCTCTCTACTACCTCTAGAAATCTTTAGCTTATTTTAAAACTCAGCTCAAGCAATACTTTCAGCATGAAGTCTTCTCTGCTGATAGTGATTCTTTCCTCAAAATTGTTGTTGTTTAGTCATTCAATGTTGTCCAACTCTTTGTGACCTTGTGGACCCTACTCTGCATGGGATTTTCTTGCCAAAGATACTGGAGTGGTTGCCGTTTCCTTCTCCAGAGAAAAAAGGTTAAGTGACTTGCCCAGAGTCACACATCTAATAAGTGTCTGAGGCTGAATTTGAACTCTGGTCTTCTGACTCCAGGCCCAGCACTCTATCCACTCTATTCACCTAGCTGCTTCCTAGGCAAAGAAGGGTTAAATGATTTGCCCAGGAAGACCTAAGTTCAAATCTAGCCTATGACACTAGCTGTATGACCCTGGGCAACTCACTTAACCCTGTTTGTTTAGTTTCCTCATCTGTAAAATGAGCTGGGGAAGGAAATGGCAAACCACTCCAGGATCTTTGCCAAAACAAACAAACAAACAAAAAAACAAAACAAAACTAACAATAACAAACAAACCCAAATGGGGTCATGAAGAGTTGGACACAACTGAGAAATGACCGATCAACAAATTTTCTGCCTCCAGACCCCATTTTCCATCTACTGAACCATATAGCTGCCTCATCCTCAAAATTGCCTTGTATATATTATGTACAAGGTGTCCAAAATAGCTTAAAAATAGCACTTAGACTTTTGGGATAACTGCCTATCTCTATATATTTCCCCTAATTAGAATGTAAGCTCTTCGTAGGCAGGCTATTTAACTTTTGTCATGGTATTGCAGCATGACTGACACACAGTAGGCAAATTTAATAAATGCTCCAGAAATAATTCATAAAATTACTAATAATAACTAATAAAATAAATGTTTAAAACTACTAGTTGGTTGCTGCCTGGAATACACTCCATGTTCATGCCTGGGTTTTGAAATTCTTAGTTTGTTAAGGATTTCAGCTCAAAAGCCACGTCTTCTACAATCCATACTGGTGCCCCTGCCTCCTTTTCCCCAGATTACCTTGTGTGTATTCTGTATATGCTTCCACCATGTAGTCTCCCTGTTAGAGTATAAGGGACTATTTGTTTTTTGGTGGTTATATTGCCAGCACAATGCTGGGCACACAGGTCCTTAATAACTAGTTTTTGATTGATTGTCATTTTATTTGAAGTGAATTCCCAGAGAGGGGCTACCCTGTACCTTAATACTTCAGTGCACCATAATCCTGTCAGTTTGGCTACTTACTTTACCAATCCAGATGGCAACCTCTCTCCTTTATCAGTTGACAGTGTTACCATGGATGAAAAATCCACCCCCTTGCAGCCAAGGTGATAGTTACACCCTCTGGACTTAGTTAAGTTGGTCCTTAAACAGCAGACATATGATCCTTCACTGGGCCCATATGTGGGAAGCCCTTTCAGTTGGTAGGATCTGCTAAAGTTTTAGTTCTGCTGCTACAACCTTAGAGCCAGGGTCCTAGGATTGTACACTTATTGCTGATTTGGAAAAAGGCTTTAGTGGAGGCAGACCCACTCTTGAAATATGTACCTGTAAAGAAGGGAGTTAATCAACCAATCAGTTAATAAATATTTCTTAAGCACCTACTTTATGCTGGGCATTATGCTTGGTGCTAGGAATACAAATCCCTACTTTCAAGTAGCTTCAATTCTCAAGGGGAAGAGAATAAGTCTATATTTGTGTATTTAGGATAGTTAAAGTTTAAATACAAATGTTTTAAAATAATTAAGTTCAGGGTACTTTGGGAGGAGGCAGCACCAGCTCATGGGAGGATCAGGAAAGATTTCATGTAGAAGATGGTGTCTGAGCTGTATCCTGAAGGAAGAAGAGGATTCTGGGAGGAAAAGTTGAGGAGCATTGGTGTTCTGGACACAGAAAACTTCTTATGTAAAGGCAAAGAAAAGGAGGATGAAGCGATCTTGGTGAGAAGCCCAGAGAAGGCCAGTTTGGCTGAATCCCAGAGGGTGATGGAAAGAGTAACATCCAGTAAGACTGGAAAGGTGGGCTGAGGCCAGATTGTAGGTAGAAGGCTTTCAGAGCTACAGGGAAGAGTTCAGATTTTATTCTAGAGAAAAATGGAGTCATTCTTGTGGATTTAATAGGGCAGTGATTTCCAACATTTTATGTTCTTCAAAACTCTTTCAACAATAAAGAAAACCAACAGCCCTAAGTTGTGAACTTCCAGGATAATATAATACTCATTCGCAAACTACTTAAAATAATTGCAATAATAACTTGTGCCTCCCCCAGCTCCAAATTATGATTTATATTATATAATTATAAAACATGAAATTTTATTCTCTCTATAATTATGAAAACATATATAAAATTATAAAACATTATAAAATATATGAATTTTGTGGGAGATTTTGTAAGAATTAAAAGGATAAACACAGAATGCTTCAATAATTTACCTGATAGTTATCAAAGAGGAAAAATGTGTTTATAACATCTTTGGGCAATTCTTTACTGCTCAAGGTTACATTTGCTTAATGTGAGAACCTCTTGGGCCATCGTCCACTAAATGGGAACCACTGGATTTGGGGAATAACATGGACAGATATGTATTTCAGGAAAATCTCTTTGGCAGAAATGTGGAGGATGGATTAAAGTGGTGAGAGCACTGGGGAGTAATCTGGGGAGGGCTGGTGAGGGTCTGATCTAGGGTTCTAGTTACTGGAGTACAGAGAAGGGCTCAGATATGAGACACATTATAGAGGTAGAAATGGCAAGATTTGGCAACTAATTGAATATGTGGAGTGAGGAAGAGTGAGGAGTGAGGCTAATGCTGAGGATATGAACCCAGGAGACTGAAAGGAAAGATGGTGGTGCCTTTGGCAGAGTTGGTGAAGTATAGAAGAGAGATGGGTTTTAGGGGAAAGATGGCTAGTTATACTTTGGACATGCTGAATTGGAGATGTCTAGTTTGAAATATTCATTAGGCAATGGATAATGTGGAACTGACATTCAAGAGAGATACTGATGCTGGAGATAGAAAACTGAGCATCATTGGCATGCAGCCTAGGGAAGGAAGCTACTGTATGAATTCAGCTGTAAAAATTATTAGGATGCAATGCTGACCTTTGCATGAAGGCAAAGTCATTTTCGAAAGATTTAGATTTGGGCGGTTCTTTCAATCTTATCTCACTTAACCCTTTCATTTTACAGATGAAGAAACTGAGGCCCAGAGATAGGATGGGACTCTCCCAAGGCCATACATCTTGCTTTTCTGTATTTCTTATTTGTTAAAAGGGGATTGAATACATATGAACATTTTAAACAATAATACACAGAGCTCTGTAACAGATTTCTTTGAGAAACAAGGCTATCCACATAAAGAAAATAAGCCTTGTAACTTAGATAAATTTATGTTATCATGAATTGGACAAACATTAGAAAACATTAACATTTCCACATATGAATTATAGAAAAAAATTAGACTATACATGAAATCATATGAACCTAGCACATCCACCTTGTTTTGTTTTCTGTTTGTTTTTTTTTTTGATTGCACATTAAATTTAAGATGGTAGTTTCATCATTGTTGGTGTTCCTTTCCAGACCTCCCTCTATTTTCTTTTGTGTATTTTAGGGTGGCAAGATAGCATAGTGGATAAAGTGTTGGACTTAGAAGATGAGTTTGAAACTTAATTTAAGACATTTTCTGGATGTGTGACCCTGATCACTCATCTTTAAACTATACATTTCTTATGAGCAAGGACTGTTTAAAATTTTATTTATAGCACTTAGTACAGTGCCTGGCACATAGTAGGTGCTTAATGAATGCTTTGTGGCTTGACAAGTCATTTAATTGTTGCTTGCCTCAGTTTTTCCATCAGTAAAATGGTGATCAAAATAGCACCTACCTCCCAAAGTTGTGAGGACCAAATGAGATAATATATGTAAAGTGCAAAACTTAGATCTCTCCCTTTCCCCTTCCATCATTAAAGTCTTCCTTTGTAATGTAAGTGTAGTCAAGAAAAATAAATTAAAATATTTGCTGTATCTGAAAATCCATGCCTCAATCTGTTCCTCTAGTTCATCACCCTTATGCCAGGAAGTGGGAGGTATGCCTCATCTTTATTTTTGTGGAGTTATGGTTCTCATGTCTTTACAATGTAGTCATGATGCATAATTGTTCTCCTGATTCTAGAAGTCCTCCCAGATTTTTCTGCATCATTTCCTTTTGTCATTTCTTACAGCTCAACAGTAATCCATTACATATGCCATATACCATATTTATATGTCACACACCACAGTTTGTTCAGCTATTCCCTAATTGATGGGCATCCACTTTGTTTCTAATTATTTTCTGTACCAAATTTGCTACTATAAATATTTTTATGCATATGGGCTTTTTTCCCTCTCTCTATGATTCCTTTGGGGATATGTACCTAATAGTGATATTAGAAGGAATACGTAGTTTGGTGACTTTCTGGATATAGTTCCAAATTGTTTTCTAGATTGGTTGGAACAACAACCAACAGTGTACTAATATGCCTGTCCTCCCACAGTCCCTTCATCAATTGTCATTTTCCTTCTTTATGGACCTGATAGGTGAGGGGTGGAACTTGAGAGTTGTTTCAATTTTTATTTCATTTCTCTTACTAGTTATTGGGAGAACTTTTTCCATGTAATTGTCAATAGCTTGTTTTTCTTTTGAGAACTTCCTATTCATATCTTTTGATCATATATTTATTGAAGAATGACTCATTCTTATATGTTTATATCAATTCCTTATGTATCTTGGATACTAGACTTTTACTATAGAAACTTGCTGCAAAGCTTTTCCCCCTAGGAAACTTTCCCTTCTAATTCTAAGTGCATTGATTTTGTTTGTGCAAAACCTTTTAAATTCATTGTAAGCAAAACTGTCCATTTTATTAAGAGATAATACATATAAAGCACTTTTAAACCTTAAAGTACTGTATTATTACTAATTATTCCCTTTAATCTTGTCTCTAGTCTGGATAAAGAATTCTTCCTTAGTTATGATTTTTGTATATTATTCATATATTGAATTTGATCTTATTGTATTTGGTGTGATACATTGGTCTAAAGTTATTTTCAGCCAGTCTACTTTCCGGCTTTCCCATTAGTTTTTGTCAAAGAGTGAGTTCTCCTTACCTGATTATATAGTATCCTTAGGTTTATCAAAAACTGTGTCCACTTGCTTTTAAGTGGATGTGATCTGTTCCATTGATTAAATTTTCTTAGAAATAATAAATAATAAATGACATAACTTTAAGTTATCATGTTATAAATTTCTTGGTCAAATAGTTTGTATGACTCTCATTTCTATTTAGAGATTCAGAGGTTCATAGATATGGTACTGGATGGGATATCAGAGGCCATCTAAGACAATTTCTTTATTTTACAAGTAAGGAAACTGAAGTCTGAGAGGACATTAAGTGACTTACCCCAAGGTCACAAAGTAGCAAATTTTAGCAGCGAGATTTGAACCCATGTTCTATAACTGCAAGGGCAATAATATTTCAGTTGTACTTTATCTTTCAATTTCTGAGGGTTTTTTTTTTTTTACAATAGATCGTAGTATTTAAAGCTGAAAAGGGCCTTGAAGATAATCTCATCTATTGCCATCCTTTTAAAGATGAGGAAAAGGAGGCCCGTAGGAATAAAATCACTTGCCTGAAATCAGCCAGATTATAAATAGAGGTGGGATTTGAATCTATGTCTTTTGACGCCAATTCCAGGGCTCTTTCCTTTATACCATGCTGCTGTATATATTTCATTCATTAAACAAATATTTCTTGAGCAACTGCTTTGTTTGAAGCTTTGTCCTAGGTGCAATAGGGTTATGGGGAAAAAAGAATGAATTCCTACCCTCTTTCCATGTATACCTAGCCTCCTACTTCCTAAACTTTTGCTCCGTTTTACTTTTGCTCTTGTCCTAAAACATGTTTTTCCTCTTCCTCCCCTATCCCCAAGGAGTCTGGATTTATATCTATTTATATTAAATATTAGATTTCACTTCTATGAGTGCTCCCTTTGCAATAATGATGATAATAATAATTATTATTATTATACTTGTCTTTGAGAGTTGCTCTGGCTAAGGAAAAAGTTTAATCATCATTCTGATAATGGATGTTTCTGAATTTTGCATTATGACATCATAGATTTGGACCTGGAAGGGACCATCAAGGCCATTTACTAATTTTATAAATGAGGAAACTGAGGCTTAGGGAGGTGGAGTAATTTGCCCAAGTTCATCCAGGTAGTGAGTAGGGAAGACCAGATCCTTCCTTGGTCTTGCAAATTTAGTGCGTTTTCCACTCAGACTCTTTCTTGGACAACAGACACAGCAGTGTGTCACTGGGCCTATACATGATACCTTTCCTATTTCTTATTATTTTCATGTCTTCTACTGCTCAAAAATATAAAGGAACTCCCTTTGGCCTCTAGGATGAAATACAAAATTCTTCACCTGCCATTTAAAGGTCTCTTTAATCTTGCACCCAGCCATCTTTTAAGATATTTTATATTATCCCCCACCAAACATTCTTTATTCCAGTCAAATGGGCCCATGAGCTGTTCCATGTTTAACCTCCCCACACCTTTGCCCAGACTGTACCCCATGTCTGAAATGCCTTCGCTTTTACTCTGCTTACTTTCCCACAAAGCACAGTGCCGATGCTTTCTACTGGAAGCCTTTCCTGATCTTTCTAATGCTATCTTCTTGAAATGCCTTGATATATGCTTTCTTTTTTTTAAATTATGATTTATTTTTAACATTCTTTCGTTTTTAATTTTTAAATTTAAATTCTTTTCTTTATAAATTCTATCCCTACCCACACCATCCCCAACCCACTAAGAAGGCAAGCAATATGATATCAGTTATACATGTGAAATCATGCAAAACATATTTCCATATTAGCCATATTGCAAAAGGAAAAAAAGCAAAAGAAAAATAAAGTGAGAAATTATACTTCAATTTGTGTTCAAAGTTCATCAGTTTCCTCTCTGGAAAGAGATTATGTTTTTTATTGTGAGTCCTTTGGAATTGTCTTGGATCAGTGCATGGATTAGAGTTGATCATCATTATCACATTGCTGTCACTGTGCACAATACTTTCCTGGTTCTTTTCACTTTGCTTTGCATCAGTTCACATAGGTCTTGTCATGTTTTTCTGAAACAACTCCCATTGTGATTTTTTTATAGCACAAGAGTACTCCATCACAATCATATGCCACAACTTGTTCAGCCATTCTCCAATAGATGAGCATCCCTTCAATTTCTAATTCTTTACTAACACAAAAAGAACTGATATAAATATTTTTGCACGTATAGCTCCTTTTCCTTTTATATCTTTTGAGTACAGACTTAATAGTGGTATTCCTAGGTCAAAGGTTTGCAGAATTTTATAGCCCTTTGAGTCTAGTTCCAAATTCTTCTCCAGAATATTTGGATCACTTCACTCACCCATTAGCATTTCATCAGTGTACCTATTTTTCCTTCATCCCCTCCAGCATTTGTCATTTCTGATAGGTGTGAGGTAGTACCTCAAAGTTGTTTTAATTTCCATTTCTTTAATCAATAATGATTTAGAGAACTTTTTCATATGATTGTAGATAGATTTGATTTTTTTTCTTCTGAAAACTTACTGTTTATATCCTTTGACCATTTATCAATTGGTGAATGGCTCTTATTTTTTATAAATTTAACTCGGTTGCCTATATATTTGAGAAACGAGGCCTGTATCAGGGAAACTTGATGTAAATTTTTTTATGTTACTTCATTGTCTGTGATACTTTTTAGCAAACTTAATTTCCCTGATTGTCTTTTCTTTGTCTGAGATCATGATATTCCAGCCTCTTTTACTTCAGCTGAAGCATATTCGATTCTGCTCCAACTCACTATTTTATCTGTGTGTGTGTCTTTCTGTTTCAAGTGCATCTCTTGTAAACAATATATTGTTATTTCTGGTTTCCAATCCATTCTGCTATCTGCTTCCATTTTATGGGTCCCATTCACAGTTAGGACTACTGCATGTTTTCCTCCATCCTATGTTCTTCTGTTTATCCTTTTCTCCTTTTTATCCTGCCCCTCCTCAAAGTTTCTTTTGCTTGTAATCACTGCCTCCCTTAATCTGCCCCCCCCCTTTAATGATTCTCCATATCCCTACCAAGTTTTCTTGTCCCTTTTCCTTCCTATTTTCCTCTTTGGGTAAAATAGATTTCTACACACAATTGAGTGTGTATGTGTGTGTGTGTGTGTATGTATGCATGTATACATATGTGTGTATATACTTTTCCCTGTTTGAATGAGTGAGGTTCAAGCATTGCCTGCTAACTGCCCTGCCCTCAATTTTTCCCTCTACTGTAAAAGCTCTTCCTTGTGTGCATCTTCATCTTTTATGTGAGAAAAGGTTCTCTTTTCTACTCTACCCTTCCCCCTTTTCCCAGTGTATCCCTCTTTTTGCCTCTTTCATTTTTTTTTTGGAGATCATTTCAACATAATCAAATCATACTCATGCCCTCTGTCTATGTAAACTCCTTTTAACTGCCCTAATACCGATAAAAGTTCTTGGGAGTTGCACATATCATCGTCCCATATAAGATTGTAAACAATTTAACTCTACTGAGTCCCTATGATTACTCTTTCATGTTTACCTGTTAATGCTTCTCTTGAGTCTTGTGTTTGAATGTCACATTTTCTATTCATTTCTGGTCTTTTCATCAGGAATGATTGAAAGGGGTTACAAAGAAAGACCAAAAAAGTCCCTGTCTTCAAGGAGCTTACAATCTAATGTGAATTTTGGAATGTAAGGTCATCTGTACACCACAAGGAGCTATCAATGGGGCCGCAATGGATTCTGCTACTAATAGCTAACGTTTATATAGCACTTCAAGACTCGCAAAGCACACGTGTAATCTCATTTGATCCTCACAGTAATCTTGTTGGTCTGTTTTACAGGTATTCAAACTGAGGCTGAGCATGGTTAAGTGACTTGCTTAGTAAGAATATGAGGCAACATTCGAACTCAGGACTTCCTGACTTCAAGTCTGGTGTGACATCCCACTACACCATCTAATTGATTCCTGTTAATACAAAATTTAAATCATCTTCCCAACACTTAAAACTCCCTACATAAAAAGAAAAGCCGGGAGAAATATCACGAAGGACATAATCTGTGCCCTGAAGGGTTATAAATGAGGGAACCCTCTTTGGATCAGGAATAAGAAATAAAGGCAGCTATATTAATGGCTTAATCTTCAGGGACTTATTTTCTGAAATACTTTGGTTCCTCTGAATAGCTCTAGTCATGAAGGGACCAGTTTCCCACAGTGACCTGCCCTTGATCCCAGATCCCTTCTGAGCCAGATCAATGTTGTATGGAGTTACATTTGGAACTAAGAAGTTAGTCCAGATGGTGAGAGCCTTAGGCATTATCTGTGCCATGTGACCCAAGCAGATGGGCACTGACTGCCTCGTGCACCAGCTGATGCTCAAGTCATTCTTCAAGGCAAAGGTCCAAGTAGAGCAAGCTGATTGGGAAGTTAAAGTTCAGGGCCAAGAGGTCTCCTGCAAAGGAGGTCAGAACCTTTGGGTCAGCTGTAAAGATTCTAACCATTCTGACCCATCTGAGCAGTTGGGCGTGGAGAGAGAGGTTAGGCAAGCCATTGCATCCTTCTCTGGCTCCCAATCTCTGCCTGTTGGAATCTAGTTGCTCTTTCATAACCAAACTTTGCTGCTGTTTCCCCCAGGAGGAGCTGAGGTGATCTCAATGGTGTCCTGTTCTCTGATGTGAGTATTTCTTCCAGTGGGGCAGAGCCCAACCCATCCACACCTTCCTATCTGTGTAGCTGTCCAAATTTTACTATTAAATCCCTAACTCCTGGCATGTGCCTGGCACATCTTAATAAATCCTTCTTTATTAATGATAGGTCCCCGTTTCCCTTTAAGAGACCCTACCCCCTTTTGAACTCTCATAATAATTGGCTCATGCCCACCTATTACATTCTACTTTGTATTAAGGCAATTGGTGAACTTGACTAATTTCTCCTATTAAACGGTAAGCTTCTTGAGGGCAAAAGATGGGTTGTATTTATTATTGCATCTCCCTCAGCCCTAAAATTGAATGTTGTTTTTGTTTTTAATTTTCTGGTCTGGCCTTATGATTTCATCAATGTGGGAGACTTGGAAACTTTTACCATTAGTACAAATCAGCAGCGTACCTGTAGAGAGTTACCTGGGACACCGAAAGGTAAATGAATTTCCCACAGTTCCAGAGCTAGGATGCATCAGGGGCCAGCCTCAAACCCACATTTTTCTGATTTTAAGGCCCTCTAGTCACTCTGCTGTACTGCTAGCCACACTCAACTGCTAGCTGAATTTAAATGTCATATTTGAATATCTGTTGCCAAAATGGTGTTTTTTATTACATATTGTTTGACTTGAGTGTATGGGAAAGTCTCTAGTGGAGTGCTTAGGGATCTGGGCTTCAATTTGGGAATATTTATCAGTGCCATGGATAAAGGCACACACTTAGCAAGTTTGTAAGTAATCGGTGGTATCCTGATAAATGCGTAACAACCAAATCTCTGAAATATACATACATATAATATACAGACACATATATATATGTATCCATACATATATGTGTGTATATATATATCCATACATAGAAATATACACATATGTGTGTGTGTGTATATGTGTATATACACATTTCTACATATACACAGTGGGATATGCTTTTACATTTAATTTGTATTTTTAATACTTTCTTAAGTCTAGTGTATAGATAGTTAACAAAATAATAAATCTCTAGCCCCAATTTGTAGCATTACCAACTTGCGAGGTGTAAAGGCTCACACTGAAAATACAATCACCCCTCAGGAGCCAATATGAGCTAGCTCCCATCCTTCTGCAGTAAAGCAAATTGATGAAGGATAGCAGAGTCTGGATTCCCAAGGATCCTAAAATATTGGGTCAGAATTAATGGCATGAATTTGATAAAAGCAAAATTTAATTATCAGGTTAAAAAGATAATTTCACATGTATAAAAAGGAAGAGGGGGGACAGCAATTCATCTAAATAAAGATCTGGGAGTCTTCCTGGACTATAAGCTCAGTTTGAGTCAACAATGGGATATGGCAGCCAAAAAAACCCCAAACTGGTAAGCGTATAGGTGCCATGTAGTGAGGCACAGGCTCCGGGACTAGGGAGGTGACAGTCTCACTCTGCACTGCTCAGGCCAGATTGTTTCTGGAGTAGTGTGTGCCATTCTAGGGACATTTTAGGACAGACATTTGCAAGCTAGAGAAGGTATCTAGAGGAGGGTGACCCCAGAAAGTTGAAGGACATTGGGTTTTTGCTCCATGAGGACTGGTTGACCCAGCTACTGATGATTACTGTGCCAAAGAGAAGGTTTAGATGTATTTTAAGCTTTTGAAGGGCCATCTTGGGGAAGGGGAGTCAGACTGACTTGCCTTAGCCTCAGGGCAATGAGTCAAAGTTGCAAAGAGGAAAACTTAAGCTGGATGGTAGGAACAATTCATCACAGTGAAAATTGTCCAAGAGTCAAATGGGATTGTAGGGAGCTGGTAGGTTCTCCCTCACTGGGGGTCTTTGAGCAAAGATTGGACCACCATGTTTCACGTATATTATAAAGAAAATTCTTGGTCAGGAACTAGTAAGGCTGAATGATACTGGAGATCTCTCTCAATTCTCTGTGTTTTTGTTATCTTTGATATGTTGGTACAATTTGGGGAACTTTATTTTGTATGCTATTTTTGTCTTTATCAATTAAAGGAGTAGCAAATGGTACTTTACTCTTTGCCATAAGCACTATAATATTTGTGTGTATATATATATATATATACATATGTACATACATGTAAGTGTATTTATATGCCCACACATATGGACATGTGTGTGTATATACAGCTCCATCTATATCCATGTATGTAGGGGAAATTGAATTCATATTCTTCCATCTAGGACTAGTACTCTGTAGACTTTCTTTTTGCAAACAGATTATTACCTGTCCTGGATCTGTCCTTTGGTACCAATCGCACAATCTCACCTTGTAGCAAATTACAGGAAATGCCCAAAGGAGCAAGTCACCTTGAAACCTACCAGGGAGCATTGAAGCTCTGAGCTGAGGAGCTGCCTTCTCATTTCTTCCTTGAACAAAAGGTGCTCAGTAAAAAATGAAACTGGAAGCAAAGTCTAAGTACAAACAGCACTTTTCAATCACTATTCAGGAATGCACCTAGGAGAAATTGTGAAGTGGTTAAAAAACTCTCTCCTCCCAATGCCTCATATTATCTCATGGCACCTGGGTCTGTCCTCTTAGGGCAAAGCTTTATATTACTGATCTTTTCTTCTGACTCATTTAAAATTTTAAAGATGTTAAACCCCACCCCATAAAAAACCTTGACCGTATTATTCTCTGCTAATAAATATATACATATACACACATATACTAATATATAAATATATATGTATATGTTGTGCGTACATATATGTTGGGGAATTCTCTTACCCCATACTCCCAGGCCTTTGTCCAGCAAATGCCTGATCTCACGGGCAATGATGAGGCTGGAAGCCAAGGTGGTGAATAGCTACATTTAATTAAGTCAGTGAACAGATTTTATAGCCTTTATTACGTAGCACTAGGACTGCCTTGATCCGCCTACTCTCCGCCTACTCTCTGCCCACTCTCTGCCTATTCTTCTCCTGTTCTCATCCTATTCTCCTCCCCTTTCTTTCCCGCGCTCTCCCCATGATTTACCTGTGCACAGGTGAACGCAGAAAAGAACCCTGCACCACGTTGCCAACAAGGGCGAGACCCTTCCTCCAGACTCCATTTTGTTCCTCCCATACCTCAGAGCCCTGAGGTTTCTCAGTTGGCGTCTGGGCGCGGAGGTCCAACGATGTTTGGGGTCGGCTCTAACTTGTCCCGTTACACATATACATGTGTGTATATATATATATACTTATCTGTAAATATATACATATGCGTTATAAATATATACATTTAGATTAGACAAGGGACTATAGAAGCCTTAGAGTAAAACCTCCATACTTTTACAGTTGAGATAACTGAGGCCAGAGGAGTTTAATTTGTTAAAGAGTTACATACCTTGGTAAATGACAGGGCAGAATTTGAACCCATAACCTCTGACTATAAATCCACCCCTGGATCCACATACTGTTTCTTTGGTGGTAATGACTTAGTATTTCAAATTTGTAAACCAACATTTTACCTAACATCCAAAGAATAACAAGTGTGGACATTCCACGCATTACAGTTTGGGGATGGGAAGAGCTTCCAGATCTGTTCCCACCCCAGTACATTTTTGGCTGGTTTTCTGTGTGTGTGTGGCTGGACGCTTCCCATGTTTGCAAATCTTCCTGTCTCCCATCCTTTCCCTTCTCTCACCTGTCCTCACCAACGTGATCCCAAATGTGAGCCAAAAAATTCATATTTTGCTTCCTCCTTCCAAATTAATTAATTCAAAATACAATTCCTCCCTTTCCTTTGCTCAATTTAAACTTAGTGTGTCCATCCCCAGAGAGCTCAGGGAAAGGGGTCTTTTCATTTCCTGCTGATGGTCAGCAGGGGGCGAACTGCCACTTTTAAAAAGATATGGAAACTGACAGTCTCAACGTTGGTAAAGAGAGCCTCTGGCAGCCAGACAAGACTGTTCCCCACAGAAGTTTTGGATCTGTTAGAAGGTCTAGGAAAATTAGAGGTAGATTATAGACCTTGAGCTGAAAAGGGCCTTTGAGAGGATCTAATGCAATCCCTCTCATTTTATAAGTGAGGAAACTGCAGCCCAGGGAAATGACTTGCCCAAGGTCACACAGTCTATCACTCCTTCCATCAGCAAACATTTAAAAATACTTAGGAAGTGCTTTATAAATACTTACTGATGGATATGTAAAGTCATGTACACACATATTTATACATGTATACACACAGCATGTGCACGGGATGCATTCATATGCATTTGTATATAAATGCAAACACATCAGCATATACATGTGAATATGCATGCATCTTTGTGTGTGAACATGAATCTATAGGTGTCTGTGCCCACAGTGTAAATGGAAGATAACCCTAGTGTGTGGTTCTTAATCTCTTTTTGTATCGTGTACTGCCTTGGCAGTCTGGTGAAGCTGTGGGCCCCTGCTCAGAATTGTGGTTTTACTGGATAAAATAAAATTCATAGGATTACAAAGGAAACCAATTATATGAAAATACAATTATCAGATTTTTCTTTTAAAACAAGTTTAGGGATCCCAGGTTAAGAATCACTGCCCTCGAGACAAGAGAAAGATGCTAGTAGTAAGGGAATCAGGAAAAACCTCCTGCCAAAAGCAGTGTTTGAACTGAATCTTAATGGAATCCAGAGATTCCGATCAGCAGAGTTGGGGAGAGAGCATATGACAGGCAGGAGGCAAGTGAAGAGACTCTGAGAAGAGATGGTGGCTGGATGAGGAGCAGCAGCTAGGCTGGAATGGCTGGTTATAGAGGTAGTAAGTGTCAGGGAGGGATGGGAGCCCAGGCCTCTCAGTGTCTGTCTCGGTCTCTCTTGGTCTCTCTCTATCTGTCTCCTTCTCCCTCTCTCCCTCTGTCTCTCTCTGTCTGTCTCTCTCTGTCTCTCCATCCGTCTCTCCATCCCTCCCTCTCTTTCTCTCTCTCTTTCTCTCTCTGTCTCAGTGTCTCTCTGTCTCCCCCTCCCTCTCTGTCTGTTGGTCTGTCTCTGTCTCTCCCTTTCTCTCTCCCTCTCCCTCCCTTTTTCCTTCCCTCCCTCCCCTCTCTTTCTGTCTCTGTCTGTTTCTGTGTCTCTGTCTCTCTCTCTCTCTCTGTCTCTGTCTCTCTCTCTCTGTCTCTCTTTCTCTCTCTTTCTCTCTCTTTCTCTCTCTCTCTCTCTCTCTCTCTCTCTCTCTCTCTCTCTCTCTCTCTCTCTCTCTCT
>CM053623.1:175228439-175267700 GCA_028646595.1 Phalanger gymnotis | reverse complement strand
TGCCCCTTTGTGGGTTCTGTAGTTCTAGAATTGGTTCAGAGCCATTTTTTCATAGGTTTTCGGAGGGACTTGGAGGGGAGCTCACGCCGGTTACTGCTTTCCAGTCGCCATCTTGGCTCCGCCCCCCCCGACCCTTCACTTCTGCAAAAAAAAAAATAGAGGGAGGTGTCTTCTCGTATTTCTTCTTTGGGGCCAAGTAATTTTTTAGAATCTTGCAACATTCAGTTTTGATTCTTTTGTTGTTCTTTGCAATTATATCATTCTAGCCTTTCAGCTTACCTTGCTTTGAATCAGTTCATATGAATCTTCCAATGATTCTCTTCTCTATATTTGTCATCGCTTAGAGCACAGTAATATTCTATTACCATCCTGTGTTACCACTTTTTTTTTTTAGCTATTTCCCTAGTCAAGCAGAATCTACATTGTTTGCAGTTCTTTGCTACCACAGAAGGTGCTGTTGTAAATATTTTGGTGTCTGGGGAGCTCTTCATTTTTACCAATGCCCTTCATGGGGCATATGCCTAAGGACATGGACTTTTTAGTTACTTCTTGCAATATTTAGCCAATGTTTGTTGGTTGGTAGTGTTGTAAAAAGAATCTTGGATCAATATACCTCAAAAGGGCAAAAGAAGAGTACTATAGCACAACAGTATCATAAGTCATTGCCCAAAAAATGAACCAAAACCAAAAAAATCAACTTACAATTTTGATGTCCAACAATTGCAAATGGTTAAATCAGTTATACTGCATTAATGTAATAGAATACTACAATGCAACTAAGACAGACAAGTATGAGGTTTACAAAGAAACTAAGAGAATTCTGTAGAAAATTATAAAAATAAAAAATCTAAAATAGAAGAACAGAGCACATGTTAATTATACATTCACTGCCTGTAAGAGGAACTACTGGGAGCAACATGAGTCAAAGAGTCGTGATTCTCTGTAACGTACCTGAAGTTTGGTTCCAGTTGGTGGAAGCCTAGGATTTGGAGTGCTGGGCCATGGGTTACACTTCAATTGACTTTTTTCCAGCTCTGAATTCCATTATTCTAGTAAACTTTGCTGCTTACTAATGGGACCACAGACAAGACATAACTTCTTTGGGACTTGGTATCCTGAGTGAGTCTGTGATGGTGCCCATTTTCCCTGCCTTACAAGGTGGTTGTGAGGATAAAAGAAATGATGTATGTGAAAATACTTTATAAACTGTAAATCACTATGCTAATAGAAGATGGTATATTGTTATCTTTGTAACCTTCCTTAAATAGTTCCTTAAATTCCTTAAATAGTTTTTCTTTGCTAGCACATGTAAATAGTTCTTAAAGTAGAACATTTGAGCTTTTTTTAACCTTTTCTAAATCTAAACATTCAAAAGTTGCTCAAAAGAGTAATTCCTTGCATTATTTACTCCTGCCATGATCAGGTCTAGGGTATGAACAAGCCTCTATTTAGGTGCCTTTTTCAGTGATAAGGATTCCTGTGTCAACTGGGGAAAACAAAACAAATCATGAATGATACTGTTTTAAACTTCAGCCTATCTGCACTTTGCAAAAAGAAGGCTTCAAAGATTATTTTGATTGGGTTTCAACCTTTTGATCCACCAAATTGTATCTCCTCATCTCAAAATGCTTTGCTTAACAAATATATGAGGATACAAGAAAAGCTGTGCATTTGTGGTTTTAATAGGAAAGGGAAGATGCCTGAGCTCTTGCTACTGAAATTGATCTGACCTCTTAATAAATAATGTAGAAAGACTGCTTGGATATTCAGCAGATAATAAAAACTTAATAGAACTCAGACTTGGCTTTTATGAGCTAACAAAGCAAACTTCAAAGTATGGTCAACACAATTATCTCTGGGTGAATTAATCAAATTGCTGATGATGCTCAGTGAATCCTTCTGTCCAGATCTAGGGGTGTAATTAAATGCAGTAGGTTATAAAGTTGTTTTCTAGTATAAGACTATGTTCTCTTATGAGTTTTACTTATTTGTTTTTGCTTCTGGTGATTTGATAAATATGAAACATTGCAACATGCAACATAGTTATTATGTCATAAAATCTTAGCATCATAAAACTAGAGTTCGAAGAAGACTTATGCCCTCTAGCCCAATGCTGCCATTTTATAGATGAGGAAACTGAGGCCCTAGGGGTTTAGGTAATCTGTGGGATCAAGAGTGCCATATGACATGGTGGTATGTCATAAGGTCATTGGACTATATGTAGATTTAGAGTTTTAAGGCTCATAAGAAGTCATCTAGTCCAACTTTTTCATCTTACAGACAAGGAAACCGAGATAGAGATTTGCCCAATGGCATACAGGTGCTAAGTGACAAAGTCAGGATTTGAACTCTCTGTGGCCAAACTGGTTTGACAGCCTCTTGACACTGCTTTTGCAGTCCTGGCATGTGTTCTGTTTAGGCAGCCATGAAGACTCAGGTCAGACTGCCATGTTCTCAGTCTTTCTTGGGTCAGGATTAAGAGCATAGGCAGTTTGCTAGCTTGCTGAAGCATTCAGTCCTTCTCAGACCACGCTCCTGAGAAACTCTTCATGCATGTGATGTGCTTTTTTTTGGTCTCCTCATTTGCCAAAGTAGTCTTTCCTGGGTCTTCACTGAATTCTTTTTGGTTTTGTTTATTTGTTGAGAGACGGTCCTTGCTGTCCTAGGCAGGAAGTGTAGCAGCCATCGAGGGCCAAGCCCCATTCCTCCTCAGCCAAGAAACTTTGACCTGCTATGGGGTGGTTCACCTCTCCTTAGGAAGCTTGTTGGCACCGTCCACTGGTGGGGTGTCAGGGAAAGGAGGGGCTCATCATTTTGGCACCAGACTTAGTGTAAACAATGGATGGGCCTCAGCCCAACTGCAGCTTAGAATTCCTCAACTTTAGCAATCCACCACCCTCAGCCTCCCCAATACCATGGCCTATAGAACCATGCCTGACTTAAAAAAATTTTTTTTGGCTGAATCTTATCCCATTGACTTCAATTCCTTCCTAAACTCATCAAGCTTTTCCCATTCCAAACATGAGCTTTCCATCTCTGGTTCTTCCTTGACATCCAAATCCATCTCTAACATCTATGACAACCCCAGCTGAGAGGGTCCTTTGATGCTCTGAAAAAGGTCTAGACAACAGGCAGCAGCTGCTTATTTCTTGTAGCCCCTGGCTTCCAATGATAGGTACCTGAGATGGTGTCTCTGAGGAGGTGTAGTTAGGTGGGTACTGGTGGGGCCGGGTGAGAAAAGTGAAAAATAAAAATGGAACTTACTCTACTGTCTCACTTCCAGTTTTTCTCTCTACCCATTCCTGATGGCAGTTTTGGGTACTGGCCATTCATCTTGTCTTGTTTGTTGTTCCTTTTCTCCTCCTTGAGGTTGGGGGCAAGTTTGCACTTTCCCATACGTTTTAGTCTCCTTTCAGCTAGGACCATGATCAAGAGGTACTTTGGGGTATGTGAATTATCTTTCTCCAAGATAGGCCAGTAAGCATTGCTCCTACTTTTTTAAATAAAAAGGCCTTTCTCCTCTCTAATCATGATACTGGAGTGCTTCTCGTGATATTTTGCTTTAGCTTCATTCTAGGCATGTGCTAGGGGCAGCTTCTGTCAGGAACTGATTGTTAAATTTTCAGTGTGAGCATTGATGCCATGGAAATCAGCAAATGATACAAATTAGGACTTGATTTCTAATACAAAAGTATTTCAGTCACTGTCCTAAGACCTAGGGGTACAGAGACTCCCTGCCCTCAGAGAGCTTATAGTCTATAGTGAGAGATTATGTGTACAAAAATAAGGGAATACAAAATATATGCAAAGTAGGTACAAATAAATACAAGGTGGTTTTGAGGAGAGGCACTAGCAGCTAGGGAGAATGGCTTACTGAAGATTCTAGGGTGTAGAAGTTGGCACATGAGCTGAGGCTGAGATGAGGAGAATGGGGGACAATCAGTGGAAAGGCATGGAAATGGATAATGGCATGCCCTGTGAGGAACAGGCAGCGGGCCAATACATCTGGATGAGAGATTGTGATAACTGGTAATAACATGTGTTGGATTGAAGACGGATTGAAGCCAGGTTTGTAAGGTGTTAAATGCTAAATAGAGGAGTTTGTGTTCGATCCTAGAGGTAATAGGGACTCAGTGGAGTTCTTTTGATTATATCTGTGCTTTGGAAAAGACATCATGTCTGGAGTCCAGATTATAAAATAATCTTAGAATTTTAGCATAGGATGTAGATATGACCTTATAGAGAATGCTTTGTTGGATGACCTGTTTACCATAGTTGTTGAATAACCAATATACAATAATCAAAATTTATATTTTCTTTCAAAAGAAACAGCTGTCACGTATGACTATAGGAATAATCCTCAAATGAAGCCACAGACATTTATTAAGTACCTAGTATATACTAGTATAAGTACCATGTATATACCATAGTATGTACATGGTGTTAAGCAGTGGGAGAGATAAAAAAAAAGTTTGAGTAAGAATCCATCTTGTCCTCAGAGTGCTTATTGCCTATTAGGGGATTAAAGGTCAATAGAAATAGCTATAATATACAATATTTCATGAAAAGCTATTTGCTCAGTGCTGCAAAGCAAAGATCTATTTAAGATCCACCAAGAACAATTATTACCACCCTGGGGAGTTCACAGAACACTCCATGGTAAAGACAGAATTTAAATTGGACTTTAAAAGAACTGAGGGCATTCCACAGGAGAAGATTGGGAGGGAGAAGTTATTCTAGGGAGTTGGAACAGCTTGGGCAAGGGCATAGAAGTGGGAGAGTATGCAGTATATCAGGGAAGAAGAAAGTTGTTTTGTTCATCTAAAGCTTAAAAGGTATAATCAAATTTTAAAACATCATCTGTTTGTCATTTGAAGCTTTTGACTACCTGAGTCCATCCTACTCATACAGTCTCTATAAACTCTAGGATCTGCCATATTGTTCTGCTTGCTGTCTCTCACCTGTCCCACTACATCTTCTCTCCTAGTGTCCTTGCTCTATTTCTCCTGCCTAAAATGTACTTCCTCCTCAATTTCATGGCTTG
This sequence comes from Phalanger gymnotis, assembly GCA_028646595.1. Taxonomy (NCBI): domain Eukaryota; kingdom Metazoa; phylum Chordata; class Mammalia; order Diprotodontia; family Phalangeridae; genus Phalanger; species Phalanger gymnotis. The sequence continues at coordinate 175,262,656 of CM053623.1, read as the reverse complement.
CTATCCTTGATTTACTTCAAGACTCAGATTGAGCATCTCCAGTAGTTAGCACAGTACCTGACACATAGTAGGAGTGTAATAAACTCTTAGCTCGTTGATTGATATTGGCTCGTAATTTTTCTCTTCTCCCCAATTCCTGCCTTCAAACTAGGGGATTTCAACATACATAGTGATTCCTTTTCTTAAAGTGTTTTTTCAATTACATGTAAAGACAATTTTTAATATTCTTCTTTTAAATAAAACTTTGAGTTCTAGTTTTTCTCCCTCCTCCCCTTCCCTTCTCCCTCTCTAAGAGGGTAAGCAGTTTGATATATGTTATATATGCACAGTCATGTAAAACCTATTTCCATGTTAGTCATGTGAAGAAGAAAGAGTTTGCAAAACACAGTTTGCAAAAAGAAAAAATGACAAAAATAAAGTGAAAATAATAATACATATTAATTCTTCCTCAAATATCTGAACTGCTCAGTTGCTCAACCTACTCACCTCCCATGAAGTACTCCACCTCATTTCAGCCACATACAAAGACAGTCATGCTCTTGCCATCACCCTCAAATGTTCCACCTTTATGTTCAGTAATTCTGAAGTCCTCTCATCTGAACGCAGTCTCTTGGCTTTTCACCTCTCTCTCTGTCTTTGCCTTCAAAACCCTCTTTTTGTGTCCCCAGTGAGTATCATAATGCTTAGCACATAGTAAGCACTCAATGAATATTTATTGATAGATGTTAGGCTGGAAAGAGGATGCCATCAGATTGTGGAAGCCACCTAATCAGATGGAGAGTATGGATAATGCTTCCTTGATACATATCACAAATTTGGGCAGGAGCAAGATGCATTATGATTCATTAAGAGGAAATTATAGCCTGTGATAGACAAGGAAATAGGAAGCTGACAACTAGTAGCCCTAGATGGATTTGCATGTCTAGGTCTAGATACGTTACATTGTAGGGTCTAAAAAGAATTTATTCATGATTCTCCAAACTACTAATGGTAATCTCTGAGAAATCACAGAGAACAAGATGTGTTAGAAGAAAAGAAACAGACATGTCCAAATGCTAGAAAATGATCGAAAGATGGTTTACCATAGACTTTGAAACAATGTGTCTGGCAGAATTCTAGAATAGATTATTAAGTGCATGTTTATGAGTACTTAGGAAGGCAATGAGCACCAGGACTCATCCTAAGTTCACTAATAATGGAACTATAATATATAATATAATAATTACATACAATTATATAATATAATTATAATATAATAGATAATATATAGAGCTTTAAGGTTTGGAAAGTAGTTTACAAATATAATCTCATTTTGTCCTCACAACAACCCTGTGAGGTCGGTGGTTTTTTCATGTCCATTTTCCAAGCAGAGTGACTTGCCCAGGATCACAGGAGCTAGAAAGAGTCTGAGGTAGTATTTGAACTCAGGTCTCCATGATTGCAAATCCTGTAGTCCCCACTCCACCACCTAGTGGATGATAAGAAACTAGCACTAACTACTTCTGGGCAGCTAGCACCAGCTACTAAGTCATGCTGTACTGACCTAGTTTACATTTGTTTATTTTTAATCTGTGACATGGAAAACAAATCAAGCCTTTTAAGCCTTCTACTTTGAATTCTTCAAAAGTAGAATGTTGCTAGATTTTGCTTAAGGAAGGGATTCAAGATGGAGGAAGAAAGAGCAGGAAAAAAGAGCATGAAGTGTATTTTGGGGAGATGGACCATATAATGTGTGTTTGTAAGCACTTTGCCTGTTATCTAATAGTTGACAACAGAGATTTGGGTGTTAAAAGGATTGTTGCCATAATTTGTTATTTATGTTGTGTGTTCTTGCAGACAGTAACAGGTTTCATTCGATTCAGAATTCCTTTGATTGTCCATCTGAGTGTTCCTAACACTTTAAAACTAGAAGTTTTGGAAGCTGTATCAAATGCTGTGTATCAGTCATTCATCATTACTTGGCACAATGAAATCATAGCTCTGCTGAAAAGTGGAATCAATAATTTTGTGTTCCCTATGTCCATCTCTGTCCAACAAACTGGATTATTAGCTCTTACTGTCCAGTTTTCATGTCAATCATTTTGGTTCCATAAAATTCATTTCTTGATATGTGCCCTGCCCCGGGCCTTTTTGGCACTTTTGAAAGACAAACTGCCTCTAGTTCATTTTGCAAGAGCTCTTGTCATTTGATCATAGAGGAAGATGATGTCGGGTAGGGGAAGCCTTCAAATGAAATGCAACCTTTATTTGACTGGGAGGCAGTATGCTATATGCTATAATGGAAAGAACATTGAACTTGGACTTTAAATCCCAGCCCTGGTATTTATTGGTATCTGGGTGACCTTGGGCAAGTCATTTCCCTTTTTTAGGCCTCTGTTTACCCATCTGTAAAATAAAGAGATAGATGGAAGGATCTCTAGAGATCTTTCTAGCTACATCATTATCACTCACAATGTGAAAAGACCACTAGCTGTGGAGTCAGATGACCTGGGTTCAAATCCTATCTTTGGTGCTTACTATTTGCATAACATTGGGCAAGTCCTTTAAGTACCATGCATAGGCTTCATTTCTTCATCTCTCAGATGAGGGAGTTGGACTAGTTGACTTCTGAGTGGCTCTTTCCAACTCTTGGATTTATGATTCTGTGATCTTTAGTGCACAATAAAGAAGAACCACCCAGCATGAATCTTGGTTTTTCAGAACTCTAAGTGTCCATAGACTGCTATAATACCAGAGCTAGAAGCAACCTCAAGGGCCATTGTATTGGTAATTAAGGAGGGCTTTTAGCACTTATTCAATCAAGTGCCCTTGAAGAGTTTGGCCTTTGTTTCCTTGATTAAATTAGGAGTCCTTGATGACCTCCTTGCCTCAAGGGAAAGCCTAGTTTACATGGGTTTGAGTGACATGTTTGTGACATCAGAGGCTTTTAGACCACGTGGGTTTAAGTCACATTTTTGTGACGCTTTTAGGTCACATGGGTGAGTCGCATGTGTGATTCACCTTTGACCCTGAACAAGATATATAAACCCAGAGGATGCTGTTCTCCCTGGGGGCTATGAGCTGCAGGAAGAGTGGCACGTGACTCTGGGTCAGCCGTTGTTATGAGCTCCCTGGCTCCTGAACTCAGATGTTGGTTTCTCGGTAACTATGAATCGTATTTGGTCTGTTTATAATGTATGTTTGTAATTTGTTGCATTTGCTCTGAAGTTCAGGGTGCTGACTTTTTCCCCTGAACCAAGTGAATGATATTTGCATGTTGGTTTGAAAGAAGATTGTTAACCCCCAATGCCACTTTCCTTAGTAAAGCAGATCAAAAGAATCTGTGCTGGCAGCATCTTTGTTGTTGGGCTTGTGTTTGTCTTTCACCCCCACAGCAGCTGCTAACTGAATTGTTGCTACAGCCTTCTAGGCCAACCCTTCATTTTATGGAGGAAACCAAGGCCTAGTGTTGTAAAGTGACTTTCCCAAAGGCAACGGAGGTTGGATTTAGAACTTGGGGGTTTTAACTTTGTGTCATTGACTGCTTTTTTCAGTCCAGTGAAGCTGGTGGAGCATTACTCCTCAGAATAATGCCTTTAAAGAGAAAAATCATAATGAAGGAGATATTAAATATTGTTTAGAGGTTAGTGAAAAAAAATTATTTTTTTCCTATCAGCCATCATGAACTTCCTGAAGTCTATCCATCTAATCCATCTAATCTGTTCCTGGAGTTGGGTTAAGAACTATTTATTTGGAAGATCTTCTATAGTTATGAATGGATGAATGACAAAAAATATTAAGTACTTACTGTGTGTCAGGAACTGTACTAAGCAATGAGGATATAGCTGTAAGCAAGTAAGAGTCCCTGCCCTCAAAGAGCTTACATTCTAATTGGGAAAAGATAGCCCATAAAGGGTAGTTATAAAGTGAAGTGGGGATGCTTGGTGCACTATCGTGCTCCATCCTCCATCTTCAACCTCATCTCCTGCTCCTCCCTCATATGCTTTGTCAATGCCTACCCCTGTACCTCCTGGCTCATGTCATTCCCCCAACCTGTAATGCCCTGTTCTCCATCTTTTCAAATACTACCCATCCTTTAAAGTCTGGGTAAAATCTCAACTCTGCACTGAAGCCTTCCCCATCAGTTACCATCTTTTCTGACTTTCTTGCCTTCCTTGCTATATGTGTTCCTCCTCTGGACTCCTACTGCACTTTGTAGACCTCACCTCTCCTTACTTCAGGATTGTGTCGGTGTGTCAAGTCAACAAACATTTACTAAGCTATTGCCATGTTCCAGCCACCATGTTCAGCACTGAAGTGTTGTGAAAGCTAAGTATTTCCTTCTTTCTCTCTCTTCCTCGGCCCTGTCTGTCTGTGTCAGTGTCTGTCTGTCTGTCTGTCTGTCTCTCTCTCTCTCTCAAATTTGAGTAAATGGGAGATAAAATATGCCCAGTTCAAGGATTTCTTAGTGGTGAATGAGACTGGTAATTGGAAGACAACAAAAGAGAAACCTTGCACCCTAGATGTTACTCCCTATACCAATTTTCATATCTGTCTTCAAGAGTTTGAAAGGTTTCCCCATGAAAAGCTATCTCATGGGTAGTAGCTTGGTGTGATGGATAGAGAATTGGCCTCAGATCCTGGGTTCAAGTCCTGCCTTGACATACATTAGCTCTGTGACCCCGAGTAAACCATTTAACCTTCCAATACTCTGGGCAGCTTTCTAAGATGATAAATTGCAGAGATAGTCCTGACCTGCATTGGCAGAAGGAGTTCCTCCCATGAGAGTTCTCTATTCCAATAAAATCAGAGGTCTAGTTCCTATCCCTGTGTCATGGAAAATGGTCAGCCTTGTTCTGCTTGGACCTGGAAGGTAGAGTCAGGAGTGATAAGTGGAAGTTGCAAAGAGGCACGTTTATAAAGGAAAACTCCCTAACAATTGGAGGCATCCAGAAGTAGACTAGGTTGTCTCTGACTAGAATGGGTTCTCACTCATTGGAAACCTTCACTTAAAGAAGACTGGATGACTACATGTCAGGTATATTAGAGTGAGAATTCTTATTCACAAATAGTTGGACCAGATGGCCTCTGAGGTCCCTTCTACCTCAGAGACTTCTTTGATTCTGTGAATTTTTACCTGGTCACTGGACATCAAGAGCTGACTTTGTAAAGTCCACTCTGCCATGGCTAGAAGGAGAGGAAGAAATTGATTATAAATAGGCCAGTGCAATGTATGCAACATTTTCAGTCTGTCAACAAAAGAGCCCAGCATATGCCTGACAAATAGTAAGTGCATAAAACATGCTTGTTGACTGGTTAAAAGTAAGACATCTTTATTCAAAGAAATTATGAGAATAGGCAAATGCCTCCCCAAAGATTACACATTCTAGGACTGCTTTTGACTGAAATTTTGGCTAATAGCCCCACTTGAAATCCAGTGCTAATTTTCTCTAAAAATTGGCCTCCTTTTAATTAGCTGGGGTTATTGAACAAGAGACTGGAGAAACCCAGTAATTTTTAGGTCATACTGTGCAACTAATTGAATATAGGAAGAGATCAGCCCCTCTGCATTAGAGAATTCAGTAGTCCTTGAAATGATTGGGGCTTCTGTTTAGTTATTCACTACTGGGTATAAGCCAAAACCTTGATATCTCTAAATTCCTGATTCATTAAAGAACTCATCATTGTTAACCAATTAGAAAACATAGCCTAAGCTATCGTGTAATAGGTATTTGAAAATACAAAGGAACATGTAGGCTAGAATGAAGTAGAATATGCTGGCTGTTGTTCATTTCTTCATCCTTTGAATCCAGGAAGGGCCAGACTCTATTTTGGTAGCTGCTTTCTCCACTATGACCAAAGAGAGAAACCATTTAATTGAGGGATGTTTTTTAAGGGGTTGGTCATCTTAGGGCTGAAAACCAGGCATTCCATGTATAAGAAAATGCCTGGAAAGACAAATGACAGATAACTTGGAGAATTGTCCCTCCCAGGTAGCAGGTAGACATAAATATTGAGTATCTTGTGTTTGCATGACCCTGGGTAAAAAATCACTTAACCTGTTAGTACTTGGAACAACTGAGCTAAGCTGCAGAAGAGTTGTTGATCTGCATTGTTTAAATGGGTTTCCTTACAGAGAATTTACTTTACTGGTGAGATCACAGGTCTGATCCAAAAAAAAACACATACCAATAAGAGTAAGTAAAACAATATATTAGAAAACTGAGTAGGGCTTCTGTTAAGCAGAGAATTTCAGGTAGTCAGATGAGATCCTGGTTTCCTATGCAGTGCCAGAGATTGAGTAGAGAAATCTTCCACTTTAAAAAAAATCTGGTTTTGAAATTATATTTGTAATTTTATTTAAAGTCTCCTTTCTTAGCTACCAGTAGGACTTTTGCACCTAAGGTGAATAACACACATTGAACCTGAGGCAGATGGCATGAAGCAAGCCCTCAGTCCAAGGAAAGGTAGGATAATTATCCCATGAGGAGAAACAGAGACCCTTCCATGTCAGGGGGTAGGAGTGAAATGTGCAGGGGAGGAGTTTACCCCAAGTTGATATCTGGTAGCTTCCTATTTTAATTATCCTCACAAACTAGTTGTTAAACTTGGTTGTTTCTTTGTGGCTAAAAGACTTAAGAGTGCTGTCATCACTTTCTAAATTTGGTACCCTCTAAATCTGGTGCCCTGACACAAAGCCCCAGTTGTAGTGCCCTAGTTACAACTCTGCTTTCTACTTTCAAATTTTGCATTAAAAGACAATGTGCAGCTTTAAGAGATGGAAAATGTGCACAAGTAAAACATTAAATTCATTAAATATGCTCCCCACCCACCCACTCACACACACAGCCTTGTGGTTTTCCTGGATAAAGAGCCATTCTCTGAGACTTGAAGGCTTGGGATCAAGTTCTGATTCTGCTACATATTGACTGTGTGATCCTGAGCAAATCAAGTAACCTTTAAGAACTTTGGGCGACTCTCTATAACTGTAAGTTTACTGAGCTGCAGTAGAAGAAATTTCTCATTGGGAGTTGGCATTTACCAGAAAAAAATTATGTATGCATATACTGCATTCATTTTAACATATATGTACATATATGCTTACATATATATATATATATATGTATGTGTGTGTATGTATACATGAGAGCAAATCTAACCTTTCTTCCATGAGATGGATCTTGAAATTCTGGAAGACAGCTCTCAAGAGTAGATCAGGCAATACTAGACTTGATGTGTAAGACTGCCCACTTACATCCCAGTGAGCTAACCACCCTGGCCATCTTGCCCTTGTTCTTTCTGTCTCTTTATATCTCTGTGTCTCTCCATCTCCTTTTGTGTCCCCGCCCCCCGCTCCACCCCTGCCTCGGCTCACTGTCTTTCTCTGTCTCCCTGTGTCTCTCTCTTGCTTACTTGCTTCACCCTCACTTTTTAAATTTTCCTTTCTCCATCCATTCATCCATCAATCCATCACTTTATATCTATCTACTATCTGTCTGTCTGTCTGTCTACCTTTCCATCTATCTGTTTTTGAGGATGGGTCTGCCTATCTCACCCAGGTGGGAAGTGCATGACTGATTATCACAGGAAATCTGGCATGTTCTGTTTCTGACCTCTGTAGAGGGCCTGGGGCCCCCACTGCTCCTGAGAGCTCCTACATTCGTGATAGACTTCGTTTGGACATTTGGTTAGCTTAGCCCTGCTGAAGCTCAAAACTCCTGAGTTCAAGTGATCTACCAGCCTTATTTTCTGTAGCAGGGATTGTAGACTTGTACCCCTACATCTGGCAAGTTTACACTTCTCTGAACAGGGTGGTGTTTGTATTGTAGTGTGGATAGAGATAAGAAGGCAAAAAATAATTTCAGGAGAAAGATGCTAATTAATACCCAAGGAGTTCTTCAGAGAAGGTAGAATCTGAATAAATCTTTGAAGGAATATAAGGATTCTGTAAGGATAACTTGAGGAGGGAATATATTCCAGCCATGACTGACACACAGAAGTTAGAAATGGAATGACAGATTTGGATAATTACTAGTAATGGTTTGGCTAGAATAGAAATTGCATAGAGTATAGCAACTTGAGACAAAACTAGACATGGAGTCTGAATTCAGATGATTGAAGACCTGAAAAGTCAGTCTGAGTTTGCATTTTTTTTCCTTGAGTCAATAGAGAGCCACTAAAACATTTGAGGAGGTGAGTGATGGCGACAGTTGTGCCATAGAGTGCTTATTTTGTTTACTCTGCAGTGGGTTAGTTAGAGATGAAAGAGAATGGACATTAGGGGACTAGTTAAGAAGATTTATAATCTTTGAGGTGAAAGGTAGTGGGCATCCAGGAGGGTGATCATGAGAGCTGAGAAGAGATGGATGCAAGAGAGTCCTGTACAGTGAAGGTTCTCCCTCGAAATGTTTGTTGAATGTAATTGACTCAAATCAGGTAAAAAATCACCCTGCATCTTGTACCACTATTTCATTGTCGAAGAAAGGAGGATTTTATGCTTTGGTTTGTGCTGGTTCTGCACTTTCTTGACTTAGTTCAGTAACAAATGGGCTTCTAAGACAAGATTTAGTTTCTGCTCGCCTCCTGTGAGCCTTAATTCATACTATTCTACTCAGTACACTTTGTAAAATGGAATAACAAGTTGTCTTAGCAGCTCCCCCAATTTGCTGTTCCTTCTCTTACCTCAATGCATTTGCCAAACACAATTGGAACTAAAGTGTGTGTGAACTAGTAACGAGAGACTGTAAAACATGGAGCAGACCGTTCACACTCAGCATGTCTTTAATGAAGCCAGCCTTCAGTTTTCCATAGATATTACGAGAGTGCAGAGGAAAGTTGTAGAAGCTGGAATACAGAGCTGCCATTGTTGTGGTGATCTGTGTTCCCAGCCTCAGTTGGCCTGGCATGATCCTAGGTGGTGACTTTACAGATAGTAAACTGAAACTCAAAGCGGCTAAGTAACTTACCCACCGTACTATAGGTAGTGAGTGGCAGAGCCTGGATTCATAATCAGGTCCCAAGGATCAAAGGTAGATTTGGAACTCAAGTCTTCCCTGACACCAAGTCCAGTGCTTTTTCCACTATCTCTCTATTCTTAAATCTACAGGTTTTCTATTAACACCACCCTCAATGCTAATCTGTCATGTCCAGTTAGGTTTGGCTTTTTATTGTTAGGATTAATTATATTCAGAAAAACTGATCTTTCAAAATGTTTTTTGAGGTTCCCAATCAATTTTGACTTAATTACTATATTTTAAAAACCAAATTACAAAAAAGAGGCCTTTGTCAGTAGTTTGATCTACTTTAACTGTTCAAAGTCCACCCTCCCATCCCAAATGCATAAACTCTGGAGTATATTTGCCTCTAACAAAGTTTTAACAAAAAGGTAGGTCCAATCCAAAGTTTTATGCTTCAGTGGATCTTTACATTTAGCACTATGAGTATTTCCATTGTTGTGTAGATTGTCACTCATTCATACCTACTCATTGTGAGCATCTCTTGGTCATGTTCTTTCATAAGTCCTACATGGACGGTCCAACCAATATTCTGGGGAATCTTCCTCTAGCACTCTTGAAATTGGATGGATATCAGTGGAACACTCAAGGTATTGATTGGTTATTCTTTGTTCCTGCCATTATTGGCTCACCTCCTTAGTGGTCATAAGGCTCTTTGGTGAATAACTTTAGCTTACAGTTCCATTTGTGAAACAGTGCCTGATGTGACCATACATTGTCTCTGTAAGACTAAAATAATGGGAAGGAATTTGAATTGGTAAAGTCAACAGGGGGTTGTTGATAGGAATGCAAAATCATAAATCTTGTCTTTCCTTTTTTTCCACTGGGAAGAACCGTATGGAGATTGTCTAAGTCAAATGGGAGTTTTATTTTGTATTTCAAGATCTTTCAAAGAGGAGAATTCCACATTACTTTGTTAACCATTTGAAAAATACCTTCACTCTCAGCAAATTCACTGGTGTCTTGAAAGAGTATTGGATATGGAGCCAGAAGACTTTGGGTTTAAGTGCTAGTTCTGCTGTTTATTTGCTGTGAGAACCTCTTTGCATCTCATCTGTAAGAAACAATGTTCTGTTTCAGGCAGGCTGAACTCGGGCCAGTCCAGTAATTCAGATTCAGGATTGGAAAGCAATATGTACCAAAAAATGCAATAAAAACAACTTTATTCAGCATAAGATTAAAAAGGATGCAATCCCTTCTTGATAAAATAAAATGCTATTCTCTTCTATACTGTATGCCCCACAGCAATGGGACCATTTCTTGACCTCTGGAGCATCAACTCCAACCAGGTTGGGCTTTTGGGATTTTGATATCCTAGACCTTCAGTCCAACCAATCCCCAAGGATGACCTCTATGCTTCCATAACAGGAAAGAAATCACCATCTAAAGAAAATCATCACTAGCCTAAAGAAAATAATTTCTGTCCTTACACATGGATCAGAGTTAGGGTTAGTATCCCATAGGAGTATGAATACTGGTAGCATCTGCCTCACAGGTTAGTTGTGAGGAAAGTTATTCACACATTTTAAAATGCTATATAAATGTGAACTATTATTCTAACTCTGCTACTTATAGCTATGTGACTTGTGCAGAATCATAGAATTCCAGTGTCAGAAAGGTCCTCAGTGGGCAATGGGTCCAATTCATATACTGAAAGAATCCCATCTCTAATAGAGCACTCCAATCCGAAAGACTTTTGAAGATACCTAATACTTATGTGACCCTGGGCAAGCTTCATTTCCCTCATCTGTAAAATGAACTCTTTGGGCTTGGTCACTTCTAAGGGCCTTCTCAGCTACCAAGATAACGTATGAACTTCCCATTCTATGATGCAGTCCATTTCTTTTTGTTTAGTTCCCAATAGAGAGGTAAAAATAGCTAGATTCTTTTTCTTGAATAAGCTTAGCCTCTAGGGAGGTCATAGGATCATGGGTTTGCTGCTGGAAGGAGCCTTGGAGGTTATTTAGTGCAGCTTCCTCATCTGACAGATGAGAAAACTAAGGGACAAAGAGGGGGATGATGTGTACAGAGGGTGAAAGGTAATTTGGTTGATCCCAAGCCTACTCTTCTTTGTCCAAACCCCTTCTGAGATTTCTTTCTATGTTAAATCAATGGCAGCATTTTTTAGATGTAATATGGATAAAATATATGCCCTTCCAAAAAAAGATCAGGGGCAAAACAAGGGTGTCCATCATTGGCACCATTAATTGATCCAGTTCGAGAAATGCTAGCTATAACAATAAGACAATAAAATGTAATTGAAGGAGGCTGCTATGCTAAAAAAAATCACTTCTTATTTGATCCTACTTCCTTTTGCAATGGGAAGTAATACAAGGAACGGAGGGAGGAAGGAAGGGAGGAAGGAAGGATAGATAGATATAGATTTGGAGATGGAAAGGATTTTATGGTTATTTATTTTACCCATATCTTTCTTATTTGGGGAAACTGGAGCCCAGAGAGGGGTAGTGATTTGCCCAAGATTATATACACACTAAGGGGCAGAGCAGAATTTGAATTCATGTTTTCTGGCTTCAAATCCTGTACTCTTTCCACTTCACCATGCCAGGACAAAGAAAACTCTATTTTGATGTTTATGGTAAAATTCTCAATGTGGTTGGCCAGAGCTCACCTTCATGACCTTTGTTCAGCCCTCACAGAGAGCTTTGGCAAAATAGAAATGTGTGCACTATTATAGCAAACATCCCAGGGCTGAATGTTCAAGCATGCTGAGGTATAATGTGAGCTGTGTGATTCTTCTTGATGGATATATAAATGTACTTTGGCCGACGTTAATATGCGGATACATACATTTTGGAGGGATTCTCTAATGTTCTTACCACCTAAAAATATCCCCTAAACTTCTTGTTTATTAAAGTATGATGGGTATGCAAGAGTAATAATTCATAAAAGTCTTCAGGGAAAATTGGATGGCTTCTTGTTAGGGGTGGAAAGGGTTCCTTTAAGAAATTGTAAAACGAAAAACCAGGCTGTGGAAAGATGCAGATTATCCGGTTCCTGGCCTACTTTGGCCTATTGAAATCTGTGTTTATATCACAGTCCTTTAAACTCCTCTTTCTGTTTTCTCCTTCCAGGTCAAATAGAAGTATTTACAATTGACTACAAAGAAATTTGGAGTGGGAATGGGAAAGAGGGAGTATATAAAATCAGACCTTCATCTGCCGACTTACATGTTGAATTGATTTTTTTTTCATTTTTTTGAGCAGACTTATGGATTCATTGATGTAGGGAACTCTTAGTAAAGAAGTTCTGCCTACCAAAGAAGGCCAGTTGGTCCTCTGCAAAATATAATCTGTTGTCTGGGCCCTCAAAGGGTTAAGTGACTTGCAGGGTCAGTATGTTTCAGAAGCAGGACTCAAACCCAGGTCTTTTTGATTCTGAGGTCTTTGTTCCCTCACCCACATTACCACTCTATAGGACTAATGTTTTAGTTAAGTCTTGACATGAGTCAGCATGAAGTAGTGAGTGGGATACTAGGATTGGAGTCAAGAAGATCTAGGTTCAAATTCTGACTCTCCAGCCTTTGTGATTTGGGGGAAATGACTTCACTTCTTTGGTCCTCAGTTTCCTGATCTTTGAAATGAGACAGTGGGACTGAATGGCTACTCTGGTTCCTCCCAGCTCCAGACCTATGATCTTACGACCTAATCTTGCGAGGTTGCCTAGGCACTTGGCCTTTCAGGCCTCAGTTTTCTTAACTGTAAAATGAGGGGTTTGGACTGGCTGACCTTTCAGCCTACAATATCTGAGTCCCTTTAAAGCTCCACATTGGTCTTCCTGAGGCTCCCTACAGGAAGAAGTATGTGCATTCACATAATGGATTCTTGCCTTGTTCTCCCCCAAGGATCACCTTCACTGATTTTTCTTCCATGAAGCTTTCCATTAACCCTCCCTTGTCCCAATGTTCTCCTATCTCCTCAGTTTTCCTCCTTATAAAACTTATGAAGAAGTCACATAATCCTTATAGAAAGAGCTCTTTGAGGTTAGGCACTGGTTCACTTGTGTCTTAAATCTCCAGCACCAAGAGAAAGTTCATAGAGAGCTGAGTATAAGTCTGGCCTCTGCTGCTCAGAACATGTCCCTCAACTTCATGGTGCTCTGGGCAACTCTGCAGGGTGAAAGATTTCCTCATTTGAGAGTCCCCAGCCTAGTCCTCATTTTCTATCCCCTGTACTTAGAGCAGTGCCTGGCATATATGAGAGTGGGAAAGAAGGGTGTACCAGTGATTTCACTGGTGCAGGGAACTCCTGGTACCAATGCAAGTCAACAAGTCTTCTGCATCTTGCAATCTGAGAGTATCTGGAGCCAGGAGAGGTTAAGTGAATTGCCTAGAGTTACATAGCCAGTATTTACCAGAAGCTAGACTTGAATCTATGGCAGCTATGTAGTAACAGTAGAGCTCTGGGTCTGGTATCAGGAAGATCAGAGTTCAAATGCAGCCTCAGACACTTGCTAGCTGTTTGACCCTGGGCAAGTCATTTAAACCTCTGTTTGCCTCAGTTTCTTCAACTATTAAAATGGGATAGCAATAGCACTTCTCAGGGTTGTTATGAGGATCAAATTAGATAATATTTGCAAAGTGCTTACCACAGTGTGTGGTGAATAGTAGGCACTGTGTATGTTAGTTATTATTAGTATCATCATTGTCATCATCGTTGTCATCATAATCATCATCATCATTTCTGACCCTAACACTCTACTCCTTTATACTTCCTTTCTGCAACATACTTAGTAGGTAATAAATAAATATAAACTGAGTTGAGTTGAAAAAGATGATTTCATATGTATAATTGATATCACATTGCTAGCCTTCTCTGTGAGTGGGAGAGTGGCTGGAGGGAAGGAGACAATTTGGAACTCATTTTTTTAAAAAAGAACTGTTAAAAGTAAATAACTATATTTTAAGAAGCATGACTAAAAAAATTTCACCTGTTAGCCTACTGTAGGAAAGGACAGGAATATTCATTCCCTTCTTTGGCTCTCACTCTTGGAATGTGTGTATTGATACTCTCTTCTAGACATCATCTTCCTCCCCTCTTTAGAACAGATGTACTTTCTGGTCCCTGCTGTCCATTCTGCTCTTGTAGAAAGATCTCTTGGCATGTGTACAGGGACTAGAGAAGCAGTGGAGAGAGCAAGGTGACTCTTTAGCTCAGCCTCTTCCCAGTAAGCAGTTGTGATTGATAGGCTTCTGCCCAAGGCTGGAAGCCCCAGATACAGTTTTATCCCCTTTATAAATCAATTGTCTTTCCCATTCATATAGCTCCTGAACCCCTGGTCAGTATTCAGATTTCCCAATGATTCTCTTTGTCTCATATACCAAAATCAGTTATTCTTCCTCCTTTTTACTGCTCTCTATTCACAAATAATGAAGTATAGAAATAAAAAGCAGTTGTGATAAATCATATTTTATTAGACTAACTCAAGATTAACATACTTAATTAGGCAGCTAACTAGTTGGTACAATGGATGGTGCACTGGACCTGAAGTCAGGAAGACATCACCTCAAATTTAGCCTCAGACACTTGCTGTATGACCTTGGAATGTCACATGACTCTTTCCTATCTCAATTGCCTCATCTTTACAACCAGGACAATAGTAACACCTACCTTGAGATTATGTGAAGTCTAAATGGGAAAATGTATATAAAGCACTTTGTAAACCTTAAAGTGCTATATAAATGTAAGCCATTATTATTATTATAGTTGAATCAGAAATTATGAATAAACTTTGCATCAAATGTTTTCTGTCTTGGGCAATGAGAGGGGGATAGGGCAAAGAGAATATATTGCTATCCTTTACTAGAGAGAAAACTTCCCAAAGTTTGTTCCCACACCCCTTCTTAAAGAATAGCCACCAACAGCTCTTTGCCATTTTCCAGATTATCTTGCTCAGTCTCTCCTTTTGCATCCCCAGTGGCTAGTGAAACTGAAAATGACCCCAACCCTCAATTCTGCCACTCTGTGCTCAGTTCAAACTCACATGTCCAACCTGCTTGCTCACCCATTCTCCTCTTCTCTTCTCCTGGGGAGCCAGAGAAGGAGGGGAGCAACATTGTCCCTTTGAAACTCACAGTCCCTCTTCCTTCCAGAGGTCATGAGAAGCCAAAGGATCCCATTTGTCTGAATCCCAGGGGCTCCATGAACTATGAGAACTCCCATCGATATAGCCGTTGAAGTTTTTACAAAGTGGTTTTTGTATATTATCTCATTTATTCTCCCAGTAGCACTGTGAGATAAGTGCTCTTCTCATCTCCTTTGTACAGATGAAGAGAGGCCCCAAATAGTAGGTGTCTGAGGTCATGACTCAACTCAGATCTTCTTGACTTCAGGTCAAGATAGTGAAGGTGCTTTGTTCTAATTCTTTGATTCAGGGGGATATTTGTAAAGTGCTTAGCACAATGCTTGGCACATAGTGAGTGCTAGGTAAATGCTGCTTTGCTCTCCACCCTCCATCCCCCACTTTGGAAGCAGTGTAACTAAGTTCATTCTTGGGGGTGGGGGTGGTGATGTTTGAAGCTACTCTGCCAGTGAAAGAATCAGTAGTGATATGACCTACTCAACTCTTTTTGGAGCTTCTCTATGAAATCTTCCCTAGTGTTAAAGAGGAAAATAGTAGTTACCAGTTATATGTGGTAGGTACCAGATAAATGGCAGAGGGGACATCAATGGAATCTCTCTGTGTAATTCTGATATTTCTTTTCTGCTTCAATTAATCAATCAATAAATATTTATTAAGTGCCTACTGTATGCCAGGCTCTTTGCTGAACACTGGAAGTGTGAAGGCAAAAGACAATGCCGACTCACAAAGAGCTCACTGTCTAATGAGGGAGAAAACGCATGTAAACATCTTTGTTGTTGTTTAGTCGTTTCAGCTGTGGCTGACTCTCTGTGACTCCGTGGACTTCTGTGGATGGGGTTTTCTTGGCAGAGATACTAGAGTGGTTTGCCATTTCCTTCTCCAGTGCCAAACAGAAGTTAAGTGATGTGCCTAAAGTCACGCAGGTGGGAAGTTTCTGAAGCTGGATTTTAACTCAGGTCTTCCTGACTCCAATCCCAAGCTCCATGTACTATGCACCTAGTTGCCTCTATGTACAAAATCTGTGTACAAACACACTACAGACAGGTCAAATAGAAAATCAAAAGAGGGCGAGCACCAGAATTAGGGAAGGTTGGGAAAGACTTGTGGTAGAAGGTGGGATATTAACTGAGACTTGAGGGAAGCCATGGAATCTAGGAAATAGAAATGAGTAGAGATGGTTCTGGGTATGTGGGACAGCCTGTGAAAGGGAGTCTGGAGATATAGTGCTTTGAGTGAGGAACAGCAAAGAGACCAGTGTCACTGGATTGCAGGATCTGAGGGGAGAGGCAAGGTGTAAGAAGACTAAATAGGTAGAGGGAGGCAGGTTACAAAGAGTTTGAATGCCAGAGGATTTTATATTTGTTTCAGGAGGTAGTAACTCCTGGAGCTCTTGAATGGTGGGGCTAAGGTGGGGAGGGGTGATGGGCATGGCAGGTCCCTTTGACAGCCAAGTGGAAGATGGACTAGTGGGGAGAGACAGTACCATTGTGCCTGTAGTGTTATTCAACATGAGAAGTTAATTTGATACATTCTTTTGTATCTAAACTGCTCTAATTAGCCATGAGAACTGATGAGTACCAGAAGATGAACTTTTATGAAACAAATTAATGACTGGAAAGTCTCATAGTCATATGAAAAGGTTTTATATGATGCAGAAGTGGGGGAAGACTCATCACATGGAAGTCAGCTGGAACAAATTATGGTCTGTATGTATCATGGAATAGGAAGGCAGCCTAATAGATTAAAAGTCTAAAAACCTGGATTCAGATCTTGGTTCTGCCACCTATTATATGTGGATAAGTAATTTACTCTCTTTGGGCCTCAGTTTCTTTATTTGTAAAAGGAGTTGGCTGGATTAGGTAACCTCTGAAAGTCTCTTCTGGTTCTAAAACTATGAACCTATAATTATTCTATCCCACAACAAGCATTAAGTGCCTTCTGCATGGCAGGCACTGTGGTGGACTCTGGGAATACAAAGGTAATAACAAAATAATTTCTATCCTCAAGGAGCTTCCATTATACTGGGAGTTGGTGAGCAAGGCCATGAATGGCATGTAAAACAAATTTTGGGAGACTTAGCCTGCAATTTCATTAGCAGAGGAAGTCCCAGTGAGGAAACACTCTTTATCAATACAGATTGGCCTCTGCTCTTAGTCTTAGAGTGTTTGGGGGACCCCTGCCAAGTTGAAGTCACTTACCCAGGGTTATAAGACCATACAGGGCATCTGTGGGATGCCCACTACCTTGCTGTGCTCAATTGACTTGCAAAATTAATGCCAGGTAATTTCCAGTAATGGGCTATAGGGAGCACTAATGAGTAAAGAACTCAGAAAAGGCCATAAGAAATGATGAATTTTAAAGATTCAAGAGATATGGAGAAGATTTATATGAACAGATGCAGACCTAGAACACAACTTAGAACTTTTTAACAGTGGAAAGGAAAACCACCCTGAAAGATGTTGGAATCCTAACCAATGGGGACTTGAGGAGACTGGCAGTGAAGCACACTTCTAGAGAAGGCATAGTTGAGGTAAACATCATCAGATATGGCCAACATGGCTCTGTGGAGAGAGTACTGGACTCAGAGTTGGGAAGACTTGAGTTCAGATTCTGCCTTAGACACTTACTAGCTGGTTGACCTTGGACAAATCACTTCACCCCTGTCTGCCTTAGCTTCCTCAACTTTAAAATGAAGATAATAACATCTCTATCCTGTTGAAAGGAACAAATGAGATAATATTTGTAAAATGTTTAGTGTGGTGTCTGGTGTGGTGTATAGTAGTCATTTAATAAATGCTTCTTCTCTTCCTCCTTTAAATCTACTTTTTTTTTTTAATGTGAAGTGTCTGTTCAGGGGGAGGAATTCAGAGGGGAGTTATTGGCAAATGAAAGCCATGTTAAAACAAAGATCATCAATAAAACATTTTTTAAGTGAGACAATTGGAGCTTATCTTAGTATGTGAGGTGAGATGGATACATGGCTCAGATATAAAAGGTCACAGCATAAACCATTTAAAGGAGCAAGGAAGAAATTATTTTTCAGATCTAGGAATAGGGGATGAATTCATGACCAAAGGGGCAATAGAGAGGATTGCATAAGATAAGATGGGCAGTTCTGATTACACTAAATTGAAAAGGTTTTATGTAAATAAAACCAATAAAAATAAAAGTGAACAAATTGAACATAAAGTGAATTTAGTCTCCCTTTTTGCCCCTCTCAAGTGTAGGCATCTTTTTTAAATCTTGAATAGATCTGAATTTAGCTGAGGTTTTTGCTTTGCTTTTGAAAAGAAACAATTTACTAAAGATACCTTTCCCCCTCTTAGTGAAAGATTTATTTGTGATCTCTTTGTGAGATTTGGCATGTTATTGGTAATTAAAAGTATGCTAATTGAAAACAATATCCTTCCAGATGACCACTGGAATTAACCTTCATTTATTACAAGTCCTTCTAGTGGTGATTTATGCATTAGGCTTTTCACTTTACATAAGACTGACTCCAACAGAAAATGCAATGTAGGATGTTCTAGGAGGAATTTTCCAGAGGCTTTTGGCATACCACCCAAAGAAACCATCAGAGGAGAGGAATGCTTCAGGAACTCCCTTATTCCTCAACTCCTAATGCTCTGAAAGCTTCAATTAGTTGACTCTTTGGAGAGCAAGAAATATAAAGAACCTTGTCAGTTACTCCCCCAGTATCAAGTTGGACCAGAGCTTTGGGAGCACTAAATATGAGACTGACTTGTCAGGTCATATGTCTTGCTGCTTACTCACTCACTCCTTATTCCTTCTAACATCTGTTGTATGCCCACTCCGAGGGTTCCAATGATATAGTGGTAATAGTAGTAGTTGTAGTGATGGTGGTGGTGGCAGTAGTAGTAGTAGTTGAGGTAGCGTTGGTGGTATAGTAGTAGTAATAGTAGCAGTGGTAGTGTTAGTAGTGATGTAGTAGTAGTAGGAAGTAGTATCAGTGGCAGCAGAAGCAGCTAACATTTACATAATTCTGTAAGGTTGGCATAGGAATTTACATACACTACCTGATTCGATTCTCACAACAATCCTGTAAGGTAGGTGCTACTATTATCCCCATTTTTAAGATAAGAAAACCGAAACTCAGAGTAGTTAAGTGGCTTGCTCAGAGTCACATCATAAGGAAATGTCTGAAGCAGATCAGGTCTTTCTGAATTCCAAGTCTGGTCCTCTATGCACTAGTGATATTATGAAAATAGATGTGCTGGTCCCTTGATTGAGTAGAGACCAAGAGTTAGGTGCAGATCCTCTGTGTTCAAAAGGACTTTAAAGGACAGTTGGTACAACTCCCTCACATTACAGTTGAAGGAACAGAGGACAAGAAAGTTGAAGTGATTTTTCCAAAGTCACATAGTGAGTGACAGTGTTGGAACTTGAATCCTGGTCTCTTGACTCCAAGGCTAGTACATTTTCTAGTATGCCATGCAAAATATCCATGTGTGTCATCTAAAATATTACTTGCACATGAGAGAAAGTGTGATGTCATAACAGCACAGTAACAGCACAGTCAAAGGTCAAGGGTTTGAATCCTGACTCTACTAATTACTACCTTTATTAGAAGTCACTGAGCCTCTTTGAGCCTCAGTTTCCTCATCTGTTAAATGGGGGGTTGGATTAGATTTTCGTTAAGATTTCTTTCAGCCCTACTTCTTTGTCCTGCCCTCTAAGTTGAAGTTGAAGACAATCACCATCCTCCTAGTCACCCAGCTTTGGAATTTAGGAGTCGTTCTCACCTCTTTAATTTCACATATCCAATCCTTGGTCATGTCTGGTGGACTCTACTTCTGCACCATCTCTCACATCCATTTCTTTCTCTTCATTCCCATGGATATCATCATAGCTCAGACAATCATCACCACCTCTTGCCTAGACTATTACAATAGCTTCTTCAATGGATTCCCTGCCTTGTCTCTCTCCCCTCCCTAGGATTCCTGCAGAGTTGTCAAATAAGGGATGAGTTTGACCATGTCACTCGGTGGCTCCCTTTTTTCACCGATGATAAAATAGATTCCTTTACTTTATTGTACTTTTTTTCGGCTTCTGGCCTATTGCACATTAATCTTCTCCCTACATTGTGTTCCAGTAGATTGGCTAACTTGGACTTCCCTGAACATGTTGTTCTGACTTTTGTTTCCCTGCCTTTCACAGGCTGTCCACCAGTCTGGACGCATACTCCTTCTCAGAGTCCCAAGATTGCTTCATAATTCATCTCAGCTACCACCTCCTGTGTGAGGTCTCTCTAATCCTTCTTCTCCCTCTACTTGTCAATACCCTATGCCTGCAAATTACCTCATATGTACTAAACATATATGCTTATATGTATATATGTGAATATGTACAGAATATATGCACATATACATATATGTGGTTTTGTTGTTCAGGAGTGTTTGCTTCTTGAACTATCTTATTTCTGTCTTTGTGTTCCCTGGTACCTAATGCAATATTTGGCACGTAATAGGTGCTTCATTAATGTTTATTGCCTGAATGTGTGACCCATGTTTCTATAATCTTTTTCTGGGTAGTATTATAAGTTATTTAAGGTGATGTTAACTGTCACAAAATGATTATTGGTACATGGTAATACTATACTAGACACTGTATTATATATCTAATATATATACATATACATACATATATACATGCATATATATACATGTATACATACATATATATGTATATATATACCAAGGATGTGGAGACTACTTTGGACAAACTCCAATCCCACATTTCCAACTTCCTCCTCTTAGGCATTTTGAACTGTATGTCCTGTAGGTATCTCAAATTCAACATGACCAAAATAGAATTCAGTATCTTTCCCTCCAAGATCCACCCCTTTCCTTCCAGTCTCCCAGTTCACAGCCTCTGTAACCTTGTAAACTCCCCACTCCCACTTCATTTATCCATTAGGTCACTTATTCTTGTTTTCTATATGCTCATCCCCTCCGCTGTACATCCTCTTCTCTCTAGTCATACAGCTCCCTCCCTGGTCCAGGCCCTCATCACCCGTAGTATTTCAGTGGCCTTCTTTTTAGTCTACTTTCCTCATTTCTTCCTATTCCAACCCATTCTCCATGTATATGGCACAGTCATTAACTGAAACGTAGGTCTGATGCTATCATTCTCTGCTCAATAGACTCCAGTGGTTCCCTATTACCTCTAGGATCAAGCATAAAGTCTTCTCTTAGGAATTTAAGGCTCTTGACAAACTAGCCCCTTCATAATTTTCCATTCTACTCATTTTACTCTTGTCTTTCCTCTTCCTTCTTTCACCCCTCTTTTTCCTGCCTTCCGTCCATCCCACTGTCTTTTCCTATCATTTCTCTTCTCCTCTCCTTTTCTCCATTCTCTTTCCCTACCCTTTCCATTTCTCCTTCATCCTTTTCTTCCTCTTTTCCAAGGGGGCTGCCATTATATTTAGAAGACCTGAGGTCAGATCCTAGCTCTGCTGCTTACCGCCTGTCCGACCTACAGCAAATCACTCTAACTTGGGTAGTTATTGAACTAGTTGCCTTTGAAGAGCCCTCACTTTCATATCTACTATGTTTATGATATAATAGTAAGTGTTAAGGGACATGCAGTGTGGAAGGGGAAGGAAATAAACATTTATATAGCACCTACAATGTAGCAGACGTAGTGCAAAGCACTTTATAAATATTATTTCAACAACTTGGGTGCTGTTATTAAATCCATTTTATAGTTAAGGAGGCTGAGGAATTCAGAGGTTAGGTGACTTGCCCACAGCCACATAGCTGTTAAGTGTCTGAGACAGGATTTCAACTCTAGTCTTCCGGACTCCAATTCCAGCATTCGCTCCACAGCGCCACCTAGCTGTACCCAATATGCAGAGACAAATGAGGCATGGTTCTTTCCCTCAAGGAATCTACAACCTAGTACTATCTTCTGGCTCTTTTCTCCCCTGGGTATCATTGTAGTGTGAAAGAGAAAACACACACACACACACACACACACACACACACACACACACACACACACACACACTCTCCCATCTGAGAGCTTCTGGATCCCCTTCCCTTGGTTAGATCTGGGAAGGTTTTGCAGGGCTCCGCTGGCAGCTGAGCCTGAGTACAAGATTTTCCAGCAGGCTTGGCTGCTGTGACTGTACATTTTCCATGGTTTGGCTTTCATTTATTTTGGATGATTATCACACTTTTGAAAGGCCGCCTACTAAGCACTTTGGAGTAATTATCTCCAGTCGGTGACCTTTGGGGCATCAGCAGTAGGAGACTCTGGTGAAGTCTACAGCTCAGGGTTCCTGCTGAATTCCAGAGAGAAATCTCAATTTTGAATAGACTTTAAAAAGGACCATATTGTAACCATTTGCATTAGATCCCACACTTTTCTGGATTACTGTTTTCCTCCCACTTCTCTTGTAATTGAGGATCACTCATCTTGGCTTTAAAATTAATTGTGGGAGGGGGAGGGGAAGAGAATAAACCTGCAAATGCAAATTATCTAAGTCTTTAAATGACAAGCTTCAAATCCAGATCTACAGTAGAAGAGGATTATGCTTAATCTCTGTGGTAAAATCAAGTTTCTGTTTTAACTGGGACAAAATATTCATTTCTCTTTTTACTTTTTTATTGAAGTTTTTTCAATTAACAGGCATTTGTTTTCTCTACTGCCCAACCCTCTTCCCATTGGAAAAAAAAAAGAAAAAAAACCTTTGTAAGACTTTCTCTCTGTAAATATATTATATGTGGTTCAAAGGACCACCAGTTCTAGAGCTGACAGGCAGCTAAGAAACCATTTCATTTTTCAGATGAGGAAACCAGAGAGGAGCAAACATCCAAAGCAGAGTTTGAACCCAGGGCCTTTGACTCCAAGTCAATGTTCTTTCCTTTGTACCAGGTTCTTTTCCCCAGATGTCTGTCCTACTAATGATCAGGGTGGGAAAACCATCTCATTCAATCATTTATTTCAAGGAAGTTTTTGCTACAAGAAAGTCAGTGCTGCACCTGGAATTTGGAAAATCTTTTTTCACAGGAAGAAAAGAGTCTAACAAGAAATGATGGGTATTCCATGCATGGGGGGACAAAACAGCTTGTTATCAATCAGCCAGTCAAGCAAGCATTTATTAAGTTCTCACCATGTGTTGGGCAGCGTGCTAGGCACTGGGGGCCCGCGACCAAAGTGGAACACTTTACTAGACAGTCAGGAGAAATAGGGAAATGGTTACTTAATAGGTTAGTTTGGCTGGAATGGAATGAACATGTAGGAGAGTTCAGTGAAATAATGTTGGAAAGGCACATCACAGGCTGACAAGAGAAGACCTTGGATGCCAGGATACAGAGTTTTTTTTATCTATTTGCTCCTGCCTTTTTGCATTCAGTTTCAGTTCCTTAAAAATATTTTTCTTCATGTTTGCACTTCACTTCATATTCTCTCTCTCTCTCTTTCTTTCTCTTTCTCTCTCCCTCTATCTCTCTCCCTCTCTCTCTCTCTTTCTCTTTCTTTCTCCCTCTCCCTCTCTCTGTCTCTCTCCATCTCTCTCTCCCCTCCCTCCCCTCCCTCCTCTCTTTTTCTCCCCCCTCCCTTTCTCTCCTTTTCTCAAAAACAAACATTGATTAATGAGGTTCTGGTCAGATTATCTCTTCATCATCTCTCCTAACCTTTATTGATACTGATAAATATTTGTGTCTTAGTCATTAGAGGCAGCATGGTGTGGTAGAAAGAGGGCTGGGCCTAAAGTCTGCCTAATTTTGGCTTCAAATTCTACCTCTCTTACCAAAATGAAGCTGGTATTGGGGAGATGGGGCTCTGATCCAGGGGGTTGAGATTTAAATGGTGCTGAAAGAGTTTTTAGTACTTTGACATGATAAAAACAATTGAACTTATCACCCAGAAAGCAAGAGTAATTAATGAAAATGGAGAAGTGTCACATGGGCCATGCCTAACTGCTTCTTTCCTGTAGTGGTGCCCTCTCATGGAATTCCTACATGGCCTAGCCTGACCATTCTCTCTACTCTCTGCCATTCTTGGACAGTAGTTTTTCTACTAGTAGTCTCATGATATATCCCAGGGTTTCTGTCTATGAGGAGAGGGAGACTTTCCCCTCAATGTTTGAGGTGGTTTTGTGCCATTTATTTGTCTTGATTACTCTGATGCTTATTAATTGTGTGACCATGGTTGAATCTTATACTATCTCTGAGCCCCAGTTTCATAATCTGTAAAATGGGAATAATATCTATAATACTTAACTCACAGGTTTGTGAGTGTGTGAGAGGATTGTATGAGAGGCCATGTGGAAGGAGCTTTGTTAACAATAAACTATAATAGAAATTACCAGTTCATATTGGTTTGAAAAATATCTTACTTATTTTCCTTCTCTTAAGATGATAAGTTGTTTAAAATTAAGTTAAATTCAAGTAACGGTATGGAAAATCCATCAATATGATCTTTCTGGATACCATTAGCAAGTCATTTTTTTTCTTATCTTTGCTATACTTTCGTATTTTCTATATTTAGGAGTGATTTATCAAAACTACTATTAATATAAATTAATTTTTTAGCTTTAAAGAGTACACTTAAAAAAAGCATTTTTATTATGTTGTCCATTTTCTGCAGTAGAGTAAGTTGATTTCAGTACCCTGTAATTTGAGATGTTGTTGCTCTTTTTTTAAGCTCCTGCATGCTACATTTGCATAATGGTTACAGCGAAAAGATTCTTACTCATTCAATTCCAATAGATGACCTACGAAGGTTAATTCAAAGCTCTAATGAATAGTCCTGCTTCCTTCCCCTCAATTGGATCTGAGAGCAATGGTAGTCAGTTCTCAAGGCCTGGTGTTACCCAGGTAACATGAGAACATCAGAATCATTTCTGCTTTTGCAGGGGTCATGGGCTTCACCCCCAAATCTGAGGGTGGGAGAGTATTTTTCATAGAATATTCAAGTTTCTATTATATGAAACCAAGTTCATGAGAACCAGAGGAGGGTCTTGGCACTTCTTGCAGATTCATCACTTGTCTCACATAGGGACATGCTACGAGAAGCGAAACCAACCTTTGTTCAGTTTATCATAATCATCTTTGGTGCAGGGAGTTTTTATGGTCTGATACTGTGACTTGTTATAGTGGTGAGTTAGCTACTTCCCTGAAGGCTGGACTTCCATTTAAAACATTAGCATTTGGCTATACCTTCCCCAGAAAGAGAAAAGAAAAGGTCAGCTTTCAGAGGAATGTAAATGGTAACAAAATATTCAAATACAATTCAAGTTGGAGGTAAAAGCAGGAGCTAAAATTAAAAACACTGTAAGTATGGGGAGTAGGGGATTAAATGTTCACAGGCCAGCTGGATCTTTCTTCCAGTTCCCACCTTGCACCTACTGAAAAAAAAGAGGGGGTAAAAATCGCTTTTTTCCCAGGGACAGATGAAAGAAAATGAGGCTTCAGGGTTTGAAACTTTTGTCTTGCATTACATGCATGCACACATACGTGCACAAACACGACTAGAAGTCAGGCTCTATGACTTTGGATAAGTTTTTCTCAGCCTAAATTGTTAACCTCTTAAACCAGAATGGTGTTTTTGACTGACCTCGCCAGGGGCAAATGATATGAGAAAGAACAAATACACTAGCTTTGAACTCAGAGGACCTGAATTCAAATCCTATCTTTGATGCATACCAATGTGACCTTACACAAGTAACTTCACCTTCTTGGGTAACCTCAGTTTCCTAATCAGTAAAATGAAAAGGGCCTCTAAGAAACTGAGTTAAATGTATAAGAATACAAGTCATTCTGCAGTTGATAAATGGTCAAAGGATATGAACAGGTAGTTTTCAGATGAAGAAATTATTGCTATCTATAGTCATATGAAAAAATGCTCTAAATCACTCTTGATTAGAGAAATGCAAATCAAAACAACTCTGAGGTACCACATCACACCTACCAGATTGGCTAATATAACAAAAAAGGAAAATGACAAATGCTGGAGAAGATGTGGGAAAATTGGAACACTAATGCACCGTTGGTGGAGTTGTGAACTGATTCAGCCATTCTGGAGAACAATTTGGAACTATGCCCAAAGGACTATAAAAATGTCCATATCCTTTGACCCAGCAGTACCACTTCTAAGTGTGTATCCCAAAGAGGTCATACAAATGGAAAAAGTGCCCACATGAACAAAAATATTTATAGCAGCTATTTTTTGTGGTGGCAAAGAATTGGAAATTGAGGGAATACCCATCAGTTGGGGAATGTCTGTGGCATATGAATGTAATGGAATACTATTGTGCTGTAAGAAATGATGAGCAGGCATACTTCAGAAAAACTTGGAAAGACTTGAATGAACTGATGCTGAGTGAAGTGAGCAGAACCGGGAAAACATTGTACACGGTAACAGCCACAATGTGTGATGCCTAACTTTGTTAGGCACATCTCTTCTTAGCAATGTAAGGATCCAAGGAAACTCCAAAGGCCCTAAGATGAAAAATGCTATCCCCATCCAGGAAAAGAACTATGGAGTTGGGATGCAGATTGGAACATATTATCTGCTCTCTCTTTTTGTGTTTTTTATTTGTTTATTCTTTCTCATGGTTTCTCCCATTGGTTCTAATTCTTCTTTACAACATGTAGGTCCAATATGAATGTATATGTAGAACCTATATAAAATTACAATCTTGGGGTGGGGGAGGGAAGACATAGGTAGAAAATATGCAACTCAAAATCTTATGGAAGTGAATGCTTAAAACTAAAAATAAATTTTAAAAAAGAAAAGGGCCTCTAAGGTCCCTTCCAGAACTAGAGCTATGAGCCTATTAGTCATTTCCCCTCTCTGGGCCTCAGTTTCCTCATCTGTAAAATGAAGTAGCTGGACTAGATGGTCTCCAAAGACCCTTCCAGCTCTAGGTCTATGATCCTAAATAAGCTAGAATAGCAAGAAAACAGGATACCAATAAGACTTTAGGGTCCTTTTCAAGTTTGGTTTCTTGAAGGGATAGTATAGGAAACATGAAAAAGTTGCCAAATGTTTTGAGAGTGTGTGGTGATAGGTTGTTTCTTTTAAAATAATGACAAAATTAACGACCACTGTAGGGAAGTGGCAGGGTTAGGAAGCCAGCTCAGGCTGACTGTACATTGCAAGCAATGGGATGGATGCACTGCCTTCCACCAAACTCTGCTATCAGTTCCTTGGTCAGTTGTCAGGCTGACACAGCTCAGGGTGTGCCGATTGGCTGCTAGCTGTGGCTCATCTGGAATACTGATGTTGTTTCCCGCTGCCCCTTTGCGCTTGCATAGCATTCTTTGTCACCCCTTTTCCTTCCATCTCTCCGCTCTGGATCTCCCCACCTGAGCTGACCCTTGCAACTTCACCCCAGAGGGGAAGTCCTTGATTTCAGTGAGGATGTCCAGCAGTGGCACACGGCAGGAGGGGGGGAGGTCTGAGCAGCCTTAGCGACTGAAGAAATGCACCAGTCTGCTATAACTCTGGCTCTCTATGTAGGAGTCCTGCTCGAGACTTCTTAAGCTCTCCCAGCACAAACAGCTGCATGCATTGCTGAAGGAAGGCTGTGAGGGAGAGAGGACTTGTGCCTGGTGGTTGCAGGGGGTTCCCCCGCTGTCTGCCCGCTCCTGCTCCTGGTAGATTTCTTGCTGTTGAAAATCTCCCTAAAGGATCACTGGTTTCATTCCCTTGGACACTTTCTATTTTTATGGTAAGTGTGATCAGAGCTTGTCTGCTACAGCCGCGGGATTGCTTTCTCTGCCTAGCTTAGGAGCTTAATGACCTTCCTTCTATGCCTTCCTTGGTTCTATTTGAGCGCTGTCCGTGGTGCTGAAACAAACACCGGGGGCCATTGACCTTCTTTTGCTGTTCTCTCCTTAGCTTGAGCCCTTTCGCAGGGATGGGAACATAAGCACTGTGGCTTTGTCCTTGAAACAGGAGCCACGGAAATGTGCTCACAGTTGTAAACTGCAGCAGTGTGCTAGGTGGAGGGGGTGTCTGGGGGAGCTGAAAAACAAAGGGGGTGGGGGGAGATATTAAGTCCCTAAAGCTTTGAGGAAGCCTATAAGGACCTCAGGGGACCAACCACATTGCCTGTGCAGCTATATAGAAAACTATTTCATCCCGTTATGGGGGGGGGACTTTTGCACACGTTTGTCTCATGCTAGTGTCAGTGCCTGTTTATGAAGGACCCAGCTGCATATATGTCCAGGATACTTACATTGTTTCTTAGAGGTTTGCAACTTGGGCAGGAAAAATGCGTAGTGAGATGAGTGAGCCTTGCCTTAACTGGAGGTTGGGGAGGTGTTACTGTATGACCTCATTGGTACTTTCTGCCTCTAATTCTTAGGGTGTCTTTTTTGGGGGGAAGGGCAAGAAATGTTTTCAGGGGTGGAAAAAATAACCTCTGTGTTAACAACATCCTATTCCAAGACCTTTTGATGTTATTTTAATAATTTTGACTTCCTCATAGAAAATACACAGCCTACGTAACAACATTCCCATTGCAACGCTCTTTCAACTAAACTGTGAGCCAGGAAGGGTTAAACAAAAGAGAGGATGCTGGTGTCTCTAAAGAGAGTAAGCACTTTAAAATCCAAATGGTTACCCTTTCCCATTACTATCTTATCTCTGCATATATGAAGGAGCTAAACATAAGCTGCATTAGGAGAGCCCCAGGTGGGTTAGCTGCTCACTCTCCCCACTCTAGTCCCCATTATGTTACTCTACGAATTGTACTGTACCACTTTCCATCATCCCCAAAGGCTCACTGCAGGGTTATGCTACAGCACTCCAGCTCTGACTACATCACAGGCTGACTGGAGCCTACAGAGAGCAAGAAAATGTGGAGTTCTCATCCTAGGGAGCCTGGCTATTGCAGGAAATGCTTTGCGGGGGTGAGAGGCTACTTGCTGCGGTACCTGCAAAAGGAACGTGTGCCTAGGATAGAACTCTTTACTTTGGATTGTGACTGATTTTTCCAGCTTAGACTGGAACCTCGCCAGCTAATTTGGATTTGTGGGGTAGATTATGTCGTTGGAAAATTAAAGTCATTTAACTAGTGATTGGCAGGGTGTTTTATTCTTATGCTTTGTTGAGAAATATAGAAGCCAGAGAATGCAGTATGATTTTTTTTCCTTTCCCCTTTTACTCCCCCTGCTGATTGGATGGTCAGTGTACTAAAGTTGTTCAAATAGTGTGTTCTCTTTCTCCCCCACTTGGCTTTTAAAATGCCTGACTAGGTAGGCAGTTCTCTTAACACAGTAGTAGAAGAGCTGAGCTTGTTTACTTTGTGAGGACTTACTCGTGTCCTAAATGCATTTCTTCTTTTTCTGTACAAGAGAGGGCTTTAAGAGGGTTTTTGACCCATTGGGCTGAAAACTTACTTTTAAATAAATACTAAGAATAAATTAGATAATGATTAGCCAAGAAGAAGATATAACTATCAAATAGGGAACTAGAGAGAATATCAGGAGTCCTGGATACTGTCACTTCCCAGTGCTGTTGAGTAAAGTTGAGATAGTTTTCACATTGACTGGAGAAGCCATTCTGCTACCCACTGTCTATTGTCTTCGTGGAATTATGGTCTAAAGCTTCTGGATAGTCAATCATTACAATGTAGATTGATAGAAATATCTTCCCTTACTATGAGATGACATCCAGTGTTTGCTGTGTATGTAAATAATCAGCACCTTTTGCAATACACAGTGAAATATATTTGAATTCTTTTTCTAGCTAGAAGGGTAGCATCAAGTACTAGACAGTGTGGTAAATTAGATGTGCCCACTCTGGAGTTAGAAGACACTGGTGGTCATCCCACCTCTTATTCTTATAACCTTTGTCTTCTTAGACAAGTCAGCTATGTTTCTGGGGTCTCACTATCTTCCTTTGTAAAACTCTATATTGATGATCCTCAAATTAAGGCATTTGTTCCTAAAGGAAAGGGTTAACATTAGCCTGGATGTCAGGAAAATGGGTTCCTCATTTCCTACTGCAGATAATTTCTGACACGTGAAGTAGAATATGGTTCATTTTAGCGTGATAATCTTAACTGGGGGTGGGAAGTAGAGAGGAGAGCTGATCAACCATACTTTGTTAGAGAAATTCATAAGATCATAGGATTATAGATCCAGAGATAGAAGATCCAGACATCTCTCTTTATTTGATTGGACTAAATATTTCCCCTTGGAATTTAAAAATTCATCCTATTATGCACACAATATAGTTTCCACATGCATGCTTTTCTTCTTTCCTATTTAAAGATCATATAGTATTCTACTTTTTCATGTTCATTTATAAGTACTCTTACAATGGCACAGGCTGTGAATGCATACCTATTTTCAGCACACCAGGGTTAATTTAAAGGACCAACTTCTTCCAGAGGCAGGAAAAGAAGTGATGAGATCATTTGCTTTAGTACGGTCCTGCTTTGCTTTTGTGGGGTTTTCCCCACCTCCTACCCCCTTGCCAGAAAATCCCTTCAGGAATTTTTTTTGAATTGGAATCCTGGATCCAGTCCTCAGCATTTCCTTGTCTCACGGTATGGTGTCATGTGAATTCCTTTGCAGTGGGTATGAAGGCTGCATAGAAGACTGCTGCAGGAAAAATGAGTGCGAGAGAGGGAAAGAGAAGGGCAGCCACTGAATAGAGCTCAGAGCTCTCTGGGTAGGATGAAGTCATTGCAACATTGTGTGTGTGTGTGTGTGTCTGTGTATCTGTGTCTGTGTGGCCTTCACTGGGGAGGGGCGTGATGTTCCAAACTCAGGTTGGTTCAAATGGTTCTAGACTAAGTCTGCCTGGCAGGAATTTGGAATTTGTTATCTCTGTTGGAAGTGCCCTTTCTCCTTTCCCCAAATCCAATTATACCATCTGGGCTTTAGTTTGGCTTAATCACATACCTCAGACAAGCACATACAATAATAGTAGGCCACATGGTACAGGGGAAAGATCAGCAGCTCAGGAAGCAGCACACCTGAGTTCAAATGCTGCCTCCATTATATACTCCCTGTGTGACTTTGGACAAGTTTCTTCCCCTCTCTGGACTTCACTTTTCTCATATGTAAAATGAGAGGTTTGGATTAGGCATGAGGATCCTAGATCTAGAATGGGAAGGGATGCCAGAGGCCATCTAGTTCAATTTCCTATTTTGATGAAGAAACTGAAGCCCAGGGATGATCATGCTGCTCTCTGGTCATCTATATCCAATGCCTCCTTCACATAGTCTTTGTCTCTCTAGCTCCTGCCCTGGGCTCCGGCCTGCCCATTAATGAGCATTCTCTATAGCTAGCTCAGAGCCAGACTCGTGATGCCGCTCTCCAGTCATCTTTATCCTGTGCCATCATGTGTGTTCCCTTCCCATGCTACTCCTTCCCTCCTATCATTTACCTTCTATTTCTCACTCTGAGAACAGAGATCAAACCTAAATTAGAATAACTGTAAAGAATGAGGCAGTCAATTGCCCTCCAGCTTAACTCACCATCTGTGTGACCTCTTAGACTCCAGCAGGCCTCCCTGGTCTCTGTCTCATTGTATGCGTTTTCTTCCTCTGTTAGAACGTAAGCTCCTTCAGAGCAGAGACAAGTTCAGTTTTTGAGTTTGTGTCTGTAGTACTTAACATAGTGGCTAGCACTTCATAAGCATTTGGAAGAATTAAGTGCTTAGCATGATGCCTGATAATAAATGTATTTTTGTGCCTTTGTTCATTTACTAATCTTATGATCATATAATAAAAATAATTGACATTTATATAATGCTCGAACACTTACAAAATGCTTCACAAGTATGGCCTCATAGGAAGCTCGCAACTTTGTATGAGGTATGTAATATGAGCTTGGTTATTCCCCGATGACAGTTGAGGACAGTAAGATTTTGAGAGATGAAGTAGTCCCTAGATTGTTGGTGGGGGAATAAAATGAGATAATATTTGAGAGCATTTGTAAATCTTAAAGTACTATACAAATACTTACTCTTATGCGGGCGGTACAGTAGATACAGAATTGGACCCGGAGTCAGGAAGACCTAAGTTCAAATCTGGCCTCAGACACTTATTAAATGTGTTACCCTGGGCATGTCATTTTGCCTTTTGTGCCTCTGTTTTCTTGTGTGCAAGATGGGGATAATAATACCTGCCTCCTGGGAGCAGTCATGAGGATCTCAGGTGATAGTATTTATAAAGTGTTATATAAATCATAGTTATTATTATTATTATTATTTTAAGCACTAGAAGTGATATTAGAACCTAGGTCTTCTGACTTTAGGCAATATATCCACTAAAGCACATTGACTCTGACATTTTCTAAGTTTAAAATCAATATCTCTCTCCTTCTCTCCCCTCTCCCTTCTTTCTCCCTTCCCTTCCTCCCCGCCACCTCCTCCCCTCCCTTTTTCTCCATTCCCCTCCCCTCTCTCTTTCTCTTTTCTCCTTCCTCCCTCTCCCCCTCCTTCTCTCCCTATCTCCCTGTCTCTTTTCCTTCTCTCTCTCACTCTCCTCACTTTGTCTCTCTCCTGCTCTCTCCCTCTCTCTTAAATTGTTTTGTAGAAAGAAAACTAAAACCTAATTCTTCCATTTTCCTAGCAATTGCTATTTTTTTAAAAAGATTAATTCAACCAATTCACTGCAAGAAACAAGTAGGCCTCCAAATCCATAAACAGATTGACATAAACATTGGCTTACTATACTAAAATTGTTTTATTAAAAATAAAGAAAAAAGTTAGGGGCTTTGGCCAAAAACTGCAAATGTGATTTAGTTTCACCTGATTAATCCAAATTATTATTATTTTTTTTTACAAAATGCTGTCAGTGGTAATAATGTTGATGAAATTCTTAATTTTTTCCTATGGAATTAATCTAATCACCAGTGAAAATAACACATTTTAATATGTGAATGACATCAAATACCTCAATATTTGAGAGTTATTGTTTAGAAATCGTCCTTCTTAAGACTTTCCCATAATTTTCTAGGTCATTCAATATGATCAACAGAAAGGTTCTTAGTCAAGGTAGAAAAAATACATACTATTATTATAGAAATCAAAATGACTGGCAAATTCAAATTCTCCCAAATAAATGGATAGATAGAAAGATAAATCATTTCATAGATGTTCTCTCTCTCGCTCTCTTTTCCATTCCTTACAAACATTTTCTGTACAGATACACACACACACACATTCTCTCTCTCTCTCTCTCTCTCTCTCTCTCTCTCTCTCTCTCTCTCTCTCTTTCTCTGTCTTTTTCTCTCTCTCACACACATACACCTACCTCTCTCGGTGTCCCAAAAGTCTTAGTGCAGTTTTAAGCTTTAGGTTTAAAGATGTACAAAAAAGATATAGAAGCTTTCATGGAAATTCACCACATCATTTCTCTCCTAGCTGCACAAACTTCAAATGTTGAAGCTTTAATCATGTCAAAAGCAGAAGAGATTGCCCTCCATGAATAGAAACATCATCTTGTCCTCCTGCAGAAATTCTTGTCACCCAAACTGTTTTCCATACTTGATTATCAGCACCAGAAATAGGATGACAGCTCTGCATTCTAATCAATGACATCTCACGGGAGACTATATTGGCCTATCCAAATACACCTAGCCCATTTGGGGCCTACAGGGATCTTTGAAATCTGGAGATTCCATCTAAAAACAATGAAATTCAGTTCAATACAGTAAACATTTATTAAGCACCTCCTGAGTGTGCAGAGAGCTGTGTGACATGCTGGGGATTCAAAGACAGAAATGAGATAGTGCTTGCCCTCAAGTAGATTGATTATATTCTACTTTGGGGCAATACAGTATGTTTACAAGTTGTTGTTGTGGTTGTGTTGTTTTTCAGTTATGTCTGACTCTTTGTGACCCCATTCAGGGTTTTCTTGGCAGAGATATTAGAGTGGTTTGCTGTTTCCTTCTCCAGCTCATTTTCCAGATGAGGAAATTGAGGCAAACAGGGTTGTGACTTTCCCAGGGTCACACAGCTAGTGTCTGAGGCCAGATTTGAACTCAAGAAGATGAGTCTTCCTAATTCCAAGTGCAGTGCTCTATAAGTAACTAAAAATATTACAAAGTGTGTGTGTGTGTGTGTGTGTGTGTGTGTGTGTGTGTGTGTGTGTGTGAGAGAGAGAGAGAGAGAGAGAGAGAGAGAGAG
>CM053623.1:175209983-175227939 GCA_028646595.1 Phalanger gymnotis | reverse complement strand
GAGAGAGAGAGAGAGAGAGAGAGAGAGAGAGAGCAATCATTTAGTAAGTATAAGGCACATCCTATGTGCCAACAAGAACTTTCAAAGTCCTGATATAAGAGCAAAAACAAATCAGTCTCAGTCCTCAAGGAACTTACATTCTACCAGGAGAGACAACATGCCCATATCTATAAAACATATACCATAAATGAGAGGAGGTATAGCTACTGGGTAGATCAGGAGAGACATTATGTAGAAGGTGGTGTTTGAGTCGAACCTTGAAGCAGTTAGAGGCCTTTATGAGGTAGAGGTGGGCAGGGAATGCGTTCCAGTCATGGAAACTGCCTGTGCAAAAAGAACATTGGTGAGAATGGGAATGTCCACATGGAGAACTAGGAGGTTAGTAGAACAGAGAATATATCAAGGGAACAACACAAAATGAGGCTTGATTGAAATGGGATGCAACTTGAAGCCTATTGGATTTGGATTTTGAGAGCCTGGTTTCAATCTTGGCTCTGTTCATTCCTTTTTGTGACTTCAGAAAATCCCTTCAACTCCTTCATCTGTAAAATGTTGGGGTAGGACTAGATGTTTCATCAGGTGCTTTTTAGCCCCAAATCTATGCTTCTGTATGATAAAAATTCTCCTTAAAGAGCAGAGCAGACCCTTTTTGATTCATTTCATTCAAGTTGTCACTTACGTTTCTCGATTTTTCTTTTTATTCTTTGGTTCAACCACAGTACTATATTCTTGTGAGGTTTTTTGTGTGACTTTTCCCATAGTAAACAGGGTAATGTCAGCTTCCCACACAAGCTTTATGAAATAGTATGCCTTTAGGAGGCCTTGAAAACCACTTATGGCCCCAGCCAGGCAACTGTTTTGAAAAGAACTTTACATACAATTTTTCCCAAAGGATAGAACTTGTAAACTGGGTGAGCTACCACACTGATGGTACACAATACTGAATTTCTTCTCTATTCCTCTCTCCTGGTTTCTGTCATAATGGCATCCACAGGAGCATATTCTCAGGTAAACCCACACACTCAGTAGCCTGATTTCCTACCCAGAATGTCATTAAAGCATGTATTGCTAGGTTTGCCTTCTGGAGGGGGGGGGAGCAGCAGAGAGAGCTGACGGAATATTGGAAGAGAACCAAGCCACAGCCCTACAGTGATGGAGCAGAGAAGAGGAAAATATATCTTCAGAGCCAATATTTGACACTCCAGCATCAGCATGTTGTTTTGAGGTTCATTTATGTCCAAGGAAATCTTACAACATCTTGATACTAAGTTTTGCAGGGCTTTTCAAACCTTTAATTAGGCTTCCCCCTTCGACTCAGTCATCCTAGACTGAGCCAAATCATCTTCAGAAAATTCAGATGTATTGTGAAACAAATGGGGTCTGCTTGCTTCAATATTTCCTGGTGGTATCCTGGTGGGTATGTCCTGTGAATATCAGAAAAAGGACTGGACTTCTGGAGACTAGCATAGGCAGCAGTACCTCAGAATTACCTTTGGGTCGTTCAATTAATTTCTAAATAATCATGCTTTAATTTCCATATCTGTCAAATGGAATGGTTGAGAGAGACAGAGAGAGAGGGAGGGAATGGGAGAGGGAGGGAGGGAGAGAGAGAGAGAGCAAGCACCAGTTAGCCAGCCAGATATTATCATAGATGTTGAGATGGAAGTGATCATAGAAGTCATATACTCTAGCCTCCTAATTTTACAGTTTTGGTTCATTGGGGTTGAAGTGACATCCTCTGGGTCATAGAAGTATTAATCAGAATAGCCAAGATTTGAACCTCTCTTATATTACTCCAAATCCAACATTGTTGATCCCAAAATAGCTGAGATATTCTTCCAGCTGTTATAAACATTTACCAAAATGATTCTAGGACCAGTCAGTCAACAAGTACCATATTTCTCCCTGTATAAGACACTCCCATGTATAAGACACACCTTAATTTTGGAGCCCAAAATTTGAAAAAAATGTATTACATAAAGTTATTGAACTCAAGTTTTATTCATCTGCTCATAGCTTTCATGCATCTTTTGGGGAAGTCTGGTGCATGTATATATACTTAGTCCATTCCGTCTCATGAACCTGAAGCACCAATTGTGTTCTCCTTTGAAATCAGTAACTTCTTTTTCATCAGTAATTCTTCTTGCCTCATGCTGAACCATCTTTGTGGACACAGGAATTCCAATTGCCCTTTGCTTTTCAATCCATATCTTCAGTTCCCTCTGTAAATCAGGCCATTTTGCTGACTTGCCTCTCATGGCCTTCTTCTGCCGTGGCGTTTTCAGTGGGGTTTTTTTCTGTAACCAGTCCCAGACTGTTTTCTCTCTAGGAAGAGGACCAAACTTATGTTCAGCAGCACAATTTCCATTTACTTTTCAAACTGGATCACTTTTAACTTGAATTCAGCACTGTATGAAAATCTTTTCTGAGCCATTTCTGGGCAGAACGTGGCAAAATGTAACGTAATATACCGGTAACAAATGTGAAACAATAAGCACAAAGACAACAAGCACGAAAAAGCAGGAAATGCAAGTAAAAAAATCTACAACAGTGAGCACAAAAACAAGTGCAAAAAAGCAGGAAATGCAAGTAAAAAAAATCTACAACCACTGTATAAGACATACACAGTTTTTAGACCCCAAATTTTTTTGAAAAAGGGTGCATCTTATACATGGGGAAATATGGCATTTATAAATGCCCAATGTATACAAGGTATACTAAGTATGTTAAGATATGCTAAGCACTAGGGATAAAAGAAAAACAAAAACATCGTTGTTACCTTCAAGGAGAATTTTAATGGGGGAGTCAGCATTTTAAAATTGTACATGGAAAATATATACAGTGAAAGTGGAAGGTAGTTTCAGAGAGAAAGAGTTGACGTTGGGGGCTGGATGACTGAAAAGGGCCCCCTGTAGGAGGTAGGATTTGAGTTGGGTCTTGAAGGAAGCCAGGAGGTAGAAAGAAAGAGGGTGAGAACCCAGCCTTGGATGACATCCAGTTCAAATGCATGGAGTCAGGCATTGGCATGTCATGGGTGAACTAGTGCGGGTAGATCATGGAGCACATGGAGTGCCAGTAAAGAATAAAAAGACTAGAAAGGTAAGAGTGAGTCAAGTTGTGAATGGCTTTAAAAACCAGAGCATTTTTATTTGGTCTTGGAGGAAGTGAGGAGCCACTAGAGTTTATCAAATGGGGGAGAGAGTGATGTAGCCAGAGCTGAGCTTTAAGATGACATTGACAGAAGACCATTGAGTGGGAGGTAAATTAGAACAGGGAGGGTCTTAAAGCAAAGAGATCAGCTCAAAGCCTATTGTACTAGTCAGGGTGCAATGAAGGACTGTGTCAAGGTGGTAGTTTTGTGAATGGAGAGAAGGGGGCCCATGTCTACTCCTTGATGGCAGAGTCTGTCTTTATATTGCTAGTATTTGACACTATGTCATAACATAGTAGGCATTTAATACATGCACACTGGCCATGTAACCCTGGACAAACATTTAGTGTCCCAGTGCACCAACTAACTATAGGCCATAGAACAGGTAAGTGCTTATACCTGCATTGATGGAGAAGGTTTCTGTGCCGGGAGCTTACTGTATCAATGAATTCACAGATCCAGTTGAGAAAGGAAGATGCTAAAAATGAATTGGAAAGAGAAGAAACCAAAGCTGGGAAACCAATATACCATTGTAGACTATTGCAATAGTCCAAGTGAGAGGTGATGACGACATGAGATCAGATAGTGTTTGGAGAAAAATTTGAAAGATATAGATGGAGAATTGGCAAGTTTTGGTAACTGATTCTATTTGGGAGATGAGAGGGGAAAGTAAATAATAAAAGATGGCTCCAAGTTTAAGAACCAGGCT
Organism: Phalanger gymnotis; assembly: GCA_028646595.1. Classification (NCBI taxonomy): domain Eukaryota; kingdom Metazoa; phylum Chordata; class Mammalia; order Diprotodontia; family Phalangeridae; genus Phalanger; species Phalanger gymnotis. The sequence continues at coordinate 175,224,079 of CM053623.1, read as the reverse complement.
AAATGTAAGCATGGTATGGATTTGAGAGTTTTATAGCTAGTCAGTGGGAAAGTCTGCATTAGAGCTCAGGTCTTCCAAGCACTTATCTTTAAGATCCTCCAGTTTTTCACAGTTACACACACACACACACACACACACACACACACACACACACAGAGCCATTCTTATTTTAAGCAACTTGCTTCATTAGAGGTGATCAGTAAGCCTCCACTCTTCCTTCCAGATCAGTACAGTGCTCTTCAGAAATGGCGCTGCCACATACTGGAGGGTGTAGATTCAGGGAAATAAAAGTCATTTCAACCTGGGACCTTAAATTAATTTCTGTCTAGAATAGTGCCTGCTGAGCAGATGGCCTTTCCAAAAAAAAAATGACTGGGAGCAAATTAGCAGCTCCTCCTCAGTTCAGAGAACCTAATTATTCAAAGCAGTATGACTCCAGGAATGACTTGTATATGACTCAAGAGACCAGCCACAGCCATGATGGAGCCCAGCAGTGGGTCTTTGCACTGGGCCTTCAGACTTCTGGGGCATCGAGAGAGTTGAGGCAAAAATGAAATTATTAGAGAGGGCTGTGTCATGTGCAGAAGGCTGTTCATTATTCCTGGAAATTGGGTAATGATTATTCTGTTTTGAAAAATGAAAATTAATTTGGGATGCCCCTTTAGATAATTTTAATGATTAATAAGAACAGTCATAATAATAATGTCAGCATTTATAGGTTGAAATGTAAACTCATAAACCTGTTGTTATTCTTATAAGTATGTGTAATACTAGTTTTGGATAACATAATTCACTCATTCAACATGCACTTATTAAGCAACCTCTCAGTCATCTCCAAATCATGCCACCCATGTGCTGCTTCTATACTACTTTGCACTAGAGCTCAAATTCCTGCCCATGGGCCCCTCAGCTCTATAAAGTGAACCCTATCTTTATCTTGTCTGGAACCCTACTTCTTAACTTCCTTCTAAAGTCTGCTTTAGGAATGCCTTTGTATTAATGTGCAGAGTATGGCTAGTAAAGTGACCTTGGGATTTTCACTGAAGAAAGTAATAGGATATAATAGGTAGCACTCAATAGTGAACAGGCAGAGTCTGTTTTAGGAAAATCACCTAGCTGTGTTGGCTCAGCTAGGGCGGAGGCTTGTGACAGGGAGGCCAGTAAAGAGATTATTACAGTAATCCTGGTGAGAGGTGATAGAGGGCCTGAACTGAGGTGGCCTCTCTGTGAGTGGAGAGAAAGAAGCAAATGGATGAGATGTTATGGAGGTAGAAATGACCAAATTTTGCAACTGTTATTGACCTGGGAGTGTGGAGTCCAGTTGGACACTATTGTTAGCACTCTTGGCAATAACAGGGAAATTAATCCCATGACCAAACTATGGGGTAATGCTTGGGATGGGACAATTGGGCTAGATGAGCCTTGAGGCTCCTCTGAATGAATTATCTTCTTTTCCAGGCGAGAAAACTGAGGGCCAGAGAAGTTTATTGACTTGTCTAAGATTATATGGATAGTATTATTGTTAGGATGTTTCCAAACCTAACCTTATTTTGCAATCAGAGGATCAGGCTTAAAATACTGCCTCCTGCATTTGCTAGCTGAGTGACCTTGTGTAAATCTTCTAACATTCCTAAAACTTGATCTCCTTTTTATAAAATAGTGATGATAATACTTTACAACCTGCTTTGCAAGGTGTTGTAAGTAGACAGTATGGTGTAGTGGGAAAACCCAGATTTGGGAATCCCAGGCTCTAGTTTAAATTTCATTATCCATGTGACCTCGGATAAGCCACATTGGCTCTGTGGCCTTCCATTTTTTCATTTGTAAAGTGAAGTGGCCAAATAAGCCATCATGGCATACTAGATAAAATGCTGGATTTGGAGTCAAGAAGACCTAGGTTTACATCTTACCTTTGATAATCAAAAGCTTTATGCCCTTGGGTAAATCACTTAATATGTCTTTGCCTCAGTTTCCTTATCTGTAAAATAAGCCAGTTAAGCTAGATGGCCTTGAAGGTCCTTTCTAGCTCTAAATTGAGCTTAAGAACTAGATTGAAATTGAAGGGTCACTTCAGTTTTAAATATCTGATTCAAGTCTCAGGTCTGCTTCCCACTTACTGTGTGACTTTGGGTAAGTCACTTAATATCTCTTTGAACTTTCATAAATCATCTGAAAAATAAGGGAGTTGGACATGATCTTTAAAGTCCCTTCTGGCCCTCAGTCTATGATTACATGAATTACAAGGGAGAGGTCCAATCAAGGTCTGATCAGAAATTTGGGTGAGAAGGTTTCTTTCAGAAAAAAGATACCCGAGAATTCTTTATGCAAAAGTGTTGCATGGCCTTGGAGCTTTGAGAGACAGGGATGTGAAAGGAGGGAGTTCTAGTTATGGAATCACAAATGAGATTAAATATGATTAACTTGGGCAGATCCCAGGGGGTACCCAGGAGAGGGCATCAGATGCACAAGTGGAGAATGGCCTGATCAAGAAGGTTCACTTCTTCCTTTGCATCTGCCTGGAAGCTGAACTTTCTACATGTTGTCTTCCCCAGTTCAAGTATGAGCACCTTGAGAGCAGGGATTGGCCCATTTATTCTTTTGGGATCCCCAGTGCTTACCAGAGTGAGTGGCACAGAGGAAGTGCTTAAGAAATGCTTGTTTCATTCATTCCTCTGACAAAGAAAGGGAGGGAGGAAGGAGGGGAGGAAGGAAGGGAGATACGGATGGAGGAAGAGAGGAAGGAAGGGAGGAAGGGAGGGAACTGTTGAAGACTAGAGGTTTTGAAATATAGAAGGGAAAGGATATGAGAACTCCCAATAGATGGTCTTCATGTTCTCAGTGGACTGGAAGTTGATGTGTTCTGCTGAAAGCTGAGTGAGGTGGAGTTGGGCATTTGAATAAAGAGGAGCCAATCAAAGATAAAAAGATTATTGCAGAACTCTGAGGGCCCAGCATTTGATAGCAGTATTATGCCCATACAGTTACCTCATAAATATTTGTTGGATTGAATGGAATTTAATAGAGATACAAATATAGTACTGTTAGAATTCAAAGGCTCACGTTGTTGATTCATAGATTTATATCTGGAAACAGCCTTAGAAGCACATAAGGAAACTGAGCTCAGACAGATTAAGTGACTTGTCCAGAGTCATATAGCTCTAAGTGTTAGTTGGATATTGAACCTAGCTTTTCCTGATCGCAGGATAAATACTGTATCCGTGCACCATGCTGTCTCTTAAGAATTGAAAGGGAAGATTCCTTCCAACTGGGGGAATTCAGGAGAGCTTCCCAAAGAACATCCATTGGAACTAAAACCCCTCTAATGGGGAGAAAGAATTTGTATTCATATAACTAATTTAGAATAGAATTTAGGAGAACTGCAAAGTGCCGTGAGAGCTAGCAAGAGAAAGTCATTACTTCTACTCATAGTAGACTCTATGCTTTATGAGAGGAGGGGGACTGTCTTACCTAAACTTTGTATTTTTGTGAAGACCCCCACAACATGAACTTGCAGTGGACTTGGGAAGCTCAAGTGTGTGAATTCATAATCTCTCTATCTTTGGTAACTTAGAAAGTCTTAATGGTATGTTCAGTTGGAGTACCTTTCCAGGGTACACTTTACTCTTCAAAGAATTAAGAAACAATATATAGGAAGAAATTCCAGAAACAGCCTAAATTGGGTGCTCTGAAAAGAAGGGGTATTAGATTCAAGACCACCTGAATTGACACTGGTGAGATTGGACTATAGGCATGACGGGAGGAGCACACTGGCTGTGGAGTCAGAGACCTGGTTCCCAGTCTCATTTCTGCTCTTTACTCTTTGTGGTCACCTTGAACAAATCACTTCAATTCTGTAGGCCTCAGTTTCCCATCTGTGAAATGAAGGGGTTAGACTAGATGTCTTCTAAGGTCCCTCTCAACTGTAGATCTGTTTTCTTTCCCTTAAAGGCCTTTAGGGGCATTATGTTAATAACTTACTCATATTTATCTTTCTTTGGCAATTAACCTCAAGACTTTTAGTAGAAATCCAATTATTTTACAAATTCCTGGGATATTAATGAATTAATTTTATGTAGATGAGGGAATTGTTCAGAAAAGCAATCCCATAAAGCCATAATGAACACCATACACATACTCCTCTATGACCTAGCCTCTACTTTAAAAAATTCCAGGACGTGAAAAGGGTTGATGGTAAAAAAAAAAACCCAAAAACTGGTGGTCATGAAACCATTTTTCCAGTTGTTTGAAAAAAGTAAAGTGTCCGTATCTTAAGTCAGATTGATGTGTCACAGCTAAAGTATAAGTTCATAGAATTTTGGAGCTGCAAGGAGACACCTGTCCAGACCCTTCATTTTGCAAATGAGAAGACCATGGTCCAGAAAGAAGTGACCCACACTGAGAACTAGTACCAGAAAGAGAAGAGAGGAAACAGCTGCAGAGATCTGTGTTCTCCCCAATAAAATTACATTGTACTTCCATTTTTTTTTCTATTTACATGTTTGTAGGATATTTCCCCACAATGGAATATGAGGTCCTTGAAGGCAGGAGTGGTTTCACTTTTGTCTGGCATACGGTAGGTCTAATAAATACTTATTAAAGGAATGAATGAATTCAGGAGGAAAACAAATAACTAAAGTTATTTACCATGAGAGGAATAAAAGGCCTAATCCAATGAGCAGTGCTAAAGGTTAAGTTACAGAAACCTTCAGATTTGTTTGCCTTCAAATTGAAACAGTAGGGATTTGAACCCAACTCCTTTGAAGCCCACCAGTCTCTTTAATTTACTATGCTGAATCCATGTTATGACAATAGTTCTGTAATTTATATCCACTGATTCTCAAAAAGCTTTTGTTGATACAGGAATGCTTTTAAATGGGTTTCTAATTTATTCATCACAACAGCATATCTATACACTTGAAGAAAATTAATTTTAAAAAGAAAAATAATACATTTATTGAGACATGATATTTTCCCATTTATAGAAGATATGCTTGATTACTTATGGACTTGTATATTTAATGATCTCTTACAAGAATTCTTAGGCTTCTTGGAGCTCTGGAACTTATACTTTGGGAACCATTGATTTCATCAATTCGGGTCAACATGTATTAACAAACTTCTGCCTATAAAATATTCTGCTACCTACTGGTATATATAAAAGTGAATAATACACAGTACTTGCCCTCAAAGTGCTTACAGTTTAGTTAAGGAGATGAGTTGGGCACCAGTTATAATAATGTAAAAAGGAACCTAAGCACATGGGAGAAATATGACAAAATGTTATGAGTTGAAGAAGAAAATGGTCACTTCTTATCCTATAGATTGTAAGCAATGTAAGGGGAGCAGTTTTGTTTCTGTTATTCATTCATTCATTTCTTTCTTTTCCCAAGTTCCTAAAACAGTGTTAAGTTTTGTGAATGGGAAGTGGAATGAGGAAAGGCTTTATAGAGGGGATGGATTCTGGAATATGGGAAGACTTTCGACAGAAAGGCATGTTTCAGGAGTAGTGCTGGGTCATGGGGAGGAAAGGGAAGGCAGGCTGTATTTCAGGCATGAGGATACCATAAACCAAGGCATAGTGGCAATAGATAAAAGTGAGATTCAATTTTTTATTGTTCTGCAACATTTATGTATTTATGTCATTTCACCAACTTGATTGCAAGGTCATTGAGGAAAGTGTTCCACACAGCACCTATCATAGGGGCTTAGGTAAAATAGACAATCAGTAGATATTTGCTGATTACTGATTTATTTTTGATAGCCTTCTAGCCACCTCTTTGGGAGGCTACTGTTACTATTTCTGGGGAGGAAATTATGGATTTGGAGTTAAAAGATCTAGATTCATATCCCAACTGTGCTACTTACTTACTGCCTATGTGACTTTGAATGAGTTACTCTAGCACTCAGTGCCTCTAAGTCACCTGTAAATGAGGGGATTGGACAAGATGCCTTCTAAAATCTCCTCCAGCCCTAAATCCAATACCTTAGCCATGATAGCATGATTTCATGTGATGTGCCCTAAGACTGCTTCAAATTATTGTTAATCTCAAATTCTGTGATTCTGTGATAGTTATGAGCCTAATAAAATAGTTCATTTCTTCAAGGAGAAACTAATTAGATTTTTTTTTCATATTTGGACTGAAGAAGAACTTAGCAATAACAATTAAACTATTAATAACCCATTGATTAAGAAAAATGGGGAGTTACACCCATGAGAACTTGGTAACTGATAAGATATGACAAAAGAGTGATAAGAAATATTTGAAGACAAATACCTACAAGACAAATTTGTAGGTGTGACAGAAGAGTCAAAAGTTTTATACAAGGGCCAAGGAAGGAAAGATCACTCCTGCTCTTGAGAAGACGGATAGCTTCAGGAAGGGGTTATAATTTTGAGCCCAGTATTGAGATTTGAACAAATGGAGATTAATGAGAAGGTCATTCCAGGCATAGAAAATGATTTAAATGAAGGCATGGATGTAGGACTCAGTAAGAAGAAACAGGGATACTTATGTGAATATCTATTGGAAGTAATAACTAGCAGGAATGTGCCACTTTCATTTTCTATTATGGCCACTTGTGCATGTCTTAACTCTCCTAACTAGACTATTTCTTGATAGCAGTGGCCATAGCACTCATCACATATATCCTTCAGTCCCAAGGACAGTAGTTTCTCTGTCACAGTCCTAATAGTTTTGGTGAGTAGATAAATTCATTGAATAATTCAATGTTGTTTTTTTCTGTATTGCTTTTACTGGTCTTTCTTTTCTTTCCTAACTTATTCCCATGATACAAGGCTTCTTGAAGGATCTTTTCTTGGCCTCTCTTTCTTCTTCTCTTTTCATATCCACTCCCTCAGGAGGTTATCCTAAGCCATCTTCATTCTCTTCTTCTTTCAATGCAAAGGTAAAGATGCCCGTGACTGCCTGTTATCTTTGAGTGTAACTTAGGGTATAATCAGCAGTTCCTTCCATTCTGTCTCTCTACCACCTACTCTTACCTCCCCCTCCCCCACCCCATGCATTGTCCTTTTATTGTTGTTGGTATTTTGATCTTTGTTTTCAAAGGCCATGACTGTGATGGCCTCTTCAATTCGAACTCTGCTTAAAGACATCTGTCAGAAAGGACCACCTACTTCCTGATTGTCACCACGTAGGATCATCTTCCTATCATTATGATTTGCCAGAGGTCCATTGGTACTTCTGAGTATCAGTGAAGCAGGTTTTTCTATTCATTCTGCTTTCCATTGCCCCACTTTAATTCACCATCAAATAATGTACTTGTTTAAATCTCTTTTTCCATGCTCAATCCCTTTTCCTGGGTCCAGTTATGTATCTTTGTCTTCTAGGCATTTCCATCCATATATTATATTGCTAGTTGAAACCTAACAGGGCAAGGCAGAAGCATTTATCTTTGCCCTAAAACCCTACCCACTGAATGCCTCTTTAATAATGCCTTTCACTTGTGTTTAATTGTGTCATTTTTTCTGAGTATCTTCTATATACATGATCCATTTTTCTCTTCACAATAATGCCATGAGATTGGTAGGGATTCCTATTTTCCCCAAACTGAGCTACTTCTTTCTTCTTTTATTCTCTCAGCCTTCCCCCTTCTAGGAATGTCTCTATAGCATTTCCTTTTTTTATCCCAGTCATTAGGTTTGTAACTTTAGAATCATCAATATCTAATCTCTCTCTTTATCTCCTATCTCAAATCAGTTGCTAAGTCAACATCCTCTCATATCTGTCTCTTTCTGTTCACTCAAATGACCACCATCCTCATGGCCTCTTTATCTTTCACTTGAATGACTCCACCAGTCTTCCAATTATATTTCCTGCCACCTCTATTTTCCTTCTTCGATATATCTTCCATGCAATTAATAAATTGTATATGTAGGACCAAAACCCAGTTATTTAGCCTCCTGGTTGTTATGCTTTCTCTATCATGTTCTTTTTCATGCCAACTTTTTTGTGCTTATCCTCTTCTCCCCCTTTGGTGCCACAGATCCATGTAATTCTAGACCAGGACGGGTTCTTAAGGACCATTTAGCTCAGTCTATGCCACCCCAAATCCTCACTGTAGTGTGTCCAACAAATGGTTATTTGGTCCCTGAGCTGAAGACCTCCAAGAAGTGGAAATCTACCACTCCTCTGAATCTTCCATTCTACATTGGTGCAGCTCTCATTGTTATAAAGATTTTGCTGACATCAAGCCTCTTTGTAACTTCTACCCCTTGCTCCTGGTTCTGCCCTGTGGGGCCAAACAGGAAAACTTAACTCCTCTTCCATATGGTAGCCCCTCAGATACTTAAAAACACCAAATATGTCCCTCCTTACTCTTCTCTTATTCATTTGTCACCTATCATACTAGCTATGCAATTCTCAGCAATATCCTAGTTTCCCAATCCAGATTCCTTACAACTGGCCAATTTGAGTCAGATATCAAACCTCTAGTATTAGACGGGGGATCCCTAGGTAAATAGCAACTATACCTACTCACATGAGAAAAGCACTCAGGGATCAGGCATACTGGTTCCCCATTCTCTCAATGTTTGTTTGCTTTGTTACATTGGACATAAAATCATTGCAAATTTTCAGAGACGACAGCTCCTTGTTACTTGTAAATTATTCGCTTAGTTGTTAAGCTCTAAGAAGTTATTCTGAGAAAATAACAATATCCCTGATTGATAGGTTCAAAGTTATGACTGCATTTTAGGTTGCATTGTTGGCACAATAAGCCTCCTGCTCTGAATTATTAGACAATCTGTGAATGGCAAAGGATTTTATCTGCTAGTAGACAGAAATATTCTTTGAGTATTGAATTGGATGCCTCATAAAATGAAGCCACAACCAAAGTATAGTTCTGGCCATTACAGTAAGAGGTAATAAGTTAATGCCCTACAGAATGTTAATGGTTTCAGGGATATGTTATGACCCACATGCAGACCTGTGCCTTTTTCAGATCAGCAGATGGGACTGATGTAAGCACAGAGAAAAGCTTGATTCACAGCTTAAAATGTAATGGAACTTCAAAACAAAACAAAAAGCCCACACACCACCCTACTTAATTGAGCTAAAAAAAGAATGAGTAAACAGTGATCTTCTCAGATTTCAAAACTCAATGTAATTTCATTGTCTTTTAACTCACCTTCAAGTTGCAAGAATTTTTTAATGAATAAAGTGGCCTTTTAACTCAGTAAGAGCACCTTTTCAATTTTACTTTATTGTTTAAGGTCTAGCACAAGAATTTCTTTGCCATTAGGCACTTCTCGTTTCTCATTTTGCATGTGAACCAACCTATTTGCAATGGCTTCATGGACTCTATTAAAGACATGAATGGCATTGGAGTGTAGTGGAAAGAGTGCTGATCTGGTGTCTGAGAGTTCAAATCCTGCCTTTGGTACTTATGAATTCTGAGACCATAAGCAAGTCACGTGAGCTCCTTGAGGCTTAACTTCCTCATCTGTAAAATGAGAAGCTTGGACTTGATGAGCTCTGAGGTCCATTCCAGCTCTAGGGCTATGAGGCTACGGTCTTATAGTAAGGTACAGAGATTAGACAAAGGTAACTTTAAGATTTTTTAAAAAGCTCTGTGACTAGATATGTAATGGTACTCTCAGCAAAGACAGATTTAGACATGCTATGAAAATTGGGAGGGAGCTTTGTCTTATGCAGGTTGAACTGCTGATGGGACATTCAGGTGGAGATATCTACCAATTGAAAATAAAGGCCTGGAATTAAAAGAGAGAAATTAGGGCTTGTTATGAAGATCTGAGAATAATATGCAAAGAGCTTATAATTGAACCCAATGGAATGGACAGTATTACCAGGGGAGAGAGAGCAGAGAAAGAAGGACAGAGGGTTGAGGACAGAACTTATACTTAGGGACTTGAGATCCATGATGATCTAGCAAAGGAAAATGAGGAACAGTCTTGCTTCTCTTCCCTCTCATTGTCTCCCTAGTAAATTCGGTTTTTTTCCTCTGGATTCAACAACTACCTAGATCTAGATGATTTGTTTATCTTTATTTATAATCCTGAATGCCCTCCTCAGCTCGAGAGCTACCTTTCCAATTGCCCATAGAACATATCTCTATAAATATATCCCTGGCTTCTCGAAGTCAATACAGTTAAACACTGAACTCATTGTATTTCTCACTAAATCTGCCTTTCCTTTGTATTTTACCAGTCTGTAAGCCTCACGAAGGCAAGGACTGTTTGATTTTTGTCTTTGTATGCTGAGCGCCAACCAGAGTGCCCAGTATGTTTTTTGTTGTTGTTGTTTCACTCATATCTGACCCTTCATGACCCCATTTGGGGTTTTCTTGGCAAAGACACTGGAGTGCTTTACCATTTCCTTCGCCATCTCATTTTACAGAAGAGGAAACTGAGGCAGACAGGGTGAAGTGATTTGTCTAGGATCACACAGCTAATAAGTGTCTGGATTTGAACTTGGGTCTTCCTGACTCCAGGTCCAACACTTTATCCAATGTACCACCCAGCTGGTACATAGTAAGCACTTAATAAATTTTTGTTGATAGATTTCTGTATTTCTCTCAGTTGAACCTTTATTCATTCAACAAACATTTATTAAAGTCCTTTTGTGTGCAGAACACAGTAGTAGGTGATGGAGAACTACAAAGGTAAGAAAAGGTATTGACCTTGTTTTCATGGAGCTTACTATATTATGGGAAGAGAGAAGAAGGCAAAAATATAGATAATTATAAAACATATCCACTCACGGGGTTCAGTTAACAGCTCTATGCACAAAAATGTGCACAATCTCTCATGTCTGAAACTTTAGGAATATCTGACTCCTCTCTCTACTCCATTAAGTCCTATAGAATTTGTAGGTGTGCCGTCTTGTGAATCTATCCTCTCTTCTCTATTCCTACTGCCACCACTTCAGTAAAGTCCTTAAAAGTGATCTCTCTGGACTGCTTCCTACTGTAGTCACCTCCAAGTCTCCCTGGCATGTGTAGAGAGCACTTCATAAACATTGAAGTATCGTTTCAATGTTAGATATTATGATTAAGATTTCAGTGGCTGACCCATAGTAGGCACCTAATAAATATATATTGATTGGTTATTATCATTTGCTGGCCCCCTTCCTTCCATTCTTTAGACTGCACATATCTGGTCAGATCCTTCTATTCCAGATCCTTCAGTGGCTGTGGTCTCAAAAAAGAGATACAAGAAAACACTTTTCTCCCCCTTACAGAATTGAGGAAATATGGGTGTGGAATACTGTATATACTGCCAGACTTTTTTGATAGGTTGGATAGGTTTCTTGAATTGCTCTCTGAAAAAAATTTTGCTTATTTTATTGTTTTTTGTTTCTCTTTTTTTATTTGTCCTTTAGAAGGGAAAGAGAAATGTTGTATTCAGAAATGAAGATGACGTAAAAACAAAAGTCCCCTGTCTGGGACCACTCTTCCACCTGGGTGCTTGCAAACTCAGCTTGGGGTCCTTAGAGAGCAATGGAATACTTCTACTCTCAAGGAGTTATGGAGACAAATCTATGGGACTGAGGCTGCTAGTGTCCTTCCTCAGGAGCCCCTGCCCCTGTATTTCTTATTGATTATCAACAAGTGGCCTTGATTTGATTTTAACAGAGGCAATTGCTGAAAAAGCAAAAACAGTTAGTGTAAAACATTGTCTCCAAAACCTGCAGTTCACTCTACCCCAAATACACTTAGAGTCCATGGGGAGAGTGAATGCTAACTTAGAATAGATTGGTGGTGAAGCCCACGTATAGAGAACACATGTAGTAAAGGGTTCCTGGCTGCTCCTGGCCCTAGGAGCCTTTTTCCTACTTTGTAGAGTCCTCAGGAAGTTCCCCTCAGGCATCAGTCTTGGCTGTGCTCCTATAATAGACGCCTTTCTCAGGTCTACAGTCACTACTTCTCACTATCATGAGGAATCGCACTCCCTAAACATGATGCCATCTTTTATAGGCTCTTCCCATATTTGTCTGGAGCCACTTCAGCTACTGCTCTTCCCCTGGTGATCACTGCTACAGCTGCCACCCACGTCCACCCACCAGTGGGAGGTGTGCAGAGATAGCTGCATCTCCTCAACTCACTTACATCTCAGAATATCCATTCAGTTAAGATCAGGAAATAATTAACATTAAAATATACAGGTGGCCATGTATTCACAGATGTCATGGCCAGGCAGGAGTCAGGGATGGTGTCCTTCCCCTACTTGCTTCTCTGCATCAGCTCTAAGTATTCCTGCCTCATTAAAGGAAGAGAGAGAGAGCGATAAATGGGTGTGTCATCCATTATTTATGCACATTCAATTCTGTACCTTACCCTCTGATTCATCAGTTCTTGTGACTCTGAATCCAATTAAAAGGCTTTCCATTATCACATAGTAACATTCTCTGTGTCATCCACATGGACACTTGTACTAAAACCTGCAGAGAATATCTATGTATCCTCAAAGCCCAATCTATCAGTGCTGCAATAGCAATAAAAAAAATCTGAAAAAAAAGACACAGCAGAGATTTCCTTGAAGTGGCAGTTTTCTTGGAAGCAGAAAAATGAAAATAGGTGCCCAGTTAGTTTTCCCTTCATCTTGAGTTCTTTAGAAATGTTAATAAGTAACTTTTTCAATGAATGTTATTATTTGATATTTAGAAAGTTCTCAAAGAGCACCTTTAAAATCATGTAAAAAAAGATAATCCCTTTACAGGGGTTCATAGCTTTAATAAACCTCTTGGTTTACTCCTTAGGAATAGATTCTATCCTGGGAGAATAGCAAATATGTTCATTCCAGTGGTGGATGCTTTTCCTAAAGGCATGACTTTTCCTAATGGGATCATCTTTTTCACTTGATTTGAAAGGTCTCTACAGAGTATTAAAATATTAAAGTTAATGCTTCAGTGCTTCAAAAACTGTGACAGTGTATTTATAAATACTGCTTCACCAAAGTAGCTTTCACTTTCCCACCTGGGCCTTGGAAGATAGGCCTTCAAGAGTTGGCATTTTACTAAAATTTGGGACCAAACTGATGATGAGCCTCTCTAAACTTAGGTAAGCTGATATTTGGATGGCAGGCAGTTCATCTCTGGGCTCAAATTCCAAGAATCCCTGATGTATAAAGAAGCTCAGGAGACATCTAATCCAACCTGTAAGCTAAAAGAATCTTTTCCAACATATTTAACAAATGGTTATGCAGCCTTTAGAAACAACAAACACAGTAGCCCATATATTGCTGAAGCCAAAGACCCCAGTTACTAGGAGAAGGACTCACTAGATGACAAAAACTGCAGGGGAAACTGAACAGTAGTCAGGCAGAAATTAGGTTTTTACCAAGATCTCACACCTACCAATATAAAGGCACATCATTAAAAAAAAAACTTAAAGACCAGAGAAGAAATTACAGTTCAGTTATATGGTTAAGGGAATAGTTAATTACAAAACAGGAGATAGGATAATGCAAGCTAAATTGGACAATTTTGATTAAATAAAATTTAAAAGTCTGTGAAATGAACAAATCTGACAGTTAAAATTAGAAGGGAAACAGATAAATGGAAAAATCTTAGCAACAATTTCCTCTGATTAAGATCTCATATCTAAGATATATAAAGAACTAATTCAGATTTATACAATTATGAGCTATTCCCCTATAGATAAATGATTAGTGAATATAAATAGGCATTTTCCAAAGGAAGAAACTCAAACTATCACCAATCATATGAAAATACCCTAAGTCATTAACAATTAGAGAAATGCAAATTAAGGCAACACTGAGGTTTATTCTCATATATATCATACAGGCAGAGTTGATAAGAGGAAAGTCAAAATTGTTGGAGGAACTGTGGGAAAATGAGTACGGTATGCTAGAGCACTGTTGTGAAAGCCATGAATTGGTTTAGGCATTCTGGAAGGCTATGTGGAACTATCCATTTGAAGTTCTTAAACTTTGCATATGGTTTCCTTTAAGTCCCAACAAAAATCTCACCTTTTACTGGAAGCCTTCCTTAACCCCACTTAATTCTAGTGCCTTCCCTCTGTTAATTATTTCTGATTTTTCCTGCATATAGCTCGCTTTGTATATGTTTGTATGTTGTCTCTCTTCCCTCTCCGCC
>CM053623.1:175179414-175209483 GCA_028646595.1 Phalanger gymnotis | reverse complement strand
TTGCTGTCTCTGCCGCTGCCGCCGCCGCTTCCGCCACACTCTCCAAGCTGTATTCCAGCTAGCTGACTGCTTCCTCTCTCCTTCAGCTCTTAACTCCTGTCACCAACAACCTCTCCAACTGCCTCCCCACTGCTTTTCCAACTGCCTCCAACCAACTGCCTCTAACTGCCTCTTAGCTCTGCTCCAACCGTTCCACAAGCTCCTCCCACCACAGGCTTCTATTGGCTCCAGTGCTAGCCACTCCCCCCAGGGTCCTGGGAGGCTCACATCCACATAGGTTCCACACCCAACAGGGCTCTGGGCCTGGGGCTTACCACTTAGCAAGGCTCAAGGAAATACATTGAATTACTCAAAGAAAACAAAGACCATTTTGCTTGTCAACACATGGCAATGCAATGATCTAAGACAATTCCAAAAGATTCATGAAGGAAAATGCTTATTCCATCCAGAGAAAGAACTATGGAGTATGAATGCAGATTGAAGAATACTATTTTTTTCTTTTCTTTTTTTGTGGGGTGGCTTTCCCCTTTTGTTCTGCTTCTTTCACAATATGACTAATGTGGAAATGTTTACATAGTTGCATATGTATTACCTTTATCAAATTGTTTGCCAGCTTAGGGAAGGGAGAGGGAAGGAGGAAGGGAGAAAAGATTTGAAACTCAAAGTCTTAAAAAAATGAATGTTGAAAACTATCTTTACATATAATTGGAAAAAAATAAAATACTATTTACCAAAAAATGAAAATAAAAAAAAATAAATGAGGCAGTATGGTAGAATGAATAGAAGGTTGGCTTTGAAGTTAGGAAGGCTTGGTTTCTGCCACTTAATAACTGTGTGACCATGGGTAAGTCACTTGTTCTCTCTGAAATCCTGGTAACCATCCAAGACTCTATGTTAAAAACAAGATGCAATCTCTGTTGCTGGAAACCCACAGACAGAATCATCCACATACAATGAAATTATGAGTGAAAGAAAAAAAACTCAATGATTTAGAACTATCAATGGCATTGATAAATAGTATAAGTTGGTAACAGTGCAGAAATGGTACTGCAAAAGTACTGCAGCCATATCTTATTCAAAGTTCTCAAATAGGCAACTGAAGCAAAAGTTGTAGGCAATCCAAGATTGCTTGAAATGCTTATTCTTCCAGAAAGATGACAGCTTCCCTCTGCTCAACATCAGGTTGATACCAACAGTGTTTTAAGGAGAAAGAAATGCTATTTAACATTGCCATACTTAAACACTATACTTTAGTTAAAGCCTGTATTTTAGAAAATTGCATCATCTAGAGCCATGCATTACTTTACAGGATTAATCAGATGAAGAAAAAAGAGATATTTTAGCAAACTGAGTTTTAAAGACCTGAATGCAGCTTTAGATGATTGTCAGTGAAATTCTGAATGTTTTTAAATTAGACAACTTTGAAATGTCAGATGTTCCCTGATGGTTGTAGACTACATGTCTCAGATTCTGTCTAAAGTAGACATCTGCATATATCATCTATATCTATGTCATTTATGTCTATATTCATATCATCTATGCCTGTATCTATATTCCCTAGTCTATGTATTCTATGTTATCCAATTACATGCAAATCTAGTCATCCGTGATTATAATGATACCATCTCTTTAGTCTGCATCCATATCGACTACAGTCATATCTATCTCATGATCTTTGGACCTATATATGTAGATTAATATGCATTATATAAGGTCTATATCAATAGTTCTTGTCAGAACTGAAACCCTTAATCCTAGTGACCATAGAGTAGGGAAGGACCTCAAGAGAGATGACATTACCTAGCATATGGGGGGGAGGGGTGTGTGTGTGTGTGTATAGATAGATAGATCCAGGTCCTAGGGGATGGAGACTCTGAGAGCCTACTGCTGAAGAGGTGACCACAAGTGGAGGGAGTAGAATGGGACCAGTTTGTGAACAGCTCAGCTATGTGCAACCACCAAGGAAGGTACTATGTCCCAGTTTCATCTCTGGGAGAAAGCATACCACCTGGTAGTTTCATATTTCAATGAATTATTCTTTGTAATTAGGTGCTAAATTCAGCTGAAAGAGTATAAGTGCCCTGTATATTTTGGGGTCCTGTGGGAAAGCCCTGATTGTCCTGCCCTAGTTATGGGTCTGCATTGAGTACATGAGTACAAAGTTTAAATATAGATGCTTTATAACAAAAAAGGTACTAACTAAAATTGTCCATATTTTGGGTGATTTCCAAAGTGTTTGTTCATGATGTTATTCGAAAAGTGCATTGATGAGACTGTGTAGGGATTGAGATGGTTGCCAGGGAGGAAGGGTGAAAAGACATATGGTGTTTTTTTTCCCAATCTCTTCCCTTTCCCCACACACATTTATCCACTCTCAGTGTTGTGAATGGAGCCTATGCTGGAGCTCCAGCCACTGATCCTAAGTACCCATGGGTATGAGCACTTGTAGGACAATTACATTCAGTTCAACAAGAATTTAGTAAGTACTGAGAGGAGGCCATTTTTCAGTGGCCAAAAACCAGGGCCAAAGCAATAAGGCTTTGCTGCTGACAGGTATGTATAATAAAGATTGGAATGTGGGCTAGCTGGACAGAAAGTAAAGCCATCTAGGTAACTCAGAGAGGTAGGTACTCTTAGATATTCTTCACATCCCATATGGTTGAGCTGGAACGCAAGGTAAGCTAAGGAGGCTAGGCCTATGTCTGCCACCCACCACGCCTGCCTTCCTATCTCTATTATGCATCTCTACCAATAGGAGAGTCAGTTTGTTTTGTGGGCTAGGTACCAAGCTAGGCCTTAGAGATATAAAGAAGCCACTAGAACTCCTGGGACTAAGCATCCTTGGGAGAGTGGGAAAGAAGTGCAGTGGGCCTGGGGGATGGCATCACTGCGGATGCCAGACAGAAGAGAGGAAAAGGATGAGTGGGAAGGAAAAAGGGGAAAAGCAAGGAAGAATGGTCCCCAAATGATCTTCATACTTGCAGACCATTGTAGAATTACACTGGCTGCTCCACTGCCCTTCAGGCCACGGGAATGAGCCTAAACGTTGTTTTGGATCCTCCCTGGCTTACCAATAGCACTGCCATTGAGCAGGGCTCAATTAGAACATTTATCAAATCACAGAGCTAGAAATAAACTGAGAGATCACATGGTCCAAACATCCCTTTTGTAGTTGGGGAAACTGAGGCTCACACAGTTAAGTGTTAAGTAACAGAGCAACAGTAGAAGAAGGTCAGATGGTCCATGGCTCTCACTCTAACTCCTGCTCCCTCTGTGTTTGATTCAAGTAAGACAACTGGTTTCTCAAAGTCAATGAATCCCCACTCTCACACCCAGTATTTTGTAGTAGAATCAGTTAGTGAATGGTCTTGGTGAGGACCAAGGGGAAGAGCATTAGTTTTGCCTTCAGAGGAGCAAGACCACCTTGGTTTGTGTCTAGGCTTGGCCATTTGCCATCCTTGTAAAAGGTAGTGCTTTGGACAAGTCCCTTAGCCTCTTTGGGCCTCACTGTAGTTTCCTGTCCTACAAAATGCAGGTGTTGGGCTAGATGACCTCTAATTGTTATTCTTGCTATAAATCTGTAATCCTAAAACAATGGCTTTTTGGTCTCAGTTACAATGACCAGGCTGTGTAATTTTCACTGAACTGAGCTTAGAATTGCAAAGAATGTTAAGTGTGTGGGATGGTCTCTCACTTGTGGTGATTATACCAGCTGTGCATCATTTTGGATGTCTGCAGCATTCTTCCAACGATCAGCCCATTGATCCGGAGCTAAAGGGGCCTCAGAGGCTATTGAGTCCAGTTCGATCATTTTACAGATTCAGAAACAGAGGGTCAATGAGGTTAAGTGACTTGCCCATGGTCATGTGGATAATAAGCACCAGAGGGAGGAATTTGAACCCGAATGCTCTTACTCCAGAGCTAGGGCTCTCGAGCCACCGAACCAATAAATGAATGAATGAATGAAACTGATGTTTTGTTTACTGTAAACTTATTGTCGGTAGAGATTGCTTCCTTCTTTGTTCTTGTATCCCTTGCACCTAGCGTTATGTCTAGTTAAACTGGTTTGGCCCCAGCCCTGAGGATACTAAGACTTACCTGAACTGGTGTCTCCTTGTCCCAACCACTTCTACTCTGTGACATAATTAGAATTAAGTTCTCTGGCTCCCTGGACCTCATTGCTTAATAAGAAACTAAGAGGATACCCTCTCTTCACCAAAGCAGATGACCCCCACTGCCTTTCCTCACTGGTTAAGGGGATATCTCCTGTTAGTATTACATTACATATATGTGTGTGTATATATATCTATGCACATATGTACACATATGTACATGTATGTGTATGTGTGTACGCATGTGTATATACATATATGTATGTGTGTGGTATTCTGTTTTATTCTATGTTAGAGTCAAGTGGCTTTGGGCCTTGGATTGGAGCTTGTGTCCTCTTGCATGTCTTGGCATCAGCCATATGTTGTTTGAGGAATTGTAGGGGCAATGGTAGCCTCTCATCTCTGCTGCCTCCCATTGACATCTCTTCTTCTCTCATAACTGCTGCCCTTGTATGTGACAGTACTACTCTTCAGGAAACAGTTTCCACCCCTTTTTGCTGCAGTTTTATCAGGTGCTCTATAGTTATTACTTGATTTGATCATGACAATAACCCTGTGAGGCAATACTCCTATTATCCTTATCTTATAGATGAGGATAGACAAGCTAAATGTTGTAGCAATAGAATTAATCAGTCACTAATCACTAGCACTTATATAGCCCCTACTATGTGCTGACTCTGTGCTAAGTGCTTTATGGGGATCTCATTTAACCCTCATAATAACCCTAGGAAGTATGTGCCATTATTACCCACATTTTACAGTTGAAGGAACTGAGACAAACAGATGTTAAGTGAGTTGCCCCAAGTCAAACAACTGGTAAATGTCTGAGGGTAGCCTTGAACCCAGGTCTTCCTGACAATCTAGGCATAGCCCTCAAGATCTGGCAGCTAATTAAATATAGAGGAATCTTCCACTTTACCATATGTGCCTTTGCTTTTGTTTCCACATCACTATTGGTTTTAGATAAAGAAGTTAATCAATCAACACATATTGATTACCCATTTTTATGTTTAAGGCTCTTAGTATATAAAGACAAAAATGAAACAGCCCTTGCCCTCCAGGATCTTATATTCTGTCAGAGGAGACAATGTGTACATGCATAAAAATATCCAAAAGACACAAAATAAATACAGAAACACAAGATAATTTTGGAGAAGGAGTCACTAATGTAGAGAGTGAATCAGTCAAAAAGACCTTTTCATCAAAGCAAGTACCTACATTTGGAACAAGTACAGGATGCCGATGCTGTGTACCGTGGAGCACTGGGGAAGAAGGGTTTGTGATACATTTCTGTCTCGGTACAATATAAGAAGGAAGCCATCTTTCCCCACCTACTCCCTGAATTATGTAACACTTTTAATTTGAAACAAAGGTATGATTGCCTAAAGCTTATTTTTTGATTGCGTTAAGAAATAGTACTTGGATTGGAGGTCGTTCCACTCATACATACATTTTCCTTTATGTTATGAGCTATTAAGCCATAACATAAGTTAGCCCAAGTACTACTTGGTCCAATATTAAAGCATCAACTTTTAAAGCTAGATTCTATATTGATTACGACAACATTCAGTATGCATTTTTAAATTAGGTGTCAGCTAAGGGCTAGGTACTAGGCATATACAAACTACTAAAACAGTCCCTGCCCTCAGAGAGTTTACACTCTTTCAGGGGAGACATTTACCTGAACATGTGTATAAAATATAGGTAAGAAAAAAACCAGTCAACAGTCATTAAGCACCTCGTATGTGCCAAGCCCTGTGTTAGGTGCTAGAAATACGAAGACAAAACTAAAACAGTTCCTCCCCTCAGGGGGCTTACCTTCTGTTAGACATAGACATGTATATGCAAAATATATGTAAAGTAAAAATCAATCAACAAACATTTATTAACAACCTCTATATGCCAGGCACTGTGTTAGATGCTAAAGATACAAAGACAACACTAAAATATTTCCTGTCTTCAGGGAGCTTATGTTCTATCAGACCTATGCATATGCAAAATATATATAAAGTAAATATCAATGAAACATTTATTAACAACAGCTGTGTGCCAGGCCCTATATTAGATGCTGGAGATACAAAGATAAAAAATAAAGCAGTTCCCGCCCTCAGCAAGCTTTACATTCTCTTATGGGGGTCCCCAAGAAAGAGGGTAATTAGAAAGGAAAATACTTAAACCCAGTTTAAGCTGATACTTGACCCTCTTATAATGTAAGACACCGGGGTTTTATTTTCACTACTCCCAACTTACCAGTCTGACAAACATTTTGTGTGCAAGGCCCTATGCGAGGTGCTCATGATACAAATCCAAAACTTCCAACAATTCCTTGCCTTCATGGAGTTTCTATTCTGCTGGAACTCCTAAGAGTTATCAGAGCAAGAGGAAGAAGAACCATGCTGATGGTTTGCTTAGCAGTTTTGCATGCACTTTGGACGGTTGGAAACTAAGAAAAATGAAACTTAGCAACTCTTCAAGACTCACTTGGACCAATAGGGCATACTCGGGTCACTTCAGAACAATTCTTTATTATTGATAGAAAACTACTGAGCATAGAAAATCAGTCTGTTCCTTTGAAGTTGGGAGTTCCCCTTAAACCCCATAAGCAGAAATGCTAAGCATGCCATCTCTAGGAAAGCTGTCAGTCCACAAAAGGAGTGCTTCCTGTTGTTTTTCTAAGGCTTATCAAATAGCCCAACTTTGTAGTCCATTTGGGAAAATGACTTTTTCTCTTTCTGTTGTGGGCATTAGAAATGGTTGGTTGGCCATTATTATTCAGGAGAAGATAAACTGTAATAGAACAGTTTGAGAGACTGTTTAGTGAAGCAGGCCAGGCTCAGGAAATCCATGGTTTAAATACTTCCTTGGACTCATGTTGCTGTATGATCCCGGGTATGGTCTTCAACCTTTCAGTGCCTCTCTGAAATTTGAAATCACAGATAAGTTGCTGATCTGCATATGGGAAGGGAGAATCAAAGCATCAGTGAATAGAGATATGGATAGAGACATACAAATACATTCTTGGTTTGCTATATGGAATATATTACTTTATAATAGGGCAGCTAGGTGATGCAGTATATAGGAAACTGGTCCTGTAGTCAGGAAGACTCATCTCCCTGAGTTCGAATCTGGCCTCAGACACTTAATAGCTTTGTGACCTTGGGCAATTCACTTAACCCTGTTTGCCTAAGTGTTCTCATCTGTAAAAGGAGCTGGAGAAGGAAATGGAAGTCTACTCCAGTATCTTTGCCAAGAAAAAACCAAATGGGGTCATGAAGAATCAGGCATGACTGAAAAATGACTAAACATATTGTTATGTTAAAGAATATTGTATTGTATTGTATTATATCACATCACATGTATCATACCATATCATGTTATATCATATATGATATATAATATATCAATATATTATATGGAGGGGGAGAGAAGTGAATACTCGTTTATATAGCACCTACTATGTGCAGATTGTGCTAAGCACTTTTTTTACAAAGGTCATCTCCTATGATCTTTAGAATTCTGGGATGTAGGTGCTATTATTATCCCCACTTTACAGTTGAGAAAACTGAGGCAGACAGAGGTTAAGTGACTTGCCCAGGGTCACTGAGGCTGAATTTGAACTCAGGAAGATGAGACTTCCTGACGTCAGGCAAGGCACTCTATCCACTGTGCCACCTAGCTGCCTGAAAGTAGTGTACACTGGTCTAATCAATTGAGCTCCTGAAACAGTTTATTAAATAAAGCCACCCTCACCCTTCTTTTCCCATAAGCTTTCACATATCTCTCTCAACGTCAAACCCCAGTACCACAGACTTAAGGATTTGTATTAATAGCTAAATGATTTATTAACTGTGTAACAAACACAGTCAACTATTTAAACTGTGTATCACAGGGAGAAAGAAATAGCAACTTTCCTTCAACTCTGGAAACATAGCAGGACCATTCGACTCTTTCAGAATGGCAGCCAGTTTCTCTTCAAGAGTTATCTTCATAAAGATATTTGTAAAATAAAACTTACAATCATTTCTTTCCAAAATAGTCTCTATAGTCTCTTCTTGACAGTTAATTTAAACAATTTCTCAGGTAAGAAGTTTAGTTAATTTTTCTCTCATCTCTCCTACCCTCTCCTCCTCTTTCTCCCTCTCTCTCTCTCTTCTTCTCCCTTCTTCCCTCCTTTCCCCCTCTCCCCCCATCTCCCTTTCCTCCTCCTCTCAAATATAGACTGTAGCTGCACCTTCACATTCTGAAAATTCTCTTACATCTTTAGAATACAATAACAATATCTGGTCTCTGTGGGAAGAGTTATTGATGCTAGTTTGAATGCACCCATTTTTTTCCCTGATAGAATATAATACTCTTTGAAGGAAAAGACTATCTCAATTTAGTATTTTGTATTCTCAGAGCTTAATATGGTGTCTGGCACGCGGTAGGCACTTAATAAGTGTTTGTTGATTTATTGAGACCTACTTATGGAAAGAGAATGTGGCATCCATTTTCAGATATAGTCACTATCTTGGCTCTTTTTATTTATCTTTTTTTTCCTTTGTTACAAGAAAGAGTTTAATACTGGATTTAAGGAGGTGAGTGAAGAGGAGGTATAATATTCAGAACCAACAGTGATGTAAAAGAGGATGACATCAGTAACATTAAAAAAAACACCAAGGTGAAGGGGCTGAACAATACAAGGTACAAGAGAACAAAAACGCAATTCGGAGTTAAAGGACCTGGCTTCATATCCCAGCTCCCTTAATGACTACCTGTCTTGTGACCTTCATTAAGTCTCTCAGTTTTCTCATTTATAAAATGAAGGGGTTTGTTTAGAGGCTTCTAAATGCTTCCCGGCTCTAAATATGGAATCCAATGACCTCCTGGGCCTCACTTTTCCTCAGCTCTAAAATGAGCTTAGGCTGGAAGGCTTCTAAGTTCCCTTCTAGCTCTAAGCCTGTGATCTTATTCTCTGTCCAGGACTCAAACAAGGCGATTACTCCAGATAACCTCTAGCTGCCTTCCACCTCCAAATCCTACAAAACTGACATCTCTAAGCTTTCTTTGTGCATAAAAGTCTCCGATTTGTCTAAGAATGTGAAGAAGAAATACAAAGAAAACATTTCATTTCTTAGAAATCCTCCAGGCAGTTATTAGCTCAATTCAGTTGTAGTTTATTGTTTGACATATTTTCTCCAGGCCTTTCTCTCCGAAGAGCACAAAATACTTCCTAGGCCTACAGAGCAACCTAGCATTAAACAGTCCTGCATTTAACCAGGCCATAATGAGGTGCAGCGATAGAACTCAGGTTCAAGCCAACTTGTTGCAGATGGGAACACATTAGTTGTCCAAACACAACCCAATGTGTGAGGAATAAACCAGGCTTAGCATTTGGTAAGATGATATCAATGAAGTACCCAAAGTCTGGAATATTTACTTTTTTTAAGGCAGCTTCATTAAACAAATGTCCAGGTTGTCATAGAAACGAGCATATTGGGTTTTTACAATTTAATTGATGTAGTTGGAAACTGAATGTAGAAGCAAAGGAGCTGCTTTCCTGGATATTTAACTTAGTATTCACTATGGATAACAATCAGTTTTTGTTCTCGGGCCTCTTTGCAAAATGACATTTCCAGATTTAGGGAAGATGTAAGTCATGATACACCTGAGACATAAAAATCTGTAGTGCATTTGCCTCAGAAGCTTGGTAAAAATGGAATTTTTGCCTAGATATAAATGTTTGTGTGCTCATATTTGTCTCTCATCATAAATCATCCTCCTACTCAGTCATGTCAAAATAGTTTTTGCTTGCAATAATTAACATTTCACACAGAGGATCAGATCCTCACCCATACCCCGGAGCCTAGTTTCTAGGCCCAGCCACCTAAATCTTATACGTAACACTCAATTTGGCAGCTGGGGTTTATTTAGTAAAGAAAATATGGGATTAGGTTACCAAGTTTTCTTTTCTAGTTAGGAAAACTGATCATCTATGTGATTATTTTGAATAATTTCTATAGTGTAAGTTGCACATACTAATTCACAAATCTGATGTCCAGAGTTGACTTTATCCAGTTCCACTCTAATATATTTTCTATGTGTGCGATATATAGAGTTGAGATCTCCTGATACTAAAAAGGCATTTTTCCCCTTACCCTTTTACCTTCCCCCCATTTTAACCATTGTGAGGATCAGAAATATAGTATCATTGGATCATAAAACCACAGCTTTAGAGCCAGGAGGGGCCTTAGAGGCTGTCAGGTTTAACTCTATCATTTTACAAATGAGTAAACTGAGGTGCAATGATGTTAAATGATTTCTTAGAAGATCACATAGGTAATTTGCATCAGAGGTAGGCCTAGAACACACATTCTCTGTCTCCAAAGCTGTTGTCTCATGCCTCTCAGCCCTCACTGTAAGGGCCTCCAAGAGCCTTGAACTGAAAGCCCAAGAGCCAGAATGTCCCCAAAGCTTTGAGAAGTGGAAGGACAAAGCTTTGATTTCACATCTGCAACTCTATTCTATGAAGCAAGTGTAAGACCTCCTGGGGTTTCTCTTCCTATTATTCTGGTAGGTTGGGTTCTCAGAGGGTGTCTGCTTATTTCTATCCTTACGTGAATCCTGAGGGGTGCCTTCCTCTTATACACATGAGACCCCTAGGGAGAAAGGGCTCAAGTTTAGAGTATAACAGTAGTCAGGCATAAATCTAGGGAACACATAGGACCATGGTGTACCTTTCAACTCCTAGCTTCAAATGGCTTTTTCTCTCTTTATGGAGTCTTCATGAGGTTCACCTTAAGTGTGGCTCTTCATTGGGTTCCAATATCAATGCCTTTCTGTAGAGTCCATTGGCAACATTTTTCTACATTCCAAGGACTCATGAAGCTGCTGATGACCTCAGGGGCCTATCATTCTGTTTCCATAGGCAACATTCCTTTTCATGATCTCTGAAGCTGCTGCTTACCTTGAAGGCTGACTTTCCACCTCCATCAAAGACATTTTCTCTGAGGTCAGCCCCTATTCCTCCAGTGTAGTCTGCTACCAACACCAGTTGCACCAATTACTTTAATCAGTCTCCCGCTTCCTTGCTCACTCTTCTCTCAGAATCATCATTTATCTAAGGTCAAGAATGAATAAACTCAAGAGACAGAAGTGACATGTACTCAGGGATATGTAATGATCATTCAGGAGATGAATCAGCTAGTATTTCCCAAACATGGCAGCTTAGAGCCACAAGCCTTACCTGCTACTTGAGAGGAAAGCAAACACACACATACACACACACAACACACATACACACACACACACACACACACACACACACATGACTGTGAGTCATATCACACCTAGTGCATCTACTCCAATTCTGCATCAGCGACCCATCTATCTCCTCAGACAACTGGAAGATTCTTTACCCCCATATAGCACTAGCCCCTCAGTCACTCATGCCCAGAAGTAGGCTTGCCAAGCCTCATATGTTGGTTTGAAACTGGACAGAGAACATCTGGGCGTGTTTTATATAACTCAGCAAGAAGGGCAAATCCCAAGCATGCACTATAGACTAGGCTTTTGTTGGACCATTCTCCTATTACACAAGGGCAAGGGAAGGTGGGCTTGGGAACCTTATTTGGCACTAGAGAGCTCCAGTCTCACATGTACAAGGGTGAGGGTAGAGTCCATGGCCAGGGGCACCTAGATGGCATGGTGAATAGAGCACTAGGCTTGGCAACAGGAAGATTCATCTTCATGAGTTCAATTCTAGCCTCAGCCATTAACTAGTTATATGACCTTAGGTTAGTTGCTTAACTCTGCTTACCTCAGTTTCCTCATCTGTAAAATGAGATGGAGAAGGAAATATCAAACTACTCCAGTAACTTTGCCAAGAAAACCCCAAAGGGGGTCATGGAAAGTCAGACTTGACTGAAACGACTCAACAACAACAACCATGGCCACTTTTAGGTCTTTTGGGATCCCTGTTTTAAAATGAATGCAGTGTGAAAAGGAGAATCAATCAAGAGATAAATAAGCAAATTTTCCACGTAATAGGTTTTCTTGCAGTTTTAGCTGATTGTTCACTGAAAGCATGGCATGTGTACTTGGTTTATTTTTCTAACGTCTAGAATTCTCTAGGTGCCCATTTCTTCTCTCCCCCTCCCCTACGGGTAAGAAAAAAATACAAGTTCCCCTAAATGAAGTGAATGCCTTGCCTAGGTAGTTAAGATGCAGTCTGATCTGGTGGAGCAGCCTGCAGGAGGTACGAGAGACCTGGGTCCAAATCCCACCTCTGCCACTGGCTCGCTATGTGACATCAAACTAAATCTCTCCAAGCCGTAGTCTCCTCACCTACAAAATGAAGATAGAAGTAATTGAGGTTCCTCCCTTGGGGCTGAAATGAGTACCAGATAGAGTAATGTATAAACAACACTTCCCGCGCTATCATTTGTGCTCTGTGAGATGTCAGTTACTAGATGTCACTGTCATCCTTGTGGCCATCCCTTGATTTCATGTTCCTATGGCAGCTTGGAGGCAGCTTGTACTTTGTCATCCTCCTCTTTTATTTTCTCATTTTGTCTACAATGTGCCACATCAGAGCTATCGTGTCCTCCCCTCCCCATTTTCACTCTGAAAGGGGGGAGAAACACGATATGTCTTAATAAACCACTGACATGCCCGTACCAGTTTTCCTCAGCAGCATTTTTCAAGCTGCATTTCCCTGAATCATGAAGTCATCCAGGGTTGTAGAGGAGGAGGAGGGTGAGGAAAGTTATAATGGAGGTCAAGTGTATAGCCAACCCAACCACATTGCTGTCTCTGTCAGTTGTGCATCTCATTAAGCACCTACTATGTGTCAGGTGCTGTGCTAAGCACTAGGCTCATGAAGAAAGGCAAATTATAAAAAACAAAAAGCAAAAAATAAAAACCCCAAACCAGTTCCTGCTCTCAGACTCTAGAGCTACTACATAGATACTACATAGAGCTTGTACTCTAATGACAGGAACAACACGAAAACAACTATATACAAATAAGACGTTGTTTAATTGTTTTTCAGTCATGTCTGACTCTTCTTGACCCCATTTGGAGTTTTCTTGGCAAAGACACTGAAGAGGTTTGCCATTTCCTTCTCTGGCTCATTTTACAGATGAGGAAACTGAAGCAAACAGGGTAAAGTGACTTGTCCAGGGTCACACAGCTGTGTCTGAGTGTTTGAGGCCAGATTTGAACTCAGTTCTTCCTGACTCCAGGCCCAGCACTCTATTCACTGTGCTACCTCGCTGCCTCACAAACAAAATATAGAAAGGATAAAATGGAAACAATTAACAGAGTGAAGATACAGGCAGGACTAGAGAAGGCTTCTTACAGGAAGTGAGACTTTAGCTGAGGCTTGAAGGAAGCCGGGAAAACTACAAGGCACAGATGAGAAGGGAGAGCTTCTCAAAAAGGATAGAAAAGCTAATGGAAATGCTTGCTCAGTTGATGGAGCCTTGTCCTTCGTTTGGCTTGTAATGATCTTCTTCATCTGACTCCAGCCTTCTTCTCCAGACAATTTCATAAGACTCCCTTTTATGCATTCTTTGTCCTGCTTGCTGTTTCCTCTACTAGGTGCTTCATCTCCCACCACCTTGCATTTGCTGTTCCCGTACCTGGACCTTTCTCCCTCCTGATTTCTGCCTAGTTGAATCCCTTCCTTCTTTCTCCTCTGAGAATCCTCCACAATCTCTCCTAGGTGTTAGTGTGATCACCTTCTTCAAATCACTTGGCATTGCCTTTTTTGTGTGCCTACTGCACAACTCTGATGGGATATAAACACCTGGAGCTACTATTTGGTTCATGTTTATATGTCTAAAGCCTAGTGCAGTATCTTGAACATTTGTAGGAGGCAGTCTGTATCTGATTTAATTGAAGATGAGAACCCTCCCCCACCCCGCCAATATATATATATATATATACATATATATATATGTATGTATATTACTTAGCCTGAATTACATAGCAAATAGTGGACAAATCATTTGGAAACTAGATCTCATGACATTTCCATTTTCTTTTAGCCAACCATCACTTTCTTGAGTAATGTTACTTAAAGTGGGAGACATTTTTGTCTTGAAGTTTTATGCAAAGTGGTATGATTCGGAAATAAGTATTCTAATTTTCCATTGTATCTTTGATCTTATCCATTTAGGAGATACCTTCCATGATATAAATTGAAATTCCTCCTTGCCTATCCATCTTGTGTGGCTCTTGTCCACAGGGGGTCCACCCAGTGTGCGGGGGGCCTTCCTTGATTTCTACTGATATCATAAGGGACCCAGTAGAATATTCCACTTGGGCCCTTCATCTGTTATCCTTTGCACTTGTCATATGACCAGCCCATCTTCTCTTCCTAAGGAAAATAAATGAAGGAAGAACATAAACTAATAAGTGAGAGCTGAACTCCCCTAAATTATAAGCTTTTTCAGGGCATAAGAGTTTTCCTTTTACTTCTTTACTATCATCCTTCACCCCCCATCCCCACCCCAAAGGACCTAGAATAATACTGCGAGTACCAAGCATCTGATAAATGTGTATCTAGATGTATATTTTATTTTTTTTACCAGTAAATTGATGATTTTTTTTTGTTAAATATCTGTAGGGTCACCTAGAATTTGGCTGCTTTCTTCTGAGGTTCATAATTTTTTTTGTTTGACTTTTATTTTAGTTGTAAGATTATTGTGCAATAAGATTTCCATTATAGTTACTTCTGGAATTATAAGATTACCAGCTAGAAAGGACTTTAGCAATTACTTAGCCCTCCTCCCTCCCTTTATAGATGAGAACATCCAGAGTATTTTAATTGACTTACTTTAGATCACATGAGTAATAAGAGGCAGAGATGGGAATCTAGGTCCTCTGGCTCCAAATACTGAGCTCTCACCAGTTCCCTTCCTCTTTCCTCTGTCAATGTTTTTTGCCTAGTGTAAGAGACATACCTTATTTTGTATTCTGGTCCAAAACTCATCTATTATGAGTTAATTGTTTTGTGAGATGAAATTTCAGCATTTGGTTATTTTTTTTTTAATGAACAAGAACTTAGAAATCTTTGAGGTCTGTTTCAATATTCAATAAACACTGAATTGAGAAAGCCAGATGTTCATTTTTTAAAATGGGCATCTCCACAACCTTTGTAGCCTTGTTATTTGGAAACCAAATATCAGGATATTTACCACTATAGTCTTTGGCAAAGAAAATTCAGAACATTTATTAAACAGCTGCTATGTACAAGGCATTGTGTTAGATGCTGATACAAGGAAAAAAATGATAGCACTTGTAGACTTGAAGTTTACACAGGATTTTGCAAAAATTATCTCATTCTATCTTCACAGCAGCCCTGGGAGATAAGTGACATTACTCTGTTTATTTTCAGTTAATATAACTGAGTTATACAAAAGTTAAGTGAGACTTGCTGTGGGTCACACAGATATTAAGTGTGTGAGACTGAATTTAAACTCAAATCATCCTGATTCTGGGTCCAGAAGTCTATCCACTTTATTATTTGGCTGCATTTAAAAAAGGAAAAAAAAAGAAAAGAAAAGAAAGGTGGGGGAAGCATGATGGTAGTGTGATAGTAAGGCAATAATAACGAAGCAGATGATAATTGTCAAAATGTCTGTGTAGTTCTGTATCACAAAGTATACGAGACTCTCCACATTCAGACACCAGAGAACCAGATCCCGCAAAGCCGTCTATCCAGTCTACCACAGCAGCAAAACATTCCACACACAATATCACAACCTGGAGCCTCACCATCCCAAAACCTTTCCCACCCCCTGCTGGGGTCTTCCCCAAAACAAATTCACAGTACAGCTAAGTCAGCCTGTTCAGTCCTAACAATAACAAGGGTGGCCATTAGCAGCCATAACACCTCTCTCTCTCTCTCTCTCTCTCTCTCTCTCTCTCTCTCTCTCTCTCTCTCTCTCTTTCTCTCTCACAGCATTTCCTGTGATATAACATCCTTTTCCTATCAGGAAGCTCCTCGCAACCCATGTGTCTTAGGCTTCCTGTGATATAAGCAGGTCACATGGCCTATTAATGGGTGAGAAAGATCTTCAAATCTAAATTGCTACTACATAGTGATCCCTAGATAGAGGCAGATTTAGCAGTCCAGTGGATGGAGTGCTGGGCCTAGAGACAGAAAGACCTGAATTTAAATCTGGCCTCAGACATTTACTAGCTGTGTGACCCTGGGCAAGTCACTTAACATTGTCTGCCTCAGTTTCTTTAACTGTAAAATTTGGATAATAATAGCACATACCTCCCAAATGATATAATATTTATAAGGGGCTTAGCACAATGCCTGGTCTATATTAGGTATTTAATAAATGCTTGTTTACTTATTTCCTAACTTTCTTCATGATTCAGTTTAAAGAACTTCATGAGGTCTTCTTGATGCTCCTAGCTTATAATCTAGTTCCTTTTCTTCATAAATTACCTTTTATTTCTTCTGTTTATATCCATACGTGCACATATTTGTCTCTGCCACCAGAAAGTAAGCTCTGTAAGAGCCAGAATAGTGGCCTTTTTGTCTTCGTATACCCAGTGCCTTGCCCAAAGGTGGCATAGCAGTCAGTGTCCTTCCTCAGTGCCTAATAAATGCTTATTAATTGATTGCTCCTGTGTGGCATGTAGTTTCCATCCTTCACCACCACTCCCACCCAAATCAAGACTTCTACAGTATTTGCCTTCTTCTCAAGGACTGCAAGATTGAAGTTCTGTTGCAAATAGCCCCTGCTACTATAGAAAGTTTTCTCTTGTGCATATGTTAGATGACAGACTCATAAATGGATTAGACATCATTGAGTTAATCCCTCTCTATAATTTGTGGTCAACCTTTATAAGGGAAAAAAGTTGTTGTAGTGAATTGTTGATTATGGAGTTTTTGGTTCTGTCTAGAGCACAAAAGACTGTTAAATGGCACTGAAAAAAAATTCCTTATTATAGAACGTAAGCAGCTTGAGGGCAGGATTTTCAGAGGGCTGAGCTAGGTAGAGGCTACAAAGAGGCTGATTTAGGCTTGATGTCAGCAAAGACTTCTTGACAATTCCAGCTGTCCTAATACAGAATGGACTTCCTGGAGAGGTAGCTTCCCCTGAGAAGTCTTCAAGCAAAGGCTGGGTGGCAGCCACATGTCAGGTGTCCTGTAGGAGGGATTTCTGTTCAGCCACAAGGAGAAAGTAATGTAATCGGCCTTCCAACTTGATAATGTATTTTTTCTCTTTGTATTCCCATTAACCAATATAGTGTTTTTCTTGTTAATTTTTTATTTGAATTTGTCATTGAACATTTTGTCGTCATTGCAGCATGGTTCCTTGGACATATGTTGAAAGGTCAGAGGACCTTGGTTTAAATTACACTTCTGTCACTACCTATGTGACCTAAGTAAGTGACTTAACCTCTATGAGCCTAATTTAGGTCATCTGTCAAATTAAGAAGGGCTAGATGGTTTCTGAGGTCTCTTAAAATTTTGTGTCTATGATTCTGTTACTTCCAAGGTCCCCATAGCTTGAAATGTTTACTATTTATGGAAGGATTTGGCCTGTGAGTCTTTTAGCTATCTCTTTCCCAATGCTACCTTTTCTTCTTTGAGCCGTGTTTCCCATAATTCACTCCATCTACTCAATAGTGTCCAGTCCTCGCTGTCCTTAGTTTTCTGCTCCTATGATGAAGCAAAATGTTTCCAAGATTGTTCTGTTGTCTCTTTCTTTGCTTTCATGATGGAACATTCAGAAAGACCAGTTCTATTAAATAGCTTTAGAATTTCCTATTACTCTGTTAAAGATAAAGTGAGGTACAGGTGGTTGGTATAAACAACAGCATTCTACAAAGTAAAATCAGCTTCCTTGCTAAACCACACATACGCCTCTGTAGTTCACCAGTGAGCCTTAACCAGAAATCAGCCTTACAAAAGAATTACAGAATCCCTGATCACATCATCTTATTGGTCACAATATGTAGCCTATATTTGATGTGTCATCCCACCAACCACCAAGTTTTATTCATTGCTTAAGGCAAGATAGCAGATCCCACTAGTGCTGAGTCAGACTGGTGTTTGTGTAATGAAATCACCACACTTATAGTTGATTCCAGCCTTCTACTCTTGATATAAGAGGCAGCAGTGGTGTCAAGGAGAAAGTGCTGGGGTTGGAGGCAGGAATCAGTTAATCAGAAATCCTTTATTAAGTACCTACTTCATTCTGATGGCAGTTAGGTGGTACAGTGGATAGAGTGCCAGGCCTGGAGTCAGGAAAACCTGAATTCATATCTGGCTTCAGATGCTTACTAGCTGTGTGACCCTGGACAAGTCCCTTAATTCTATTTGCTTTAGTTTCCCCATCTGTAAAATAAAGAGAATGAAATGGCAAACCACTCCAGTATCTTTGCCAAGAAAACCCCAAATGGAAGAATTTAGGACAAAAGAAGATATAGAGAGCATTACAAAATCTGTTACAAAATAGATAATTTTGATTATGTAAAATTAAAAAGTTTTGCACAAGCAAAACAAATGCCTCTAAAATTGTAAGGAAAGTAGAAAACTGAGGGGGGAAATATTACAAGTATCTCTGATAAAGGCCTCATTTCTCAAATATATAGAGAACTGAGTCAAATTTATAAAAATATGAGTGATTCCCTAATTGATAAATGATCAAAGGTTATGAACAAGGAGTTTTCAGATGAAGGAATTAAAGCTATCTATAGTCATGTGAAAAAAATGTTCTAAATCACTATTGATCAGAGAAATGCAAATTAAGACAACTCTGAGGTACTTCCTCATACCTATCAGATTGGCTAATATGACACAAAAAAGGAAACTGTTGGATTTTGAGGGGATGTGGGAAAACTGGGACACTAATACACTGTTGGTGGAGTTGTGAACTGATCCAACCATTCTGAAGAGTAATTTGGAGCTATGGTCAAAAGGATATAAAATTGGGCATACCCTTTGATCCAGCAGTATCACTGCTAGATTTATTTCCCAAAGACATCAAAAAAAGAAAAAAGGACCTATTTGCACAAAAATATTTCTAGCAGCTCTTTTTCTAGTGGCTGAGAATTCCAAATCAAAAGAATGCCCTTCAATTGGGGAATGGCTAAACAAGCTTGGTATATGATTATAATGGAATATTATTGTGCTATAAGAAATGAAAAACAGGGTTATTTCAGAAAAATCTGGAAAGACTTACATGAACTGATGCATAGTGAAGTGAACAGAACCAGAAGAAACAGTACAAACAGTAACAGCAATCTTGTTTGATGAAAAATTGTAAATGACTTAGCTGTTCTCAACAATATAATGGTCTCAAAGGATTCATGATGAAGCTTACTATCCACTTCCAGAGAAAGAACTGATATTGATTCAATACAGATTAAAGCATGCTATTTTTCACTTTCGTTAATTTTTTTCTTTTATTTGAGTCTTCTTGTAGAAAATGACTAGTATGGAAATATTTTACATAATTGCACATGTATAACCTTTATCTGATTGCTTACCATCTCAGAGAGGAGGGGAACGGAGGAAGGAAGGAGGGAGGGAAGGAAGGAAGGAAGGAAGGAAAGAAGGAAAGAAAGAAAGAAGGAAAGAAAGAAAGAAGGAAGGAAGGAAAGAAAAAAAGAATTTGGACCTCAAAACTTTAAACAAAAATGGTAAAAAAAATTTGAGGAAAAAAAGAAAACCCCTAATGGGGTCACAAAGAGTCAGACAGATATGATTGAAAATGACTAAACAACAAAAAGTATGTTATGGGCATTGAGGTACAGAAACAAAAATGAAACTATTCTGTGTTATCAAGGAATTTATATTCCATTGAAGAAGAAAAGATATTTTCATGTGTATGAGTGTATATAAAGTGCATGTAAATATGTATTAGAGAAATGCAAAGTACTCTGGAAGGAGGAGAGGTAGGTGGAGGGGGAGATCAGGAAATACCTTATATGGAAATATCCAAGATCAAATACGGCCTTTGATATTTACCTCCTGGGTGACCCAGGGCAACTTATTTAATCTGAATTTCGTTCACACAACCTTCTGGGACTTACTAAGACATAAAGGTTCCTTCTGTATTGATAGAGGGAGTTCTCATGTGAGGAAGTTCTTTATAAGAATGAATTCCCAGAACCTTCCTGTATTTTTACAGTGCAGTTCAACACAGAACTGCCTATCTGTAAAACCTTGGAAATACAAAAACACTGCCCACAAGGAGCTTATATTCTACTGGTAGGATATGTCATAGACACGTTCATTGTATCATACTTAAGCTACAGAACTGATTATTCCATCCCCTAGTAGCTCAGTGGGGGATGAAAACCACTTGCTCAGATATTTTCATTGGAATTTTTAATATCTGAAAAAATTAACATACTTGTTCATGATGACAAGCATTTTGGATTGTTTCAGGACAGACCTCATAATATCTGTACAAAGTAATCATGTGTTAAAGTTATTTGACTGAAATTAAGCTTGATTAAAACAGCATGGACAGAATCCACTTAAAGTATAATAAGTTGCATTAATAAGTTCCTACAGAAGTGCCTTCCTTTGTCATGTTGGCTGCCAACAGCTAACCCTCCACAAAGCTCTGTGGAATAGACTTGCAGTCATAAAGATTTAAGTTCAAATCTTGCTTTAGAGTTTTAAATTTAGACTTTTGCTAACTATGTGATACTAGACCAGTCACTTAAACCCTTTGTGCCTCAGTTTCCTAATCTACAAAATGAGGAAGGTTGGCCTCACTGAGGTCTAGCCCCTGGGTCCCTTCTAGCCCCAAATCTATGATCTCACAATCCCATTAAGCACAGCATAGTGTAGAGATGACAGCACCAGCCTTGTAACAACTGTGTATAAGTGTTGGTTCTGATCATTAATAGCTGTGAAACAGCCCCAAAGCCACTTCAATTATCTATACCTCAGACTCTTCTTCTGGGTGGTCTGTCTATAATACTTGCCCAATGTAAGAGTCCAAGTTGAAGAACAATTCTCTATAAATAATGAGGTACAATTTGTGCTCCTGCTTTGGTGGTGACATTGTGCTGGTTGTATCTAGCTCTGAGTCACTGTAGAGCCTTCAGAATGAGATCCATGGCCTCCCATAAGAGTCTGGCCTGACAATCCACTCAACAAAAACCAATTGGATAAAAAATGCTTACTTTTTAGACTATATGGATGGAAAACCCATAGAATTTATACACACCCACACGCATACACACACACCCACACACACACCCACACACACCCACCTACACACACCCACACCCACCCACACACACACACACACACACACACACCTTAGATAGACTGAAAATGGACAATCATTTGTGCTCAGATTGAATCGGAAAAGAGGGGATTAAGTTGTCTTTGAGAAACATCAAAGTTCTTTTAATGACCCCATTCTTCTCTGTGAAACAATGGCCCATCTCCTTAATGCCAATATTCTTCTGGTTTTATTGTATGCCTTCATGTCATGGAACACCATGGACTTTGAAAAATTGAAAATAAACATTTGCCCAAGAGTTCAGGAGAGGCTCCTGGTGAGTGTGCATAGTCTTCAACATATTACAGATAGATTAGGAAGGTAAAACAGAATATGACAGCCTCTGATGTGATCGAAGAAATGTATGAGTGGGGAAAAATGAGCTGGTCATGTGGCAAGAGTGACAGTTTATAATCTAGCATGGCACAAAGGCTTCTAGGTGGTGCAGTGGATAGAGCACTGACCTGGAGGAAGAAAGACCTGGGTTCAAATGTGATCTCGGACACTTAATAGACATGTGACGCTAGGGAAATCACTTAATCTCTATTTGCCTCAGTTTCCTCATCTGTAAAGTGGAAATAGTAACAGAACCCACTTTTCAGGGTTTTTGTGAGGATCCAATGAGGTAATAATTATAAAGGGCTTAGCACAGTGCCTGGCACATAGTAGGTGCTTCATATATGTTAGCTATTATTATGTATTTATTATTATTATGCAGCTAATATATGAATTTTTATTATTGCTTGATCAGACAGTTTGTGTGCTTTGATGGCATCTTCCTGAGGTAGAGAAATAAAGGGAGAGCTCCAGCAAACAGGCCTTCATCCCATGGTGAACTTATGGAAAGACAGGATAGGTATGGATTGTTTGCAATCTCTATCATGAAAGGAGTTTCTGGAATACATGAGATCACAGACCCCTGGAGTATCTGAGTTCTTAAAAAAAAAATTGTACTATGTGCATCATAGAGATGCTATGACAAGCAGCTTAGCTTAGACTCAGAATTTCCTGAGTTCCAGTCTTGCCTTAGACACTTGATAACTATATGACCTGGGTAATTCACTTAAACTTTCAGGGCCTCATCTGTAAAATTAGGGAGTTGGATTCAGTGTCCTCTGAGATCTTTTCCAACCCTCAATCTGTGATTCCATGAAAGCCTGCCTTACAAACCATAATAACAAACAAACCATACAAATCACTTCACTATTACTTTAAGCTCGTTTGTTGTTGTTCAGTTGTTTCAGTCACATTCAACTATTCATGACCCCATTTGGGGTTTTCTTGGCAAAGACACTGGAATGGTTTGCCATTTCCTTCAGCTCATTCTAGAGATGAGGAAACTGAGGCAAATAGGGTGAAGTGACTTGCCCAGGGTCACACAGCTAGTAAGGGTCTGAGGAGGGATTTGAGTTTTGGTCTTTCTGACTCCAGGCCCATTGTTCTAACCACTGTACCACCTAGCTATATGTAAGCTTTAATTCTTTACACGTAAAACCCTCCACAACCTGGACCCTTCCTACATTTCCTGTCTTCTTGCATTTTACTCCCCTTCTCCTACCCTGCTGTCCTGTATACCTGGTATGTACTCCTTAGTTATCTCTACTTTTTAAATCCATGGTTTCTTTCAAAAATCAGCTCAAACAGCACTGTCATGGAGCATTTCCAAGCCCCCAAGCTTCTAGTGCCCCAAATCCCCAAACTACTTCATATTCATTTGTATATACTTTGTATATTTTCATATGTCTATATGTTGTGAGTGTAAGCAGGCATTTTTTTCCATTTTTGTCTTCATATCCTCAATACCAGGTACATTGTAGGGGACTATTAAATGCTTGTTGATTGGCTGAATTGTTATGATTATTTTTTTCCCAAGTACTTTGTTGTCTTTATAATAAGTCATGATTTCCAATTCAGCAGACATTTATGAAGTACCAACTATGTGCAGGATGCTGTGTAGATTAGAATACAAAAAGATTAGACCTGGTTGAAGACCTTAAGGAGCTTATAATCTAGTTATGGGAGCATTGTCAGCAGGACACATTTGTAGTGTCCTTTTTTGGTCCTTGGAGCCAAGTGATCAACATACAAATTGAGTTTCCATAACTTTTCTTATTGTTTTTTTCTGTCTTTATTGCTTCTATTTCTTTTGCTGTTATTATTGAAGAACTATAACCTAACCTTCTCTGGGTAGCTCCTATGGTAAACAAGAATAAAATAAGTCATGATTTCCAAGAAAATGTATTTATCTTGCAAATATAAATGTGTAGTGTACAGAATTGAGTCTGAAACCAGTGTTCCAGGAAGGAATTTGCCCCACTTGGAGCAAAGTTTACAAAGAAAAGTAAGGTACTATCTACAATACTGGAAGAATTAACTTTCAGAGCATGCTATTTAACTAGGAGTGACACAGCATGGATAAAGAATATCATCTTGGAGTCTGAGGACTGATTTTTAAATTCTGCCTTTGAAACTTACTACCAGTATGAAGCTGGACTAGTCACTATTTCTCCAGGACTCAGTTCCCATAACTATAAAAGAAGAGGTTGGAGTGGGTAGCTTGAGGTCCCTCTTACCTCTAAATATATTCTAAGGTATCCTCTCAGAGATATAAAGGACAAAATGCTCCATCACAGCTCCTCTTGGTAACAAATATTCCATGAGTATATCCTTGGCTTGGTAGGGCTGTCCTTGCTTCTGGCTGTGCTATGAGATCTTAAAACTTGTACTAATGCCAGATCTATCACAGAATTCCTTCCAGAGTCATGTACTTGGTCTTTGTCTTAGCCTAGTCAGTCCTTTTCCTCCCCAGCTTTTGATGCTGGACCAAATTTTGTTTGATTTTCCTAGCACCTGACTGTAGGTGAAAATGAAAATGTGAATGGGAAGATATTTTTTTTTCAACCACCTTGTTTTCTTGTTTTTTTTTTCCTCCTCTGTGAAGAATTTAGTTCTTTTACTTTTTGACCCTAGTTCCCATTCATCTTTAAAGACCTCTAGAACCTTGGACAGTTCCATAGTGGCAGATTTGCAGAAATTCTCCCTTTGGAACTAAATATACTGAATGTATGATATGCTTTCAAATAATACAAGCAATGGAAATTAATAATTTAATGTGCAGCTCCTCTTTTTCTACTCTTTGTATAGGGAAAAGTTCATATTTTATGGTATTGTTCAACTTCAGATTAACTAAAGATTTAAAAAATATTTTATCTTTAAAATAAAAAGGAAATAGCCAAAAAAGAAAAGAAAAAAAGGAATATGTAACACTCTGGATTCTAGTTCTAGTTTTGCCACCAACTACCTATGTTACTTTAGGCAAATTAGACTCTCTGACAAATAAGAAGAATAGACAGAGAGGCAAGTTTTAGTTTAATGTAAAGGAAAATTCTTTAACGATTAGAGCTATTCCAAAGTGAAATGGGATGCTTGAGGGGGGACAGTGAATTCTATCACACTGGAGGATGTGGAAACTAAGGCTCTTAGGTTAAGTGACTTGTCCAAGGACATACAGGCAATAAATGTCAGAGGTAGAATTTGAACCCAGATTGTCTGCCTTTTACTTGAAACTTCCCATGTGTGTTTTCTCTCCCATTAGAATATGGGCTCCGAGTGGAGGGATTGCATTGATTTTCATTTGTATCCCCAGTGCATTGCGTATAGTAAATGTTTAATAAATGCTTTTTCATGTATTCATTCATTTTGACTAAATTCAGTGATATTTCCATTGTAACACCCCATCTATAATGCAGGAAGTAGGTGATGGGGCTAGAATTGAAACCGAGGTTGTCAGACTTTGAATCCTATATCCTTTCCATTGAATCAGTATGGCATGAGACACAGAGAAAGAGGCATGTCTTCTACACCTATTCTACTAATCCATTATACACAGGTGAGTCATGTCTCCCATTATCTGTTGCCATTTTCTCCCAGAGACTGAAAATAGTTTTGACTCTGCTAATTTGGGTGCTTTGGGTGATTTGCTGACATCTCCTATAACCTCAGTGGAATGACCTAATTCACTGCAGTTTGTGTGTTGATCACTAGAGATATCAGGCTGTTAAATCAACTCACAGTAGTGAATGTTGAATTTGTTTGGGGGAGGCAGCATAGAATATTGGATAGAATGCAGGACCTACCATCAAGAAAGGCTTGGGTTCATAGATCTGGGAGAGATCCCATTCATTCATCTCTGAATACTGCCTAGATTTTTCACCAGCTGTGAGCTCATGAGTAAATCACTTAATCTCTTTGAACTCAGTTTCTCTAAGTGTCAGTTGGGGATGGTAATAATCCTGTTAGTATCTATTTCACAGTGTTGTGAAGATCATAAGATCATAGACTAAGAGATGAGAGGGGCCTTAGAGGTCTTCTGGTCCAACCTCTCTTTATAGAGGCCCCAGGAAGTGAAGGGCCTTGTCTAAGGTCACACAGGTAGTAAATGGCAGGGCTAGGATTTGGGCTCAGATTCTAAGATTATATATAATACTGTATATTATAATATATTAATAAAATAGTATGTATACTGTGTTACCTAAAATTTATATATAACATATAAAAATTATGTATAATATATATTTTGAGGGGGGGGTGTTAAGACAATGTACCTTTCTCCATTCTTTCTACTGCCCATGATTCTTCAATCGAATAAAATCAATAATATAAAGTGCTTTTGCAAACTTTAAAGTGCTAGATGAATGTCAGTCATTATTATCAATCACATGTAATTCCTACTTCTTCCATGGTCTCTTTCCTCTTTTCATCCTACATTTCAAACTTCTAGCTTACAGTGATCTACTGCACTCAGCTTCTCTTCAATTTCCTCTAATACTCATTGCCATTCTTTGCGACATTTTCTATTAGCTGATTTAAAACAGTCAGAATGTAAGCTTCTTGAGGACACAACTGTTTCATTTGTGTCCTTGAATCCCTGGCACCGAGCACAGGAACTAGTAGTCTATAATAGTTGCTTAATGCCTGTTGGTTAATCGATTGCACTATTCTCATAGGACTCATTTCATGCAGGAACTCTTGGTGTTCTACCCTGCCACTCTGGCTCTCAGGTCTTGGGCCAAGAATATGCCATTACTAGGGCTTATCAGGGGATGTCTACACAGCCAGCCTTGACCAAAGTCTGGTGTCCAGGCCTTGGACATATGCTCAGATACAGGGGGGAAAAAATAAAGACAAAGACAAAAGGAGCCTAAGTCCATGGTGAAGATTGTCTTTTGTAGATCTGACACAAAGAGCTGAGTTACCCCAAACCAATCAATTCATCCCAGATAGATTAGATTTTAAAAGATAGGCTCCTTTTCAATGAAGCATTTCTGAGGTTAGAAGTCTTCCAGCATGTCTATGCTCTCCCTAGTAAGATACCATCAGAGTTTCAGACAAATGCTCACCATCCTGTAAGTTTATCCCATTGATACAGAAGGCAGTGTGGTATGGTGGAATGAGCACCAATTGATAAATCAGGGATGTAGGGTTCAAATAGCACCTATTTGTATGACCTTGTGCAAATCAGATAACTGATTGGGACCTGAAGTTTCCTCATCTGTAAAGTGAGGGAGTTGGATGTCCTTTCCAGAGGGAAAACATCTATGATGTTGTTAATTTCTCTATACTCCATAATTGTCTGTTGTGTTTCCTTCTGTTTCCCCCAGTTACAACATTAAGCTCTCAGAGGACAGAGGCCATAGCTTTTGCTTCACATGTACCACAGTGCTTTTCCCAGAGCAGGTGCTCAAGACATAATCAATAATTTGGGCAATGTGATGGGAAAGACTGAAAGACTGCCTCAAGAAACATCATGTCCATTTTGATGAGAATTAGAAAAAGAGACATAATTTGCATGAGATTGGAAAGAGTTACATTAATATTAAGGTTTGCTTTCCTCTAAGGCAGGGATGGGGAATGTGGGGCCTCCAGGCCACACGTGACCTTCTAGGTCCTCAAGTGCAGTCTTTTGACTGAATCCAAACTTCACAGAACAAATCCCCTTGATAAAAGGATTTGTTCTGGAAATCTTGGACTCAGTCAAAAGGCCACACCAAAGGACCTAGAAGGCCATATGTGGCTTGGAGGCCCCAAGTTCCCCACTCATGCTCTAAGGCTTCATGTATAAGAACCTTTGCTTCAGGAGAAGAAGGAATCAAGAAGCTCTGGCATAGTCCTGACCCCCGAAAACAAAGTTAAGAAAATGTCCCTTCCTCCATTCATTATAGAGTTGGGGGGATATGGGTGTGGAATTCTCTCTCTCTCTCATATATATGTATATGTATATATATATACACATATATTACTGTATATTATTTATAATATATTATAATATATAGTGTGTGTACTATAGGTATCATGTGTAGTATATATTATATAAAGTATATGTATGTGTATAGAGAAAGAAAGGGGGAGAGGGAGGGAAAGGAGGTAAGAAA
The DNA here is from genome assembly GCA_028646595.1 of Phalanger gymnotis. NCBI lineage: Eukaryota > Metazoa > Chordata > Mammalia > Diprotodontia > Phalangeridae > Phalanger > Phalanger gymnotis. The sequence continues at coordinate 175,181,679 of CM053623.1, read as the reverse complement.
GAGGGAGAGAGTATTCTGTTTGAGCTCCTCAGACTTAGAAGCATTAGCATCATGCTCGCCTCTTTAGTCTACTTTGCATCTCGTCGTTCTAATTGGGTGGTTGTATAAGGGATTCTTGTTCAGGTATAGATTGGACTAGATGGCCTGTAAGGTCTCTTGTTTCTCTGACATCCTCCAATTCTGTAATTGCCTGATTCAGAAAGCAGCATTTTCTCTTTGGCCTTTATGCCACAGTCTCCCTTGAGGTTCTGATTCTCTCAGTTGGATTGCTCCAATTTCATTTTTACCAATCTCTTAAAATAAGGACTAAAAGTACTTCTCTCCAGTGTTCCTTGAACCAGCCAGTCAACAAGCATTTACCAGATATTTCCTTTCTATCAGTCCCCATATTGAGGTTTAATTAACTGGGTGCAAATATTTTCACTGGTTTCCCATTGTAAGTCAGCACATCTATGATTATAGGTTTTATTGCACTTCAGGAAAATCTAGTGTCCGTGGCACTTAGAGCAGCCCCTCTCTCTAGGTGTAAGGTACTATTTGGGTATATATTTGTTCAGAACCAAAACTTGTGAACCACCACTGATGTTTTCATTTTACCAGCCAGCCTGAAGATAAGTTACTTCCAATCAAAGACATTTAATCAAATAGCATAGCCAATAAACATCAAGAGAATACTTTGTCCTTAAGGTTTGGGAAGTACTTAGCCATATATTATCATACCACCAAGGATAGAGGGTGCGCATAGACACAAATGTGTACCTATGGACCATGCGTGTAGAGAACATATGTGGCCATGAAGAAAATGTCAGAAACTCTCATGGCCAGAGCAATTCTATGGCACTGATACAGTCTGGTGATATCAGACCTCTTTCGGCCGTTGCATGATCTTTTGCCAGCTGGTCTCATAGTCTCTACTTGGTATTATTCTCTACTAGCAGCTTCCGGGATTCATCTCTTCAAATGCTGGCTTGTCTTATCACATCTTTTCAGATGCATAACTAGGATCTCTCTCTCTCTCTCTCTCTCTCTCTCTCTCTCTCTTTCTCTCATATGTTCTTATAAGGGTGTTGTCAAGCAAAACCTGTTCTGCAATAAACTATTTCCTTTTTAATATTCTATGTATGTGTGACCAAATTACCATCCCTTATCCCAGACCACTATGTAATTTAAGGTTAGAAATTCCCAAGATCCTTGGTATGCATGTGAATTAGAGCCAGAATAAAAGCTAAATTAAGGAGGGAAGGCCATTTTCTTTTACTTTCATAGTGTGTATGCCTTCCTTTTTTATGTATATCTGTTACCAGCTAAAGCCCCTTGCTTTGGCATAAGATTTTAGTGAACTATTGTCTTTCAAATTTTATGAAAACCTGCCTTTGCAAACAGATATATTATGGATTTTAAAATTTTATAAGTGGAATAATTATCCATTATTTTAATTAATAAACTCTTAGTGATATGCTTCCATGACACTTAAAAATGTGATTATATTTATAAAAATGTATTTATCACATTACTTCTGGGACACCTTAGCTAACCTTTGAAACATTTGTTCCTTGTTTCTGTATATAAGATGTAAACATATGGGTGAAATGACCTGGCTTAATTATGATTTTCTCAAGAAGGGGGAGAAATAATATATAATTGCTGAATGCTCATGTTTCTTTTTAATCTTGAGATGAAAACATGTAGCTTTTAGATTCACTTTCAGAAGAAATGGCAATAACTTGAGATTAGTGAGTGATTAAAATCAGAAACTGAGAACTTTATATCATTAGTTGGCTCTATGGTATATATGATCTCGGGTTTATCAATTGAGTTAGGAGGAAGAGGTGAGTTACAAGAGAGTGAGGTTCAGAGAAAGGTTTAGTCAGAGAACATATGTTCAAACTGTGTGGGATGAAAGACCCTCACCAATTGAATTTATAATAAGGAGCCATCTCAGGGTAGGAACAGAAATAAATTTTATTCAGTTCTTGAGAATTGGGCATCCTCTGCTAGAACAAATCCAGCAAGGGAGGTGCTTTAAAAGGGGCTAGGCACCCATAATTATATCTAACACAAGAGAATTCCTGCCCACCTCTGACCCTTTTCACCATTGGCTGGGAGGTGGGCTTACAATCTGAGCATGAAAGCTAGACAAAGAACCAGGAAATTGAGGCACAGAAACTCCAATTCCCATTCCCTTAGTTAATGATTACAACTGAGGTGACATCTATAAATCTAAAGAAGGAGAATAGGATAAGGGGAGGGGGAGACCCTCTCCAT
>CM053623.1:175159822-175178914 GCA_028646595.1 Phalanger gymnotis | reverse complement strand
AGAACCAGAAGAAAGAACAAAAAGTTTCAGGGTAAACTTTCCCAGAGGCTGAACCATCAGACTCTCACAGCCTCAGAATTTTTTTTCACTTTCCTATTTCTTGATTTTTAAACATTTCTTAGTATAGATATAGACATATATTTATAGATATCTTCCCTGTGAAGTCTTCACATTTTATTTACCTCACACAATAATATATGAGGAATATGGGAATCCGGGCTCAGAGAGATCTAGAAGATCAAACTACAGGTCTTACTTGGAGACAGGGAGACATGGGTTCTAATTCAACTCCTGCCATTCATTTGTTGTTGTTGTGTTTGTCCTTCATTTTCAAAGAGGACCATGACATCAGCGAGATGACATGACTTGCAATTGACTTTGATTTGAGTGAGGGAGGACTGTGCAAGCCTCACTTTCTCCTCCAAAGCCATCTGGATCCAGTGACCTGATATTCGACAGGATGGCTGGAGATGACCCAGGATGCAATGGGAGACCCTGGCCCTTTTAGGTTCAGGCCTTTTCGTGTACTCACTTAGAGTGAAGTAATGCCCATTCAATGAATAGGCCTCTTTAAGAAATGAGTCAAGGAATGGCCCCTTTAATTAGAAAAAAAAGGAAAAAAAAATCAAGGTGGGAGCAGAAGACCCTCAGGGTTGCTCTTCCAAAGAGAAACAGTTACCAGTGACATTCACTCTAATCCAGGAGGGCCCAAAATACAGCCATTAAGTGGAGCTTGAGCAGGGGCTTATTGTGGCCCAGTGTCTGAGCTTCAGCGTGAACTGTGATGGATGGATGGATGGAAGGAAGGAAGGCAGGGAGGGAGGGAGGGAAGAAGGGAGGGATAGACAGAGGAACGAAGGGAGGGGAGGAGGGAGGGAGGAAGGAAGGAAAAAAGGAAGGAAATCAAGCCAGTAAACCCCAAGTTAAGTGAGAAGTTTCTGAGCCACAACAGGTCCCTGCCCAAGCTCCACTTAATGGCTGTATTTTGGGCCCTCCTGATTTAGAGTGAATGTCAATGGTAACTGTTTCTCTTTGGAACAGCAACCCTGAGGGTCTTCCCCTACACACCTTGATTTTTTTTCTTTTTTTTCTAATTAGAGGGGCTATCCCTTGATTCATTCATTGGAAGACTGTAGGCAAGTCATTGAACTTCCCTCGGCCTTATTTTCCTCTTCTATTCAACGTTGAGGTTGAACTAGATGGCTCATAGGCAACTTTCTGGCTCTAAATCTGTGAGTATTAGATCCTAGAGACCTAAGGACAAGAGGCTGAGTGAGACAGCCAGGAATATCTGAAGGTGAGTTGCACTGCTAATACGTCCCACAGTTGGTTCTTTCAGAGGTCATGTTGCTCAAGGGATAATTATTTTTATCAACTAGTTATGAGCCCACATGTGTAGTGAATGTCCTAAACCAAACCTCAATCAAAATGTGACGTAATAAAGCAAAGGACATTTACTGAAATCATGAAACAAGGTAAATACCAAGAAGTTCACATAACAGCAACTAGTTCTCTCAACATCCATTTCCCTAAACTCCTAATAGTCCTTTGAACTTTGAAGCTATGAGTTCACTTGTCTCTACATTCTATGCTGCTCTGCTTTGCATGGCTGCTGAGGTCTCAATAGCCTGGAAGACATTGGTTTTCTCCATACACCAACTGCATTTGGTGTCAGAGAAGCTGGGTTTGAATCTAGCTTCTTGCTAATTCTGTGGCCTTGGGCATGTGAATGCCCCTCTCTAAGCCTCAGTTTCCTCATCTAAACAGTGCCAGCGTTGGATGAGATGGCCTAAAAGGGCCTATTCAACTTTCTATGATTGTATGAAATAGGGAGAAGCTAAATTGGACAACTTTCCTTTTTCCATCTGTGACTCTTCCTACATCTTTTATTTTTCAGATTACCTACCAAAGCCGATTGGAAAGGAGACTTAAAGTGTTGTCTCTCATTCTTTTGCTAATAATAATAATGACAATTGCTGCCATTATTTATATCAAGGTTTATGGTTTGGAAAGTTCTTTTGGAGGGATGGGAAAGGAATTAGCATTTGATAGTGCCTACTGTTTGCCAGGCTCTGGGCCAGGCACTTTACAAATATCTTATTCCATCTTCACAGCAACCCAGCAAGATAGTAGTAGTAGAATAGTTGCAGTAGTAGTAGTAGAGAGAGTAAAACTGACAACTACTAGTAATACTACTACTATTGCTACTATTGCCACTACTACTGCTACTACTACTACTACCACTATTACCATAACTACTGCTCTACTGCTCTTCCTCCTGCCACCACCACTACTACTACTACTATAAAACATTTATATAGCACTTACTACATGCCAGGCACTGTTACAAGCACTTAGTAATTACTCTATCATTTCATCCCCACAACAACCCTGGGAAATAGACGCTGTCACTGTCTCCATTTTACAGTTGAGGAAAGCGAGGCAAAAAGAGGTCAGTTGACTTGCTCAGAGTCACGTAGGTCATATGTGTTTGCAGTCACATTTGAACTTAGGTCTTCCTGACTCCAGGCCCAGGCTCTCTCCTCTGCAGCTCCAGCTTCTCATTTTTGTAAAAATCTCCATTTGACAAAACTATAATAAGATGATGTTATTAAAAGGACTGCATTTTGTGACAGAAATGAATACTAGCCTAGACATCATAAGGTTTAAGTAATAGTATCAACTTAAACAAGCTCTGTGACCTTGGGAAAGTTACCTAATCTCTCTGGACTCAGTTTCTTTATCTGTTAAATGAGGAGCTTGGACCAGAAGCCCTCTAAGGTCCTATCTATCTTTAAAGTCTTATGATTTTGTGGCACATATGATTCAGGTTTGTTTTTTTAACCCAGCTTCTGATTTCATTGTTCTTGTTCATCCTTCATTTTTGAAGAGGACCAGTGACATCACTGGAGTAATGTCTCGACTTGTGTATGAATTGGATTTAAGTGAGGCAGAACTGAGTAAAGTCATCAGCTTCTCTCTCTCTTCCTGAGTCATTAAAGTTCAGTGGCAAGACATTTCATTGCTCTAGGGAATTCCTGGGTGAGGAAACTTTCTAGTGATGTAAATTGTTACCTGCTCTTCGACTTAGAGTCACAGAGATTTTCCTGTGGCACTGAGACCAAGTTACTTGCCCAGGGTCTCATGGCCAGCATGTGTGACAAGTGGAACTTAACCTAGAGTGATCATGGGGGCCACTCTTGAAGGTCATCTGGTCAAAACTCCTGCTCTCTTCAACTCTCATATTCCGCTCTGTCTCCCATATCTCCTCTCTGCATTTGTGCACCTTTCTCAAACTCCCTGGCAGTGATGTCACAAAGGACACTGTTCAGGCAATAGTTAATAACTTTTGCTAGAATGCAGATTCAAGGAGCAAGGGCAGTCAGAGGAGAAAGACAACCAAAGGCTGTGATAAAAGACCCATGAAAGAAAGTGCATGAAATTAGTGGAGATCTATCTCTGTCTCTTTAAATAAGCCTGCAGAGAATCTGTATGTAGACAGTGATATTTGGAAGCTTTCACTGACATCTCAAGGGAGCATTGGTGGACATTTTGGCCTCTCAGAAATATGTCTGAAGTGTCCACTTAGATAAACATTTTTCTTCCCCCCGACATTGGGGGTCATCTATTTTGGCTCAGGGATGTTTAGCTAATTTATCTCTGTTGAGCATTTGCTCACAAGCCACCTGCTAAGTCCATACCTTCTGCTTCTGAAGATGCACAGAACCTTATGTGATTCTAAATGAATTCACTGAGCAATCTCAGATCATCCATCCTCCTAATGATGCCATCCTGTGTAAAGAATAGACAGGGAAAATAAGATTCAGATGACTACTGGTTCTCCCAGAAACATTTCATTCATCCCTAAATGATATAGAGTATTTGCTTTCTGCTGGGCCTTTGAACTTCAGACTCAACAATTATTCTAATTGGGTTATCATATTTGATTTTTCTCTACCAAGCATATAGAATTGTCAGGAAGGTACTTCTCTGAACTGGAAACTTCTCTTTTTGTTCCTTTCATTTATTTTTATTCATTTCATTAAATATTTCCCAATGACATGTAAAAAAATTTAATGAAAATTTTTAAAAATTTTGAGTTCTGTGTTCTCTTCTTCCCTGTCATACCTCCTCCTTCTTTGAGAAGGCAAGCAATTTGATATTGATTATACATGTGAAACCATAAAAATTTTCCTATTAGCCATGCTGCAAAGGAAAACACAGACCAAAAAAAACCCAAGAAAAATAAAGTAAGTTTTAAAAAGTCTGCTTTAATCTTTATTCAGAGTCCATCAATTCTCTCTCTGGAGGTGGATAGCATTTTTCATCATGGGTCCTTTAGAATTGTCTTGGGTCATTGTCTTGAACAGAATAGCTAAGTCTTTCATAGTTGATCATCCTTACAACATTGCTGTTAACTGTCTACAATGTTATCCTGGTCCTGCTCATTTCACTTTGCATCAGTTCAAGTAAGTCTTTCCAGGTTTTTCTGAAAGCATCCTGCTCATCATTTCTTAAAATACAATAATATTTCATCATAATCATATACCACAGCTTGTTTAGTCATTCCTCAATTGATGGGCATCCCCTTGATTTCCAGCTCTTTGCCACCATAAAAAAGAGCTGCTTGAAATACTTTTGTACAAATGGGTTCTTTTCCCTTTTCTTTAATCTCTTTGGGATACAAACCTAGTAGTGGCATTGGTGGGTCAAAGGGTGTGCACAGTTTCATGGCTCTTTGGGTGTATGAACTTGAAACTTCTAACAGGGAATAAATCAACCAATAAACATTTGTTAATGCATCTGCTGTGTTCTAGGCACTGGGCAAAGCACTAAGAATACAAAAGCAATATTGCTTTTGCTAAAGTACAGGCTGTTAGTGGATATAGGAATGACAGTGGAAGCAAAGATGACTTTGTGGATATTTGTAGAGAGATTCCAGAATGGAGAACAAACATGGAATAATGATTTGAATGAGTCTTGGAGTCAGGAACATCTAGGTTAAAGTTCTGACTCTCATATGTACTGCCTATGTGACCTTGTATAAATCATTTAACCTTGGTGCCCCCAGGCACCTGTATCAGATTAAATCCATTATTATGTGAGTTTCTTGAGAACAGAGAGTATATTTGTGTCCCTTGCACTTACCACAGTGGCCATTGCGTAGTTTGTACTTAATAAATGTTGCCTTTAATAAATACCTGGCTCTAAGATTCTTAAGTTATAGGACAATTTGTCAGTCTACTTTGGCTGAGGAAATTTCCTCCTTGGTAACTTCCTGCATGATGAAATCTTAGGTCCAGACTCCCTCATTACAAAAAAATTCCTGGAAAAGAATATGGGTAGCATTTACACACTGGCTAGAAGTGTGTGGGCATTTAAACACAGAATCCGACATCTACTTACCAGTCTATCTACTACATAGGTAGGGTTTAGAACAGAGGAAAAACATTGGTTTTGGAGTCAGAAGAGCTGGGTCTAAATCTGTTAGTGCCTGTGTGACCTTGGGAGAATCACTCTGCTTCTCTGTATATCTGTTTCCTCATCTGTAAAATGGGACTTGGTATTAGATTTGGGATTTTTAACATGTGGTCCAAGCATGCCCAAAGAGTTTGGGTTCATTGATAAAATTTAGGGGGTCCATAAACTTGAATGCAAAAAAATGACATCTTAATTTCAATTTAATGTTTCCTTTGGAATCCTATGTAGTTTTTTTATGCATTTAAAACCATGATTCTGAGAAGAGATTTATAACATACAAAAAGAAGTTAAGAACCCCTGGAGTAACTGAACGCTAAGATCCACTTCAGCTCTTAATTTGCAGTTCAACTATTGATAAAAGAGAAAAACACATTTGTATTCCTACCAAAAGTCCTGTGATCACTTCTTGGCCAGACATGGGTGATGATTACTTGGTCTATGGGCCAAGTATATGACCCAGCTCACTTGAGATAGCCTTCAACCTTAAGGCGTGCTGCACAGACCTCTACAGTTTGCCCAAACTAAAGATTTGCCCATTTCTGTTTGGTTCCTTGCATTCTGGAGTGGTACAATCAAGGCCCTTCTCAAACCAAGCATTTGTATTATTTAAGTGCTGGAGCTACATGAATCAACAAAACCAACTGAGCTAGAGATCAACAAAACAAATTTCAATTAGTGACAGGGAGGCCAGAGCCTCAGGGCCTCATTCGTCTGATGAAAAATGCAAAGACACAGGCAAAATGCTAATTCATTCCTTCTACTGCTGTCTGTTAAATTAATGGGTAGCAGCAGCTGATCTTCACACATTTATCTGAAATTTCCCCTTAATGAATATTCAGCCAGTCACTCAGGACTGGAGTGCCCAAAGAAATATTCCTGACGCAGTACCAAGTCAGTAGTAAGAACTAAGTCAAGGAAGAGTAGCCTTTCCAAAGTTGCCTGCCACTTTCTAGCGCCATGTTTTTTTTGGCATGCAGTGGGACAAAAGGTGTACAGGGTGGTGGTGGTGGGTTCCTTTTAAGAAACACATTAAATATAGTCTGTGTCCATACAGTCCCTTCCCTTGAGCAGCTTTTGTTTATCTGGGGAGGGAGACAGAACACAGTCACAGAGAAATCCATATCACATATTTATTTGTTGGCCCAGGGCCATTTGTTATAATTAAGACAGTGAGAGAAGAGGAGGAAAAAGAGACTTATGGTGTGTACTAATTCTCTGCAGACCTTTCCAGGTCTCATCTGTATAATGTTGTCTTAATTTTATTTTTTAAAATTGTGATCTTAATAAGCTTAAGAAAATATAAACCATATGTACAACAAAAGAAAGGATTGTTTATGAATCCAGGAACTTTTGTTAGATTTTTAAATATTATTTGCATATTAAATTTGACCAAGTAGCAGGGGCAGCCAAGGTGATGCAGTGGTTAAGGGACATGGGGGTAGTCAGAAAGCCCTGAATTCATATCCTCCATCAAGGACTTAAGACCTATGGAATCCATTCACCCTCTCCCAGCCTCGGTGTCCTTATCCGTGAAATGGCAATAATAATATTTTCCTCAATGGGTTGTTGTGAGATCAAATAAGCTCCTGGATGAAAGGTGTCTTGCAGAGCTCAAAGTTCTGTGTATTTGCTAGCTAATGACAAAATGTACCTTCTAAGTTTCTTTTAGTTTCCTTCTGTGTATTTTTTTTAGCATTCTACTGACTCACCTCTATAACTCTTAAGGATATGGGCAGTGACTGTTACAAGTAGCAACATAGTCGTGAGAATCGACCCTTGTGCCTAACAAAAAGTGGCCTGCCTCAGCAAGTGGCCCATTTTACAAATGAGGAAACTGAGGCTGAAAGTGGTTAAGTGGCTTGCCCAGGGTCATCTAACTGGTATAACCTTGAGGCAAGATTTGAACTCATGTCTTCCTGACTGCAAGTCTAGCCCTCCACTCAACTAGCAATTTATTAACATGTTTTCACTAAGAACCTCAGTTCTGAAGTCAGAGGGCCTGTATTCAGATTCTACTTCTGTGATGTTGGGAAAGTCACCTCATCTCCCACAGTCTTTGTCTCCTTGCCTGTAAAATAAGAGGGTTAGACTAGAGGGCCTCTAAGGCCCATTCCAGCTCCATATTTTGAGATTCTGCCTGTATTTAAGCTTTAGGGGCCTTTGTTTCCTTCATCTGTAAAATGAGATGATTGGAATATCTGGCCTCTGAGGGCCTTTCAAGCTCTAACACTGTAAGTGTGGGTGAAATGATTAAAATATCACTAACGTGACTTTGCTGAGAATCATTAAACATACTTATGTTCTACTATATATTATAGTTATCCCTGTTGGTGTCTTGTCACTCCAGTAAATTGTCTTCTCTTTGAGGGCAGGGTCTATGTGTAAGCTTAACTCTTCCTCGTTGCTCGCCATAGCTAGGAATATGCTGGAGCTGGCTCAAACAGGTTAGTGAATTCTCAAGATGAATTGAAAATCAGCCAACTACAAATCAGGGCTCAATTTATTGTTTTATTTACTGTCTAATCATAAGAAAGTGATGTAGAAAATATTAATGAAGGAGATTTAACTTAAAAATGTGTACTGCCTACATTTTTTTTTCAGAGAGCTAATTGTTAAACATTTACTGGCACACCCTACATGCGTACCCTACATAGAAAGAACATAGGGTTTGGAATCAGGAAAACATGGGTTTCATTCCTACCCTCTTATTTGCCTGTATTGGTATGCTCAGTGCTTGGCACTCAAAGCTTGGCATATAATTAATTTTACAAATTACCTATCCTGTCTGTCTGTCTATCTATCTATCTCTCTATCTACCTACTTATCTACCTACCTATCTATCTACTAACCTACCAATATATCTATTGATCTGTCCCTATCTATTACACTATGCTGGTTCTCAAACTTTACCAAAAAAAAAATAAACAAGAAATGCTTTCTACTCACTTAAAACTTCCCCATTTAGCAATTCACAACAAATTACTTTCCACAAGAGCACAATCTATTCTGCCTAGAATCAACCACTCTAATGCTACAACTATGACTTCCTTCAATTCCACATGCTTCAAGTTAGCACCTATTATGTGCCAGACACCATTCTAGGCTCTAGTAATACAAAGATAAAATGAAAAAAAGTCCCTCCCCTCTGGTGACTCTTCTGGTTTTCCTGATTTGTAGAATCAGATCTCAAGTCACAGTGCCTTCTCTTGCTTCCTCTACCTTCCTTGAGGCACGTTGGAAATCTCTCAGATTCTTTGCTTTGTCAGAATTCTACTTGCAGCAGACTTTGTGCTCATGAGGAGACTTCCATCATGGCCATCGCTGGCTTTGACATTGGCTTGGTGGTTGGTGTGTGTCAGACCTGTGGCGTTCTCTCAGTGATATTATGTCTACTTCTCTGCCCCTCTCTACACACTAAATGTGCTCCACTGTGTTTGACTCTCAAGTTCATGGATTTTAGACCATTTATTTCAATGCCACAAATATTTATTAAGCCACTCACTCAATCAACAGTCAACCAGTGAGAATTTATCAAGTGCTCATTTATCAAGGTTATGTGCTAAACCCTGGGAATGGAAAGAAAGGCAAATGCACTCTCCCTCAAGGAGTTCACATTCTAATGGGAAAGACAGCATACATGCAACAAGATATTTACAGATTAGATGGAAAGTAATCTCAGAGGGCAGGCTCTAGGAGAAGGAATGGGAACAGACTCCAGTAGAAGGGTGTATTTGAGCTAAGTCTTTTTTGCGGGGGAGGCATTTGGAGTTAAGTGACTTGCCCAGGGTCAGATAGCTAGTCAGCATCTGAGGCCAGGTTTGAACGGGAGGTCGGTGCTTTATCTGTTGCACCATCTAGCTGGCCTAAATTAAACTGAGATGTGGGCTGGTTGAGTTAGAGTGCATTTGTTGTTGTCCAGTCACTTCAGACTCTTCATGACCCCACTTGGGGTTTTGTTGGCAAGGATAACTGGAGCGGTTTGCAGTTTCCTTCTCCAGCTCATTTTACAGATGTGGAAACTGAGACAAACAGGGTTAAGTGACTTGCCCAGGGTCACACAGCTAGTAAGTGTCTGAGGCCAGATTTGAACTTAGATCCTCCTGGCTCCAGGGCCATTGCTTTAACTACTCCACCACTTATTTGCCTTGAGCTAAGTTTTAAAGAAAATTAGGAAAGCCAGTAGGCAGAGGTGAGGAGGGAAAGAACTCTAGGCATGGGAAAGAGCCAATATGAAGGCATGATGGAAAGATGAAAATGAATGGTTTTGTGTGAGAAACAGCAAGAAAGACAATATTGTTGGAGCTAAGAATGTATGGAATCGATTAAGTATCAAAAGACTGGAAAGTTCCTACTGTGTGCTAGGTGAGAAGCAACCTGTTATATTGGATAGAAAGCAGGCTTTGAAGTTTAGACAACACAGATTCATCTTCTGCATCTGGCACATATTAACAGTGACCTAAAATTGGCTCTCTCCCCTGAGCTACACTGCCCTTGTGAATGTTAACTATGTCATTGAAAAGCTGGTTATAAACTATCACTGCAGCCCAGACATCTCTACTTTAAGAAAACCTCCCACGTGAAAAATGAGATTTATGTGAAATAAATTAGGAGATGAGTTCTTGCTCTGCAAAATAATTCACAGTAGAATTCTTTTAAGGAAGAATCATTTTCATAAAGCAAGGTACCTCTGTACTACCAAATGTGCCCCAATTCTTTCTACACATTCAAGTGCTCTGGCTGGGAAACATTTTCTCAAGCAGCAGAAATGTTACTGTCCCCCCAGACTTTGTCAAACACTGAGCAGCTGCCTAGACAGTGGCAAGCTGGTAATGAGTCACAGCTTCACTCCACCATGACTGTTAGTCCACAAAATGTATTCAATCATTGAGTTCCTGAGCCAAAGCTCAGAGATCCAGTCTTTCCCTACACTATGCTGAAATGTGCATTTTCTTTGCATGTGCTTTTTGCTTATTGAAATAAGGATTGTATCCCTCTGGTAGAATGGAATCTCCTTGAAAACAAGACCTGTTTCTTTTTGGTGTCTATATTCCCCAATGTCATACACACACTCAGGTGAATCTAGGGTCCATCTCCGAGGGTTGGATATTCACATAATGGTGCTTATTGAAAACTTCTTGAATTGAATTGAAATGAAAGACTCAGGATGATAGACTTCCTTCCCAAAATTTATGCACATAGTAAGAAGCAGAGCTAGGATTAGAAGTCAGGTCTTCTTATTACTACTCTAGCTATCTCTCCTCTCTATTGCCCTGCTTGTGTATAGACACAGGGGATGCAGAGTTGAGGGGTACTCTGAGTGGAGTGAGAGTTGTCCACCTTTTTGGGATGGAGTTATGCCTGTGATTTCATTGATGTACGGAAGTCTGTTTTGTTTTTGAGGCAGTCAGGGTTAAGTGACTTCTCTAGGGTCACACAGCTAGGAACTATCTGAGACTGGATTTGAACTCAGATTCTCCTGACTCCAGAGCCAGTGCTCTGTCCACTGCACCATCTAGCTGCTCCAGGAACTCTGTTAAGGAAACTCTGTCTATTCACATAGGCTGGCACCATCTCTCATGATTGTCTTAGAGAGTTACTTGGGATACAGAATTTAAGCAACTTTTGCCAGGGCCACAACATCAGGGCCCAAGGCAGAATTTGAACCCAGGAATTCACAAATCCCAGCTCAGCTCTCTATTCTCAATACCGTATTACTATGATGTTACTGATATTTATTAACTCCTAGAATTTCAGAGCTAGAATGGAGGTTAGCTATCTAGGCTGCTCCCCCTTTTGGTGCTCTCCCTTGCCCACCACTCTGAAACAATCTTGAATTTTCTTACCCGTGGATGTGTAGTATCCACCCAGTACAGAGCAAGCTACTGAGGGCAGAGATCATTTCATCTTTTTGTATTTGCACTTCTAGTGCATTTCACACCAAGCCAGTGCACAATACATGCTTATTTGTTGCTCCTTTGATTGGCTGTCAGGGAATACATGGTCTTTGACTAAGCTTACACAGCTCTTTTTTGTCTCTGTATCCTCGGTGCCCCCAGCACAGTGCCTGGCATATGGGCCTTTAAGAACTGCCTGTTGGTTGCTGATGGAACCTTTTAAGTATAGTTTAAAGGACTGAGGTGTTTGAGGGTGGAGAGGAAATGCTAAAGGAACTGAGCTACTGATGAGCCACTTGTGTCTGGGAGACTGCTTGACTAAAGTAAAGAAAATGCCAGGAAAAAAGAGGGAAAAACCCCTCTTGCCACTATTAGTAGGGAGTAATTTGTTTTTCCCTTATTTCTGCTTTGTAGAGTCATTCCCTTCCTCTAAGAAGCTGCTCAGACACCATCCTCTGACCGAGGGTCATCCGGCTACCATATTGGTGGTTATGGAAACAGTAGAGGACTTGGATGCCTCCAAATCATTCTTTGGGCTCCTGAGCTCTTGCTGTATATCATCCTCTGACATCCTTTTGGTTACTGCCTCCTTTTCATCAATCTAAACTTATATAATCTTTTCAAGGTTCTACCCATTCAAAGAAGCCTGCTATGAACACCGTTACCCCATTCGGAGCTTTTCCTCCCTTGGCAGTCTCTTAGAGCTTAATTCAGAAGCTGAAACCTAACAGTCATATACTTATTTCCAAGTTGCTTTGGCATTGTACCTATTTCTTGTCTCCACAGTTATGTTTCTAATTATTTGAGGGTGGGAGCGTGTCTTTGTGTCTCTTCATTGGGCCTAGTATCATTAAATGCATAGAATAGATTCTGTAATTTATTCGAGTAGGATTAAAATTAATGAGTAGGAAAAAATTTAAAAAAATTAAAAATTTGCCCTGACTGTGCAAATCTCCATTTTAAAGAGGGAAAATAGAAAGGTAGCTAGAAGATCATCATCTTTAAATAAAATAAGTATTTTTTAAAGAAAGGAAATAATCTTAAACCAAGAAGTCTTTTGGCATTATGAGTTTTGAATTTATCAAGATACTTAAACCTAATAAGTTTCAAGGAAAAAAATCACAGTAGTGTTTCAGGAGATAAGGCATAGAATCAGAAAATCATGGATGCAGCTTTTCAGCTTCTAGCACTGGTGAAGAAACTGAGGCCCAGAAAGGATTAAGTGACACACTGCAGGTTGCTCAGCTAGTCTGAGGCAGGATTTGAACACAGGTCTTTCTGACTCCAGGTCCAATACTATCTCCACTGTGCAGCATTGCCTTGTGGCAGTTATTATCGTAATAATGTTTTGTCTGTACCGAAGAACCATGCTTAAAGCAACTATCAGTGGATAGAGCACCAGACCTGAAGTTAGGAGGGTCTGAGTGCAAATCTGGCCTCAGACTCTTACCAGCTGTGTGACTCTGGGCAAGTCACTTAACCCTGATTGTCTCCAAAAAAAAAGTCTAGAGAAAGGTAGAAGGAAATCAGGCAAAAATTCTATTAAAATGATTTTCTGCGTATTGTTTATTTTAGGTGGTATTAATGTATATTAAAAGGCAATGAGCCAGGGCAGCTAAGTAGGGCAGTGAGTAGAGCACTGGCCCTGGAGTCAAGAGGACCCGAGTTAAAATCCAGCCTCAGACACTTGACACATGTACTAGATGTGTGACCTTGGGCAAGTCACTTAACCCCAGTTGCCCTGCCCCCCCCAAAAAAAATAAACAACAAACAAACAAAAAGAGCAGTGAGCCAAAGTGGAGAGAGGGCTGGCTGGGGAATCAGGAAGACCTGAATTCAAGTCCTGACTCTGTGACATAGACGTTCTGTGAGCTTGTGTAAGTTACTTGATATCTTTGCCTCCCTTGCAATTCTTTATAATTTACATAGGAGCTGCATTGGTGGAGAGTTTCCAGACTAGGAATTCCCTATGCTTATAAAATCACAGGTCTAGACTCTCGAGCACTGATATTATTTTATAACGTAAATATAAATGTGAACATACTTACATTTAAGTAAAGACTGGGTCAATAAGGATCTCAATTCTGAAGCAGAGAAGGGTTTCATAATGATAACTAAAATTTATATAACTAATAACTAACTGCTGTGCCAGGTGCTGCGCTAAGTGCTTCACACATATTTCTCTTATTTGACCCTCACAATAACAACCCTGGGAGGCAGGTGCTATTTGGATCCCCATTTTACAGATGAGGAGACTGAGGCAAGCAGAAGCTAATTGACCACCTAGTCCAATGTCTTCATTTTACCAATGAACAAACTGAGGCACAGAAAGGATAAGTGAAAAGCTACGGGTCACACAACTAGGAAGTGCCCGAGGCCAGATTTGAACTCAGGTCTTCCTGACTCCAGATCTGTGCTCTATCCAGTGGGTAGAGTTACTTAGCTTTTCCTATAATAATAATACTGTAATAATGTGAATGTTTATAGTAATTATCTCTTGCCTATATCTTCTGTTCCTCATTCCAATGTCTGCTACGATAGTAAATGTCTTGTCCTACAGCTCGGTCATGGCAATCATCTCCTGTCTGACTCTCCAACTTCCGTTCTCTCTCAGTAACAATCCAGTCTTTCTGGCACTGTCCTTTGATCTTGATGCCAGGATTAATCATGACACCATCCTACTTTAAGTCTTCCAGGGTCTATCTCTTCCCTGCCACCTAAAGTTTGATATCCTTAGCCTGGCATTCAAGATCCTCAGCTCCATCCTCCACCTTATACCACCTTCCCTGTCTAACTACTATACGCTGCTTCCCTATACCTCAGCCAATCTGGGCTACTTTGGATAATAGATATAGAGCTGAGAGGGTCCCCAGAGGTCATCTGGTTCAACCTCAGATTTTTACAGATGAAGTTTCTAAAGCCAAGAGAGGATGAGTGACTCATCTGCTGCCACACTGGTAGTAAATGGTAGTGCCAAGATTTCAACCCAATTCTTTGACTCCAAATCTAGCACCCTTCCCTCTGTACCACTTTCCCTCTTGGTGTGCATTTGCCAACCCTTGTATATATTAAGATGTCTTGATTCCATCTTTTTGCATTATGCCAAAGAATGCCCACCCCATCTCTGCTTATCACCTATTGAAATCCTCCTTATTTATTTTAGATTCAATTCAAATGTGATCTATTCTCTGAGGCCCTCCCTGATGCCCTGTTTGGCATGATTCTTTCCACCTCGGCCCTCCACTAGCCTGTGGTGCGTGCTCTCCTGTTTACATATTATGAAGTATATAGGCTCTAGGGTCATTAGCCCAACTTACTTTCACACTATCGCATTAGGTCCCCCTGAGCTTGACTAATACTTTCCTCAGTGTTCTAGTGGGATTGGGTGGAGCATTTTAAAGCACCCATCTGTTATGCCTCCCTCCTGTAATTTAATAATTCTCTAATTTTATCTAACTGTTGATAATTGCTATTTCCTCAACATCCATTAGCTTTTACAAAGGAATATTTACTGAACAGGCAGAGCAAAGACCAGAGTTGGAAAGCTCACTATCTTCCACCAACCACCTCATCTCTTAGAGAGAGTGAGCTCTCACAGTGGTTTCTAAAAACATCCCTCTCCTCTGGTTGTGGCAGATCTGACTGACAAGTTATTCCCTGGCCTGCCAAATGAGATTCATAAGCTCAGGGTTAATTCACTGCTGGGTGGGCTCAAGCAGGGCTGAGTCCTCACTGGACTCAGTTGCTATAGCTACGAGCACACTATGCAGGGGATTCTAGTTTCTAGGGCTCTGGTGGCATTTCCAGTCAGCTGAGGCTCTTATAACCTGGTCCATATGGTGTTCATTCACCTAAAATCAGGAAAGGAGTGGAGATGGAAACAGAGGCAGCACCATGTGACCATAGTTTCACAATGAGGTGGGGAACATAGGCAACTGGTGGCCACCTTGGCCAGTATCTTTCAACCAGAACTTCTTCCTTCTCACTGGAGAGATGTTTCTCCTGTTTGAATCTTTTATAATGTGTACACTGAGTTATGTCTCAGCAGACAATTAAAAGGTTTTCTGTCACCACACGGGAAGTCAACATCAGATAGGGTGCCTATTCCTACCCTGAAGTGGGGAGAAAAAGGACCTCTCCCAGGGATGTAGGAAAATAGGTAAACCAAGGCACTGTTGGAGTTGCAAATTAGTTCAACCACAATTTGAAACTATGCTCAAAGGGCTATAAAAATGTACATATCCTTTGGCCCAGCAACACCACTACCAAGTCTATCTCACAAAGAGATTAAATAAAAGGGAAAAAGATTGACATATACAGAAATATTTATAGCAGCTTTTTTTTGTGGTGGCAAGGAATCGGAAACTGAAGGGATGTCATATGTTGGGGAATGGCTGAACATGTGTGGTATATGATAGTGATGGAATTCTATTATGCTATAAGAAATGACGACATCACAAAAACCTAGGAAGACTTATATGAACTGATGCAGCGAGATGAACAGAAGCAGAACATTTCACACAGTAACAGCAGTATTATAATGCTAGTCAACTGTGAAAGACTTAGCAACTCTGATCAATACAATAATCCACAACTCCCAAAGACTTTTAAAAATGTTATCCACTTCCAGACAGAGAATGATGAACTCAAAGTGCAGCTTAAAGCATATTTTTTTTCTTTCTTTGTTTTTTTGTAACATGGCTAATGTGGAAATATTTTTCGCATGATTTCATATGTATAATGAATATCATCTTTCTCTTGTCTTCTCAATGGTTGCAGGAGGGGTAGACAGAGGAAGAGAATTTGGAACTGAAAATAAAAAAAAATTAAGTCAAAATTAAAAAAAGAAAAGGAAAGACTCGCAATTGAGTGAGAGAAAGCAAAGCAAGCTAGAGATCTATGATGGAGAAGGAAAAGAGATTAAGGAAGGAGGGAAACAGACTGCAATTTGGATTATGAGTGTGGATAGGAGGAATTAGAAGGATAGAGAAGGAAAAAAGAAAAATGTCACAAAGTTAAACAGAAGAAAAAGGAGAGGGAGAGGGAGAAGGAGAGAGAGAGAAGGAACAAGAGGAAGAGGAGGAGAGTATAAACAAGTGAGAAAAAGCTAAAGGAAAAAATGATGAATGTTGGCTCAAATGCTATCACAAATGCTTCGTTGATATTAAAGCTTGGAATTTCTAACTCTTTGTTTCTGTACTATGTCTGCGTCCCAGATCTGCACAACTCTGTTGTCATTTCACTTAAAATGATCATTGAGTTGAAGAAGAAAAAAAAAGGACCCTCCAACACCCATTTCTGGAAGTAGTCTCACTAAACTTCCTTGTAGGTTGATAACAGAAGAGATATTTTGGATGCTCTAAGAAGGATGCTTTTATGCTCTAGTTCTCCCATTACATATCTTTTGTCACGTTGTTGCTTACGTGTGTGTCAACACTCTGCTGGATTGTGAGCTCTTTGAGGGCAGAAGCCCAGTTTTATCTAAACTTTATATCTCCCCCAGCATAGGACACAATGCTCTCTGTGTGAGGAATACTTGTGCAGCATTTCCCTGCTCTGTCCCCAGGTTCAGCTGGGCTACTTTGGAATAATTATTGAAGCCCAAACTCCAATCTAATGCTCGGCTTGCCAGATATACACAAGTCCAATAGTGAGAGCATTTAATTAAGACATCTGTATTGAGTACTTGTGAATTCATCAGAGTAGAGCTATAGTGACACAGATCACGGTCTACCTGTAATTACATTATGGTCCTAGAGAATTATATAAGGCTCTGACTAAGTGACTAACCCTCATAGAAATATTTCATATTTAAGACATTAAAGAATAAAAATGATAAGGAAGAGAATCAAACAGTAAAATATTCTCTGCAATCATCTGCAAATGGATTCAAGCTGTCCTACAAATCCAGAAGATTCATAATTGCAAACATGTATACACATACACACACACACATATCCACATATCCCCTATCCTAACTTATAAGTTCATTGAAGGTGAAGGTCCTCTGTTACCTAAATTTTATCTCCTATGGGATAACAAAGCACCATGCTCAAGAAATTAGGAATGCTTATAAATGTTAGGTGACAAAAAGAAAGCATTGGGAATTTTTGAATGCATCAAAGTAGACAATTGATTTTATAGGCAACCTGCTGTAGTGAATGGCATCCTGGCCTTGAAGTCGGGAAGATGTGGATTAATCCTGTCTTCGACACACATCAGCTGTATGACTCTGGACAAGTTTCTTAGTTTCCTCTTCTGTAAAATAGTGATAATATCAGCACCTATATTACCTGCAATATAGGATGGCTCCTTACAGGGAGAATCAACTGGAATAATGAATGACCAGAAGACAGTATTATAGGTCTAGGTCCAGCCATGAACTCTGGGGTGCTGATTGAGATAGCTGACCATGGAGTTAAGGTCGTATTAGAGAGTTAAGTAAGGCCAGGTATGTCCTTCTTTGTCTGCTCTAAAAGAGACTCAGAATTGGGGTTTGGATAGCATAATTAGAAGACCAACAGAAGCACCTTCTTTGATCTGTCTGTGCTGGATGCCGCCTTTTTTTTTTTTAACAGTCTCCTCAGCCTTATTCTGTTGCTATGAAATGCTCCTTTGGGGTATAGCATCTTTTCCAAATTGTTGCGTAAATGGACAGAGCGTCCTAGCAACAAACGATGCATAGCCTGAGGAAAGCAAAGATTAGCCAGGGCTCCTAGGTGTTCCAAACCTGCTTATGTGGAGATGAGCTTATTACTGCATTAGCTTAGTTGCACAGGTGGAAAATGCCAAGTTCAATTCTCTACATTGATGCAGCTGCCAGAGTGATGGCCATATTGAGCAGGCCATGAAGAGTGAAATGTAAACAGTACCCAGGAACCAGACCCGCAATTGAGTGGAGGTGGGGGCCATGGAGTTAGGGGAAGAAATTTAATTTTCTATAAAGTTGCCTGGAGCTGTAACTATAACAACCATCTCCTTAAACTGAAATTACAAAATGGTGCATTTCAGCAGTCTGCTAGTATGGTGGAACCCTGCTAAGCAGCTCAAGGAAAGGCACATCCAGATCTAGACATCAGAATGGAAGGTAGCCAGAGGAAGTTGGAATGAAAAGGGCCTCATGTGAAATACAGCCTTTTATGGGATCATAAACCCAGAGCTGGAGGGGATCTTGGAGGCTGTTTTGTTGAGTCCTCTGATTTTACAGATGAGGAAATGGAAGCCCAGAGAGTTTACATGACTTATAGGATCTCACATGTAAAAATAGTTTTAATTTTTTTTCAAATTTTGAGTTCCAAATTCTTTCCCTCCCCATCTCTCATTGAAAAGGTTAGTAATTTGACATAGGTTATACATGGATAGTTACCCAAAACATATTTCCATGTAGAGTCAGAAGATTTTAAACCTAGAAGTTAAAGGTGCCGCAGATGTCATCTAGCCACGTACCTTTATGTTACACTTGAGGGAACAGACAGAGGGAGGTTAAGCCATTTGCCCAGAGTTTTACAGGTAACAAACATCAGCTGGTCTTGTTAGAGTCCGTTTACTTGTGAATGGAAAAAGTTCAAGGACCACAGGAGTTGGCAATCATAGAGTTCTTTATTACTGGATATATCCAGGGAATCCATCCTAAAGATGGAGACCTTGATTCTAGGTTCAAGGCAGAATTTATAGGGTACAGAAACAAAGAGGTAGTTAGTTAGGGTACAGGGCAGTT
>CM053623.1:175117482-175159722 GCA_028646595.1 Phalanger gymnotis | reverse complement strand
TAAGTTCCTGGGGTCTGGATCTTGTCAGTCTGGGGGTCGGACATCCCGACGCCTCACGTTTATCTTCTTATCTGTAGCACGCTAATCTTCTTATCTGTAGAGACCGACCTCACCTGGAGGTAGTTAATCCTGTAGGGTCCCACCTGGAGGTAATAACCTTTATTGGGGCAATTAGACCCTCTCCGGGAGTAGTAAATCTTAAGGGTCTTATCCCGAATTTTCAACTATCTTCTTGTTAGAGCTATTAACCCTTCCTAGGTTCCTACAGTCTATCCAAAGGGCCATAGGATTTTGAGAGAATGACTGTGGGTTTGAAGTCTGACTTTGCTATTATTTGTTTATGACCATGGGCAGCTCACACCCCTCTCTGGGCTCCAGAGGCCTCATGTTTAAAATTGAGAATTTTGGACCTTCCAGCTCCAAAATTCTTTAACAGTGAAATTTATGAGTCCTCTCTTCTTCATTCCATGTGCAAGTATGTCCTACTTAAGGAAAATCAAATCTATAGAAATCTGAATGTGCAGAACTTGTACATTTGGAGGTGAATAACAGATCCTGGCTAGAGTTGGAAGGAACGTTTGAGACCATCTAGTGACTCCAGTTGCCTAATTTTACAAATGCAGAAACTGGGACCCAAGGAGGATAATTTACTTGCCCAAGGTCACTTGGGTGTCAAAGGTGAAATTTGAATACAGGCCCTCTTAATCTACAGTTGGTGTTCTTAGTCTTCATTTTATAGATGTGCCCCAATCTGATAAACTTTGCTTTGTATATATTTAGCATACACTTAGATGGAGGCCCCATGTTTACTCCCCTCATAGAATGTGAGTTCCTTGAGGGCAGGGATTGGATCTCTTTAGTCTTTGCCTCTCTAGGGCCTGGGAATATAGGATAGGAGATGCTTAATAACTATCTGGTGATTGAACTGCAGGTATGGGCAACCTGCAAGAGGGATGATACATACAAGAAGGTCGAGCTCTCCTCTCCATAGGAGTTAGATTAGAAAGACAGAGTTGGAGGAGAGGGTCCATAACCACAGACCTCTGGGACTGGTGGCCAAATTCAGCTGATAGAGGACTGGGAGGAGAGGTGCAGGAACACTGGTTCCTGTAGGGATGAAATGTGTATCTAGAATGTTGTTACTCTGGGACAAAGTCCCATTTGCAAATCCTACTTATAGCTATTGTGCTAAGTCAGATGAATCCGGCTATTTTAAAATGAAAATTATTGTAAAGTGATTGATCTCTTTAAGAAAAAAGTCAGACATATTGTATGGGACTGATGGTCAGGACCAAGAAGTATTTTGGTAATCTCTGTTTCTGAAATGTCCAAATGGTAAGGTCTACACTCTGGCCAGCATCTCCAACTCCTGCCCTCTGGAACCTTGGGTTTGTCTTCAAGAACCACCATGCATTCTGATAGGTATATTTTCTTTTTTCTTTTTTGTCTTTCCTTTTTTTAAATAGTTTTTTTCCAATTATATGTAAAGATAATTTTTAACATTCATTTTTAAAAAAATTTTTGAATTCTAAATTTTCTTCCTCCCTCCCTCTCCCCCCTCCCTAAAAAGGCAAGTATCTTAAATAAGTTATATAATCATGTAAAACATATTTCCATATTAGTTGTGTTGTGAAAGAAGAAGCAGACTGAAAGGAAAAAAAAACATGAAAAAGTTAAAGAAAGTGAAAATAGTCTGCTTTGATCTGCATTCAGACTCTGTCAGTTCATTTTCTGCATGTGGTTAGTATTTTCCATCATCAGTGATAAGTGAGTTTTCAAGTCATCTTGGCAGTGACTACTTCCCAAGTATTTCCCTATTTGTACCATCAGCTTGTACCTATGCTTCCAGCTTCCCTCTGTGTGTTGCCTTCCTCAGTTGGAATGTAACCTCCTGGAGCTCAGGTACTGTCCTGTTAGCTTTTACATGTATGCCTACCTTAACACAGTGCCTAGCATGTAGTAAGTGCTTAATAAATGCTCTGTCTATCTACCAGTCTTTATCTACCAACCTTTCTATCCATCTGTATCATTTTTCTATCCATCCTCCCAGTTCTCTCTAAGCATTCAGTATACTTGGTTGGGGGGAGGGCCTTGGCTTCATCGCCACAGGGCCAGAGGCGTTTGGGGGATTCTCTTTCATGAGTCAGCTTTACTTTTTATTTTCCTGGCCATCTCAGTGTTTAAATCTTCATTTTAAAAGCCCGGATCCTGCAACTTTGGCCCCTGGGGCCTGATAGATTAGCATTTAAAATGGCTGGAAGCTAGGTGCTGAGCCAGCACATACTCCCTCAAGACCTTGCAATTAAGAGATTTGATACCAAAGGCTTAGCACTTTCACAGCCACTGATTTAAAGTTCCTTATTTTGACTAAGGCTAGTGGAGGACTAAAGCTGATCAGAACCTCCTGGAATGCTTTAGTACCCTGTTGGTCTGCCGGTATTCTTGGATGAGGGCCATAGGCTTCCCTGCTTTGTGTCTGGTTCCAATGAGATAGAGTCTGTATCATGCCAAATGTGAGATGATCTTAGAGAGAACATGGGTTCAGTTGTGGGTGCACGTGTTAGGGCAACGAGGATGGTGAAAGATTTCAAGTTCATTCAATAGAAGGATCAGTTGAAGGAACCAGGAATGTTTAACCCAGAGAAGAGAAGGTTCACAGGAGACAAGTTAGCTTTATCTTAAAGCTTGTCGTGTGGAAGAGGATTTGACCCGCTCTAGATGGCACCAGAGGACAGAGCTAAAAGTAATGGGCAGAAGATGCGAAGGGGCAAATGTCGGCTGGCTATCAGAAAAAAATAATAATCCAACTTCCTAAGTTAGGATTATCCAGAAATGCAGTTGGCTGCCTTAGGACATAATGGCTTTCTCCTCTTTGGGTGTTTTCAAAAAAACCCTTCATTTAAGGACAAAATAAAATCCTAACACTTAGAGCCTTCTCAAGTGGGAATGGGTTGTTTTAGCAGTAGTGAGTTCCCTCTCATTAGAGGTCTATAAGCAAGATTTGAAGGACCACTTGTGGGAAATATTGCGGATGGGATAGTTTTTATCATATGGCTTGGAAGCCTTGAAGGAGCCTTTCAGCTTGAGATTTTTTGACCCTGACCTTGGCATTCAATGAGGATTTACTAAACACTCACCATGTGCCAAGCACAGGGATAAGCACTGGGGAAACAAAGACAGAAATGAAACAGATATTACCCTCAAGGAAGTTTTTCTACCTACAACTTGAAATGTGAGAAGGAACTTCAAGAATATCTTTTAAAAAGATTACCTATGTGGTCTTATAGGATCTTGGTCTTATATAAACAAACACAGACGACCAAGAGATATTCTCCACTGGATAAAGATTGTGGTCAAATGATATGAACACACAATTCTCAAAAGAAACATTTCAAGCTATTAGCAATTGGATGAAAGGTGGTGCCAAATTATTCATCATAAGAGAAGTACAAAACAACAGAATTTGAGGTTTCACCTCATACCCAGTAAATTTTCAGAGATGACAAAAGATGCAAATAATATTGGAGAGGCTGTGGAAATACAGCTGCACACCAGTTTGCCATTGGCAGAGACGTCAAAAAAGCAATTTATGCCTTTAAAAAAATGACCCAAACCATGTGACTCAGAGATAGCACTTAGGGCATGTACCCCAAAGAGTCAGTGACAGGGAAAAAGCAAACTGTTCATCACAGCATTTTTTTATGGTCGCAATCAACTGGAAACAAAGCAGATGTCCAATGATTAGAGAATGACTAAACAAATTTTGGTACATGAGGCATGAAGTGGCCAGGTGGACCAGTGGAGAGAGTGCTGGGCCTAGAGTCAGGAAGACCTAAGTTTAAAGTTAGCCTCAGACACTTATTAGCTATGTGACCCAGGCAAGTCATGTAACCTCTTTTTGCCTCAGTTTCTTCTGTTGTAAAATATGGATAACAATGATACTTGATTTACAGAGTTATTGTGAGGATCAAATGAGATAATATTTTTAAAGCACCTAGCACTTGGTAGGTGCTGTGCACTATGCTTATTTCCTCCCCCTTCACCCACGTGAATGTAAGGGAATATTACTGCACCATATGAAGTGATAAATATGGTGAATTCAGAGAAGTGTGGGGCCACTTTTATTAACTGATGTAAGTAGAATCAGGAAAACAATATCTCTAACAGCAATGCAAATGGAAAGACCCAAAAAAAATGACCACTGGAGAAATATAGTTGGTAATTACCAAGCTCAGCCCTAGAGAAGAGATAAAAAATGCACCTCTTTTTTGGCAAAGCTAGAGATCTATATGGGGTAGAACACTGCAAATAGTATAATGCTCATTGTATGCTGGTTAGTTTTGCTGACCTGCTTTTTTCCTCGTTTTAAAATGTTCTTTATAGCAAGGATTGGCTTTAGAGAGAGGGAAAGTGGGGGAGAGAGATTTGGAAATGAAGGTGATAGGTAAACAAAGGTTGTCAATAGTATTTCAAATAGTTAAGCAAATAGTGTAAAAGTCTAATTCTTAACGATGTGTCTTGGCTGAGAGATATGAAATATTTGACATCCTAAAGCCTAAGATACCACTCCCCCTAGAAAGACTTAACTATATAACTATAGTATGCTTGACAGGAGAGGGAGTGGGGAGGGAGAGAGGAGAAGAAAGGAGAGGAAAGGAGAAGAGAAGATGTTTTGTACACTTTCTCAGTCTAGCCATCCTGTTTGTTTGCTTGGAACAAATATGTTTTCTTTTAGGATTACTGTGAAAATAAGGTTTCCTGCAGAGGCCTTAACACATAGAGAAAAATAAAATTCTCGGATTGGAAATTACTTAGCTAGTTAATAACTGTTTGTAGGACTTTCAGCTTAAAAAAATAAGGAGAGAGAAGGCTTTGCTATTGAAGTACTTTTCTCTGCAGTTAATGATAATGCATATGAGGAATGGTCACATTAATGAAACAATTCTTTGTGCTGGTAATAGATTTTATTTATCCTGGTATTTTTCCTTCTGCCACATCCTGAACTTCTAAAACTTGGGCTAGACTGTGTTCTAAGTGCATGAAATGAGAGAGAAGGCAAAAGAGGAAAGGAATAGAAATGTGATGGTGTGATTGCTTGGCCTTTGTTTGAGACTATCTCAGAGAATTTACACAGTCCTCTGTGATGGCTCTGTAATAAATCTATGTGGTATCATGGACAACTTGGACATCTCCACATTTTTGTCCTTCAGGGAAACTTCAAATTGTATGAATAAATGGACTGGATTGGCCCTCCCCTGTGACTGGATGACTAAATACAGCATTTAGCAAGGGCACTGGGGAAACAAATAGAAAAGTCTCTGCTCTCAAGAAGCTTGTAATCTATTGGAGAGGGCGTACATAGAACAATCCCATAGTCCTTAGGATGCAGTGGCAAAAAAGATGATAATACATGTAATGTTATTTCCACTGATAAATCACATCCCTTTCTCATGTGGAATCTTTGGACAGTGCCAAGGACCTTAATGCTGAGAACTTTCTTTTCTTTTCTACAAGCATAGTTGTGCTCTGCAGGTTTTTACCCTTAAAATCCCATTAAGTATCATTTTCTGGTTTTCCCCGTAAAACTGAAGACCCCTATCTGTACCTTTCCAACTGGAATACCGTATCACAGGAGTCCCCAGTCTGAGGTTTGGAAGTTACCAACAGATTTTGAAGCCTCAGGAAATCACTAAACCCATTGCTACCATAGAATCACAGGCTCATGGTCTCGGAGTTGTTAGAGACCTCATGCCCTTAACTGGTCCAACCTTTGCATTTTACAGATGAGAAAACAGAGGCCCAGAGAGTCTAAGGGACACACTGTCTTTTTTCCCCATTCAGCTGTCCAGAATTCCTATTGAAGAGCAGAACATACTTGTCTATGAGTTCTTTCCCCTGGTGCCCGGGGGCCTCTCAGTCAGCAGCCTGCCATCCCCGAAGCCCCTTCCACTGATCTCAGAGCTCCTGGCAAATGACAAACAGCCCAGTTCACAAAATGATAAGATCAGCTGCTAGCCCTTTATAGTTTAGAAGGTTCTTTCCTCACAAACCTAGCACCGACAGCCCTTTCTGCGTCTCTCTCGATCCTGCTGCCCAGTCAGCAGGGTGTTTGGATAGTCAGGTGCTTAGATTCAGAGATCCAGCATTGGATGGTACCTCAGAGGCTCTGTAATCCAGGCCTCCCACTTTACGCGTGTGGAAACTGAGGCTGAGTGAGAATGAGTGTCTTGTCCAAGGTCCCATAGGCAGGAAGCACAAGAGGCGAGATTTGAACACTAATCCTCTGACTCTAAAGCCGGTGCTTTTCCCACGGTGCCATAGACCCTAGAGACCCCAACAGGAAATGTGGAATGCCTCAGTTCCCTGGCCTCTGCTTTGGGATCTAGTACTTTCACAACAGTCCTGAGTAAGTTTCTACTGAGTCCAGTCGAAAGAGTGCTGGATTAGGAGTCAAAGGTTCTGGGTTCAAATGCTGTCTCTGCCACTTATTATCTGTATCATCTTGGGCAATTCATTTAATTTCTCTGAATTTCAGTCTTTCCCTCTGCAAAATGAAGCACCTTCCCCATTCTAAATCTATGATTTTTTGACCCCTCTGCCGTCACTAATATTCTTCTCACCCTGCCAAATTTCACACCTGAAAAACTTTCCCTTCTCACCTTTGCCCCTTGGTGACCTCCAACATTAAGCCAAAGTACCATCTCCCTCAAGAAGCCTTTCCTGTTCCCGGAGCGTGGGAAGGTGGGTGGCTGGTGCCCACCCTCCGAAGTGATTTTGTATTTAATTTATTCCTATCTTATGTTCACTTCCTTTTTGGTTATGTGGATTCCCACCAATGGAATGTAAGCTCCTCATGGAGAGGGACTGTCAGGCTTCTGCATTTATTATATACCAAGACCATATCATGGTGCATAAAACATATTTAACCAGTGCTTGTTGGTAGATTTGTTGATTCCACCATGACTAGGGCACCAGACTCACAGACTTTCTAATCCATCTGCACCCAGTGTCCTTTGTAACCTCAGAATTCACACTGATGACTCTTTTAACATCCTTCCCTCACGCTTCAACCTTTCCAGTTCCCATATCCTCTGGGAGTTTAGAATCTAGGAGAGGAGATATGATACATGTACAAGTCACTATAGCCTGAAAGGGAATGTGATGAATGCATACAAAGTGATGCTTGAGGTCCTAGGAAGGAAATGCCATTTATCACCAAGGGTGGGCCACAAAAGTGATAAGGAATGAAAGTTTGATGGAGTAGGCAGCATTTGAGTTGGGTCTTGAGAAGTGAATGCCATTTCAATGGGTAGAATTCAACTGAGGGCAGATGGAAGGGAAATGTTAGAGACATAGGGAAGAGCAATAGTAAGGGGGCACAGGCCAGAATGTATAGGATGTGTTTGTGAAATATACTTCTAGTGACCATTGAGGAAGTGAAGGGAATGAGTGTGAGATAAGGCTGCTGAGCCAGGAGGGCAGGGATGGTACAGGATTATAAGGCCTTAGCCCTAGAGAGCCCTCAGAGACTGTCCAATCCAGTCCTTTCATTTTGGAAACATCGGCCCAAGAATTTGCCCAAGGTCGCATGGATACTAGGTGTCAGAAGCAGGATTTGAACCCAGAGCCTCTGGGTCCCAGGACCAGTCGTTTCTCCACTGTACTACACTGCACTGCTATCAAAAACCTTAAATGGCAGAGTCAGAACTTGGTGTCAAAGGGTCTGGATTTGTTTCCTGGCCCTGCCATTTACTACCCATATGACATTGGGCAAGTCACTTAATCTTTCTTGGCTCTCAAGTTACTTACATTGTAAAATGAGGGGTCGATTGGATGGTCTGTAACATCCTTTCTAGCCCCATCAGTCAATCACCAAATATTTATTAAAAATCTCCTATGGGCCAGGGGTGGGGAACCTGCAGCCTTGAGGCCACATGTGGCTTTCTAGATCCTTTGGTGAGGCCTTTTGACTGAATCCAGGTTTTCCAGAACAAATCCTTTTATTAAGGGGATTTATTCTGTGAAATTTGTATTCAGTCAAAGGGCTACACTTGAGGACCTAGACGGTCACATGTGGCCTGGAGGCTGCAGGTTCCCCACTCCTCTTAGGCACTGTGTTAGGTGCAGATGATGCAAAGACAAAAAGTGAGTCATCCCTGTCCTCAAGGAGCTCACATTTTGTAATGAGAGACTTCATATACAATGTGCACACATATAAAATCTATGATCCTGTAACTGAAGCACCAAAATAAAGGGTGCTCTTCATAGGACCACAGCTTTTGGAGCTGAAAGAAACCTGAAAGATTATTTTCTAGATGAGGAAGCCAAGATCAAGAAAGATCACGTGACTGGTCGAGAAGCATAAAGGTAGTGAGAAGCAGAGCCAGGCTCAGGTTTTCTGACTCCTTAAATAGTTCTGAGTGATGGAGTCACATAGTCGGCTCTTTGCATTGGGAAGGTTTTGCGGTAGTGCTGTGTAGGATCAGCCTTAGACACCTATTACATAATAAACACTTACAAATGATTGATAGAGCCCCTGGGAACTTGGAGACTATTCAGTCTAGCCAGTGATTTTGCAGCTGAGAAAGCTCAGGTGGGGGGAGGTTAAGTAAATGGCAAAACATCAGCCAGTCTGTCAACAAGCATTTCGTGTAGTTAGTAAGTAGCAGTTCTAGGATTCTAACCCATCACCCCACTTTCTAAAATCCTAAGAGTGACATTCAAGGAATGGAAGACAGCATATCCAAATGTGAGTATATGGAGAATACATACAGAAATAAATTTTAAAAGGAATAGGGGTTACTTTGGGAGGGAAAATCTAGATGGAAGGTGGGGACATTGGTCCTAAGGCAAGTCTAGAAAAAAGACAATGAAGCCTAGGCCAGGCATGACTTTGGGAACAGAAAGAAGGGGATGCATATGAGAGATATTACAGAGATGAAATCAACTAGGCAATTCCTCTTATGTGAGACATGAAGAAAAGTGAAATGTCGAAGATGACTGAGGTTTCTAGTATAGATGACTGAGAGAATAGTGGCCTGTTCTATTTAGTCTTTCATTGCTGCTTTGTGTTTTATCCTTGTGTCTTCACAGTATGGTTTATTTCAGTCCTATAGGTCATGGTGAGCA
Source organism: Phalanger gymnotis (assembly GCA_028646595.1). Classification (NCBI taxonomy): domain Eukaryota; kingdom Metazoa; phylum Chordata; class Mammalia; order Diprotodontia; family Phalangeridae; genus Phalanger; species Phalanger gymnotis. The sequence continues at coordinate 175,150,593 of CM053623.1, read as the reverse complement.
TGAATGACTTTTTTTTTTTTGCTTTGCCATTAATTGGAATCACAAAGCCATCAAAGGGAGGGGGATTAAAGTACTAGAAATGCACATTTCATAGAAGTGGAACGAAGGACTTTTGAACCTCTCTAGTTGAATTTATATGTGAACTATGGGACCTTGTGCAAGTTACTTCACTTCCCCAGGCCTCAATTTCCTTCTCTGGAAAATGAAGGGAATGGATGAGATGGCCTCGGAAATGCCTTCCAGTCCTAGATCTGTGATTTTGCAGCAGACAAACTTTTCAGCATTTACCTGAAGACCCTTGAGACTGCTAGTAAGGCAGCACATCAAGATGGCATCATCTACTTTTGGACAGCTCCCAGGCTTAGGCAGTTTGTGCTTATAGAGAATCCAAAGCTTTCTGTTGGCACCTTCCACCCACTCCTTCCAGTTCTACCCTCTGGAACCAAGGAGAGTATGCCTCATTTCTCTTCTAAGTGGCAGCAGAATTTCTCTAATGTCTTTACAATAGATGTTCCAGAAAATCAATAACAAGGCAAATGTGTGTTCTGGCTATTTATTTCCCAGAAAGCAACATTTATTCATTTGTTGGGGGAATGACTTCTTTTTAAAAAATTGTAATTATTATAAGTCTTCATAGGGGAAAGATAAAGCTGCATTGGTTTTTAATCACTTCCAGTAAAATTCTCCTCCACCCTACTTATATTCTCAGTAATTGTCAGGGTAAATCTTTACTCTTCTGGAAGATAAGTGTAAATATTCTCTGGTCTCATTCATTTATTTCTCCTTTTAAAAAGTTATAAATTAAGCAGCCAGAAAATACCTACTATGTGTTGGGCACTGCGCTAGGCCCTGGGGGTACAAGAAAAACTAGTAGCTATTCTTCAGGAACTTATATTTTATATTCTAGTGGGGAAGACAGCATATCCAAATGTGAGTATATGGAGAATACATACAGAAATAAATTTTAAAAGGAATAGGGGTTACTTTGGGAGGGAAAATAGCAGTTGGAGGAAAACAGGAAAGGCTTTTTATAAAACAAAGTTTTTAACTTCAAGTCCATGGATGGATTTTAGGAGGAGCATGAAATTGTATGGGACAAAATTCTATCTCTCTTTGCACTAACCTTTAACTGAAATATGGCATTTCGTACTATTATGAAAATTTTTAAGTTATTCTGAGAAGGTGGGTCCATAGGCTTTACCTAACTGCAGAGAGGTCCATGGCACTATAAAGATTAAGAATCCCTGGTATACAAGGCAGTGCTTGAGCTGTGTTTTGAAGGAAGAGAAGGATTCTTGGTGCCAAGGGAAGTAGGGGAGGGAGAATTGTGAGTGCAAAGACCTGGAGATAGGAAGTGGAGCATGGAAGAAAGAGGTCTGTTTGGCTGGATTAGATAATTCTGATAGATATATCTCTGCAATTTGGTTTTAGAGTTCCCTAGAATTTGATAAGGGGAGTAATGTCCAGTGAGATTGGAAGAATAGATTGGGGTCAAGTTGTGTAAGGCTTTAAAAGCTAAACAAAGGAATTTATATTTATCTATTTTATCTCAGAGATAATACAACAGCCCTGGTGTTGGCCAAATAAGGGAATAGCATGCTCAGATCTACACTCATAGACAGTTGCCTTGATTATGTGTCAGTCAAATAGCCTGGACTGATGCAGTAGCTGTGTGAGTGAAGAAGGGGAGTCAAGTTTAAGAGATGTTAAGGTAAGAAGGGCAAGATTTGACAACCAATTACATATGTGGGATGGGGTGGGGTGGAGTGAGAAGTCATGGATAATGCTGGGTTTACAAACCCAGAAGTCTGGAAAGATGGTGATGTCTTTGACAGAAATAAGGAAATTTGAAGCAGGGGTTGGGGGAGGGAACAAGGGCAGAGATAGTGAGTTTAACTTTGGGTTTGTTGAGATTGAGATGTTTCTGGCACATCTAGTTTGAAGTGTCTAAGTGGCAGCTGGCCATGTGAGACTGAAGCTCAGGAGAGGGATGGGTTGTACAGGAAGATGTGTGAGTCATCCACATGGAGATGACGAATAAACCCAAGGGAGCTGATGAGGTAACGGAAGAAGAGTAGAAGAGAGAGTAAGGGAGAGGACAGGAGACCTTAACCTTCAACAAGACTTTGGATGAAATACTATGGAGGATGATGAATCTAATCTAGGAAATTAGAATAAGGGTCTTTTTGCTCTAGGTGGTCCAGTGGATAGAGCATTGGGATGAGAACCAGGAAGACACATCTTCCTGAGTTTGGAACTAGCCTCAGATACCTCCTAGCTGTGTGACCCTGAGCAAGTGACTAACTCTGCTTGCCTCAGCTTCTTTTTCTGTAAAATGATCTGGAGCAGGAAATAGCAAACCACTCTAGTATCTTTGCCAAGAAAACCCCAAATGGCGTCACAAAGAGCCAGACATGACTGAAATGACTAAACAATAACACCTAATTTCAACTGGTGCATGTCCTATTGGTACATAAGGGATAGAGTACAGGATTTGGGGTCATGTAGACTGGAATAGAACCCTGCCTCAAATAAGTACTCAAAACCATGGGCAAGTCTCAAGCACTATGAGCCTCGTTTTCAGAATCTGTAAAATAAAAAAAATCATACCCATAGCACCTGCACCCCAGAGTGATTGAGAGGAACATGTCAGAGTTTGTAAACCTTAGAGTGCTGATGAAATGTCAGCAACTGTCATCATTCATCATCCCTCCTGAATCAATCATCGATCGATTCATGTTCATCGATCAATGAATGATCATTGATCATTATCCCTTCTCCCAATCTATCAAAGAGGATTTTTTTTTGCTGTGCCTACTATGTGCCAGGCACTATACTAGTCACTAATACTAAGACAAAAGTGATGCAGGCCCTACTCTCAAGGAGCTTATAGTCTTTCAAAGGAAGCAACATATACATATATAAACATATAGAGAATATATAGAATACATTACAATATAATACAATATAGACAATATAGAATATATACAAAAAGAAGCAATAGGAGATTTACATACTGATAGGAAAGTCTAGCTCACAACCTTGACTTCATTCTAATTGCCCTTACACCAATTTCATTAGACGTAGACCCAGATGTTCCCATCCAGGCAGCTGTATTTCAATTTATGATGAGAGATGATGAATCAATTGGATTCCAGTAACATTTATTAAGCCCATGCTATAAGCCAAGCAGCGTATTGGGTAATAAGAATGTAAAGACAGAAAATAGAACAGTCCCTGCCCTTAAGGTCCTTATGTTCTACTGGGTAGAAACAACACAGACATAGATAGTTCTCTATAAATTACAGGAATGGGGATAAGGACTGGATGTGAGATTTGTTTGGTGAGGAAACTTCTCCCAATACACATAACCCTGTTCTGTCTTAGACTGAAAGTGTCTCAGAGCTCCAAGAAGTGAGCCCAAAGTCACACAGTCAGTGTATGAAAGAGGCAGGACTTGAATCCACATCTTCCTGACTTCAAGGTTGGCTCCTTATGGACCTTATCACACTTCTTTTCACTAAATACAAATTATATATAAACTAAATACACAGTAATGGTGTGGTAGGGTTGAAACACATGCTACCTACCACCTTAGAGAATCTGCAAATATGTCTTATTGAAGGGGACATGAGCTGAACCTTGTAGGCAGCCAGGGGTTCCAAGAGGCCAAGATAAGAAAAGATTTCCAGTCATTGAGGGTAGCATGGATGAGGGCAGGAAGACAGGAAACAACACTACAAAGGATAAAAAGTAGCCAGTTTGGTTGGAATATACAATGATTGAGGTAAAAATAATATGTAATCAGCCTAGAAAGACAGATTAGGGCTAGACTGCAAAGCAGTTTTAATGCCAACAAATTTGCTATTTTATCATGTAGGCAACAGGGAGCTGCTGAAGCTTCTTGAGCTGGGGAGTCCTATTGGCTATTGAATACCTAAAGAATATCAGTTTGGAAGCTATATGGAGGATGGATTAGAGAAATAAAAGGATGGATGTTAAAAAAAAACCTTTTAGAAGGTTATTAGGAGGTCAGGTGAGAGGTGATGAAGGACTGATCCTGGTTTTTGTATGTCAATTCAGTTGCTCTATTTTCCATTCTATTTATTTCCTTCCCTGATACCTATAAATATACCTATGACTCCCTGTCCCTTAAAAACTTCTCAGTAGGTCCTACCACCCCTGCCAGTTATTGGCCTATATGTCTCTTCTTCCCTAATCAGCTAAATTCCTTGAACAAGCCATTTATGCTCCATGATTGCCCATCCTTTCCTCTCACTCTCACTAAGCCCTCTGCATTGGCTTCCAACTTCATGACTCAAACAAAAGTGCTCTCTCTGGAGTTACCAGTCATCTCATAATTGCCAAGTTTGATGATGTCATCTTGGTTCTCATCATCCTTCATCTCTCTGCTGCCTTAGACGTTGTTGACTACTTTGTCTTCCTGGATACTGTCTCCTCTCCATGTTCTCATGAAACCACTCTATCTTAGTTTCCCTCTTACTTGTCCGACTGTTCCTTCTCACTTTCTTTGTTGTATCACCATCAAGGTCACACCCACTAATTGTAGGTACCCCCCAAGCTCTATTTTAGGCCTCCTACATTTCTCTTTCTATACTTTTTCTTGGTGATCTCATCAGCTCCTGTGATTCAATCATCATCCCTATAAAAATGTCAGGAGCAGCTAGGTAGCACAGTGAATAGAGCCTCAGGCCCAGAGTAAGGAAGAGCTGAGTTCAAATCCAGCCTCAGATGCTTGCTAGCTGCGTGACCCAGGGCAAGACACTTAACCCTATTTGCTTCACTTTCCTCATCTGTAAAAAGAGCTGGAAAAGGAAATGGCAAGCATTCCAATACCTTGGCCAAGAAAACCCCAAATGGAATCTTGAAGAGGTGGACATGACCGAAAATGACTGAGTAACAACAAATAAAAATGTCTTTCAGGTCCATGTTTCCAGCCAGTCTTTGTTCTGAGCTCCAGCCTGACATCCCCAGTTACCTATTGGACATATGGAGATACTAAAAGTACCTCAAATGCTCCATGTCTGCAACTGAACTCATTTTTATTCTTTGCATTTTCATCTCTCTTCTGAACTTCTTAAGCACTATCATGAGTGCCACCATCCTTAAGCCCACCGGGTCTACCTCAGGGTCATCTTTACTGCTGTCTCTTGATCAGCTAGCCCACATAGCCAATCACTTGCTAAATCTTGCAAATTCTTCCTCCTCTGCATCTCTTGCATCCATTGCTTACACATAGCTACCCCCACCCCACTCTCAGTTCAAATGCTGTTCACCTCTCACATGGCCAATTGTAATAGCCTTCTTTTTGGAATTCCTGCTTCAAATCTCTCTCCACTCCAATCTGTGTTTCATACACATTTCAAAATGAGTTTTCTCAAGTGTAGGTCTGGCCGGTTGACCACTGTACTCAATAAAAAGTGGTCCATGTTATGTCTAGGATCAAATAAAAATTCTGTCTTCTAAAACAGAGGGGTAAAACAGTTGGTTTTATGTGACTTCCAACACTACTCACTACAGCCCTAACCAGATTAAAATATAATTGAGAAATATTTAACAAAATAAATAAAATACAATAGAACATAGATAATGTTAATATGTGATTTTCTAAGTCAACATGCACTTGGGGGGGATTCTTATGTATAGTTTAGAGGCCCCATTTCTATTTAAATTTGTCACCACTGATCTGAAGGTCTTCATAACCTGTCTTTCCTACCTTTCCAGTTTTATATTTCATTCCTTCCATGAGCTCCTCAATCTGGCTACCTTCGCTTATTTGCTGTGTCCCTTGTCCATGATACCGCACCCCCTAGTTCTGTGCCTGGGCACTTGTCTCCTATGCCTAGAATGCTTTCCCTTGTCACTTCTGCCTCTCAAATTCCCTAGTTTTCTTCAAAACTTAGCTCAGATCTACCTTCCAGTAGAGGGTTTTCCTAGCTTCCCTCTCCCCACTAGATGCTGATGCACCTGAAATTATCTTCCACTTGCTCTGTATATATCTTGTATGTACATAGTTAGGCATGTGTCATTTCTCCTTTTAGAATGTGATCCCTCTGAGGAGAGAGACTATGTTTTGGCCCTTTTTTGTATCCCAAATACTTGGCACAGTGCCTGGCTTTGTAAAAGTTGGTCCAGCTCTACTTGCCTACCTATAGTCTCTCACACACTATTCTTCACCTCCCATCCCTTTGCCTTTGCATTCACTGCCTGTCTTCCTAGACTTCTGTTCTCCCTCACTCAAAGATCAACTCAAGAGTTACATTTTGTAGATCTTTCCTTGTCCTTCCTGGCAGCTGGCAGCAGTCCCTCTAAGTTCCATTCTACCTATTATTTATGGATCTTACACATACCCTTTTGTGTACATCTTATCTCTCCAATTAGAATATAAGCACCCTGAGGGCAGAGACTACTTTGACTTTTTCTTTGTATCTCCAGTAGCACAATGATGAGCACATACTGCTTAATTCTTTTATTTGCAATAACTTTCTTTGACTGTTTTTCTGTTCCTTTTCTAGAAATTATGATCTATAAAAAGCCTATTTTTCTCTTTAAGGAAGCCATTCAAACAATCGTAAACCCAGTTAACTGTTAATAATATTACAAGAAAAGTTCTGCTAATTTATACTTTAGGGGGAAAAATCTTCAAAAAATGACTTTATTTGCACTTTCATTTATGTGTAAACCACCAGAATAATAAAAAAGCCACTGATTAACCCTCTAAAATCTCTTAATTTTACCATTTTGTAAAATTATTTACTGTAAAAGATACATCATAACCTAATTACTTTCCTGCTATTTTGGAAGTTTACATTTTCTGGTAAAGGCTATTATATTTGCGTACGTCTCTTCTACAGAGAGATGTTTTGTACGAAGTACCAGGTTCCACTGCTACTCTTTTCACAATCCCACTTCCTATTCCAATAAGCCAGCAAGCATTTATTACAACTTCTCATGGACTAGGCACTATGGCAAGGACTGAAGATACTGAGATAAATGAAATGGTCCACCCTTACAGAACATATGTTGTAATGGGGCTGAAGGGGAGGAGGGGGAAAGACAGCATGCACATATATTGGTGTATACAAGAAAGAAGGATGGTCCAGGAACTTTGATTCCATTGATACATGGAATACCAGGATGAGGAAATTCTCAGGACTAATTCAGTTTTGCCCATTTTCTGAAAGTTAGAGTGTCAGAGAGTTTCCTCAGGGCACTTTGAGATTTAAGTGACTTGGTCAGTCATTGAGTCCAGTGGGTTTCAGAAGTGGGATTTGAATTCATGTCTTCTTGGAACGAAGACCAGCTTTCTATCCACTATACAAAGCTCCCTCCCAATAATCTATTTTATGTGTCCATCAAAATAAATTTTAGGCAGTAACTGTTAGGGATGGAGATCAGTAAAGATTTCCTGCAGAAGATGGTGCTTCAGCTAAGCCTTGAAAGAAAGGAGGGAATTTGGGAAGCAGAGGTGAAGAGGAAGTGAATGACATCCTCCTTCTCTATTAACAAGACTTCTTGACTCTTTCTATCAAGCAAAGTGTCTTACACATAGTAGGCACTTAATAAACATTTGTGGAATTTCACTGTATTGACTCAAATTGAGCTTCTGTCAGTTCTGCCCCCACAATATTATCCGATGTTTATCAGACATAAACACTGGGTACAGAATTGAAATTAGGCATCTTTGCAGAATCGTGATAATTTAACACCCACAAAAGAATTTGACAGGAAGACAAGAGCTCCCCTAAACTATTCATGGCTGCCTGAGAGGAACTGATCTAGGAACTTAGTTGGGAAGACAGAATAGGGAGTTGAGGTAAATGTCGCATTCTTGCTTTTTATGGGTTTCATAAGATCATTGATTTGTCATAGATCTAAAACTAGAAAGGATTTTTACATTTTACTTGAGGAAATAAAGGCCTAGGAATGTTAAGTGACTTGTTCAGAATCACACAGATAGGAAGCAACAGAGTTGGGGCTTGAAACCAGGTCGTCTCATTCCAAGTCTCTTATTCTTCCCACAGATGATTGTCTTTTTTCCAGGCCAGGCCTCCCAGAAAATTTGCATCATCTATCAGGGGATCTTTACTTGGGGTCTATGAATCTTTTTAGAAAAATTTTGATCCTCGTATTTCAGTATAATTGGTTTTCATGTGCAATCCTATGCATTGTTTATGCATTGAAAAGCATCGTGAGGAGTCTATAAGCTTCGGCAGACTTCTAGAGGGGTCCAGTACACACACAACAGGTTAATAACACATGATTTAAGTAGATTGGCAGTGAAATGAACCCTAAGTGAGGAACAGTATGAACCAGTACAGCAGAGACAGAAAAGGTAGTGCCAATTTACACAGGAGAACTACAGAGGTAGAAAAGGGACCGGAAAATGCAAAGCCACCTGGGATCATTTCAGGTTCATGCATGCAACAACAATTCATGAAAAAGTACTGTTGAAGACCAAGGCAGGAATATTTAACTGCAGACCAAAGTCCACAAGGATCTACATATCACAGTATTGGTTTACCATGAAAGGCGAAGACTAGTAGCAGGTGGTTATATAGCATTTAGTGGGGGGAAATGATTTACAACATCTTTCTGCAGGATTCTCTAGCAGATGAAAAGCTCTGCATGAGCCAGGACTGATGCTGTCTGAGGGTAGTAAGTCATGCAGAAGAATGCTCACATTGGACTCCTGTCTCTTCCCTGACCATTTCCTGACTTCACCTTCCTCTAGGTTTTTTCTCATTCCGTGTTCCCTAGAGCTAGAATAGGTGCCCCATTTCCTAACCCCAACATCTCTGCCCCAGTTGAAATTCTTCCTTTCTTTTAAAGCTCAAATCAGATGCCACCTTTTCCTTGAGGAGTTAGTTGATATCCCCTCCCCTCAACCACTAGCTAGAAAGTAACTTTCTTTGGGCTAATTCACATTTTAATTTATCATAGCATCATAGATTAAGAACTCATTTTACTGATAAGGAAACTGAAGTACAGGTCAAATCAGTAGATATGGCAGGTGAAAGATGAAATGACTGAGGAAACAAAGGTTCCATCTTCTGAGCATAATGATTTATTAAGCAATACACTGCAGTTGTCCAACAAACCTGGACCAGACCTATTCAGTTTTGGACTGAACCCCGAATACACGGGGAGACAGACTTTTATTTTTAATTATTTTTAATTTGAATCAAATAAGACCAACTAATTAAAAGGAAATAATGCGATATTAGGTAATACAATTTCTAATTGGATGAAAGATTAGAGACTTTCCAAGTTGGGAGGGGCAGAGTGAGCAAGTACAACTACCTGAATTCAGAAAGGGAAGTGTCCCACTTCTGCCCCCCTCCCCCCACCCCGCCAATGTCTGTAAACAATCAAGGGATATGGAAACAATAACTGATTGATCTGTATGGGGCCACTTTTTGGATAAGACATATAGATTGCCTGAGATGTATAAGTGTGTGAAATCTCCTTGCATTAACTAAACAAATATCAAGTACCTAGTGTTTGCCAGGCACAATGCACTTTACAAATATTATCTCATTTGCTCCTCACCACTTTGGGAGGTAGATGATGTTATTACTCCCATTTTACAGTTGAGGAAACTGAGACAGAAAAGTAACTTGCCCAGAGTTATAAAGTTAGTAAGCATCTAACACAGGATTCAAAGTCAGGTCTTCACATAGTGAGCAATTAATAGATGCATATTGATTTGACTTCTTGACTCATAGTCTCATACTCTTATCCTCTGTGCCACTTAGCTTCTAATACATATTTCTTGAATAAATGAATTGTATAAAATAATAACTTCATTTTTGTTCATTGTTAATGTGCATTTGGGGGGTGGGGGAGCATCCTTAATTGTGATTTCATTGGTATAGGGAATGCTTGATAAGGAAACTCCTGCTCTCAATGCATGTCAACCCATCTCTAAGTCCTAGAGAATTGTCTAGAGCACTGAGGTGTTAAGTGACTTGCCCAGGGTCACACAGCTAGTATGTATCGGAACCCAAGCCTTCTCAAGTCTAGGGATATCTCTGTATTCACCATGTCATATTGTCTCTTTCTTACACGTAGGAGGTATTTAATAAATGTTCATTGTTTTTTACATGCTCCTTAAAACTAAGCTGTATAACTCCAGTCAGTGCCATTATCTCCTTCTGCCCCACTAGCATACTTTAAGTGATGCTAGATTTAGAACTGAAAGGTATCTCAAAGGTATTCTAGTCCATCATTTTACCGTTGAAGAAACCGAGGCTAAAAGAAGCACAGTGAATTGCTAAAGGTCAAATGACTGGTAAATGTGTGAGTCAGTATTCAAATGCAGGCCCTCTGACCACAGTTCTGTACTTTCTTTCTTTTACCACATCATGTTCTGTACTGTAGTGCCTGGGATATTTTATGTCTGGACATTGGCTAAAATGATAGCTTGATTATGGAATCCTTTGGTAAATAAGCATTTGTATAATAAAGAGGACTGTTTAAAACAAACAAATTACTTTATAATTGTGGAATTTTAAAAGTCTTGGCAAAGAAGAGGTTATGAGGGCAAGGAGAAAGTCCCAGTGACTCTGTGCACTGTCCATCATCTTGGTGCTGAATCAAGGTTATTGACTGAAGCAGTAGTAATCATTGGAACTGGTGGGAGGTCTCTTGTCTGATATTTGGAAGGGACCTCAGTGGTTATCTTTTCCCACCTACACCTAAACAAGAATCCCCTCTAGAATATATCTTTTTTTAAAATGGGTATCAAGCCTGGTTCATATTGCTTAGATAAGGTTTCTTCCCTCAGAAGCAGGAGGGGCCATGTGGACAGAGACAACTCTAATGACAGATAAATCCCTAGGTATTTCCCTGACACCAAAGCATTTCTACCAACTCCTCATTTTTAATTTTATAGCTTTCTCATGACTTTTTTTTCAAAATGGCTGCATTTTTCCATTTGCATTCTTCCTAGTATGGCCAGTTTATTAAAAGTACAACTCCTTTTGTTCTTCCTGCCTACCTCAGGTCCCTTAGACTTTCTCCCTCTTTTTCATAGCTCTTCTGCTTCTTCCTATATCTCACAGTATCTGGTTCAGTGCTAACCATGTGGCAAATATTCTATACTTGTTGAACTGAATTGAATGATAGCTGTTTCATTTGTTTTAAGGAATGTGTCTCATTGATTGACACATTCCCCAACCAGAGTACATGATCTAGAAAGGGAATGAGGGGTACATAACAGGGTTGTCATACACATATCATTGGAAGATAGGTTAATTTGCTAAAAGCAACAAAAGAAAACTTGACAGTTTTCTGATCCTGTTAGTAACATAGCCATTTGTGGTTTTCATTCATTGAAAAAATATTTATAAAGTGTCTACTGTATTAAATTTGGGGGGTAAATAATCACCAACGTACAAAATTTCAGAGTTGAAAGTGTCCTCAGAGGACATCTATTTCAATCTGTACTTGAACAGGAATCACCTCTATAACTATACCTGACAAGTGGTCCACCAGATTCCTCTTGAAATTCTCCAGGCTGAGGTAATCAATTCCACTTTTCCTATAGGGCTAACAGTTCTGGTCATCAAGCCAAAGGTTTACCTCCATAGTTTCCACTTTAATGAGTTCCTCTGTCTTTCCCCACTACATTTATTGGAAGAAAATGTATTATAACAATCTACTCACCTAATATTTATAACTGTTTTTTGGAAAAATCCAGTGTTCAGCTATTCCTTGCTCTAGGTCTATGCTAGTCCATCTCTTTTTCTGGGTCATCTCTTTGATGTCCTTCACCTCCCTGGGCCTCTACTTCCTAGTATATAAAATGGTTTGGTTGGACTGGATAGCCTCTGAAGTCTATTTCAGGATTTCTATGGGCAGCTATAGTACAGTGGATAAAGCACTAGGACCAGGGACAGGAAAACCTGAGTTCAAATCTAGCCTTAGTTTCTTCCTAGCTCAACCTGTCTGCTTCAGTTTCCTCAATTGTGAAAAGAGGACAATAATAGTTACTACCTCACAAGGTTGTTGTAAGAATCAAAACAAGACAATATTTGTAAAGCACTTAGCACGGTGTTTGGCACATATTTAGTGCTGAATAAATCATTGTTTTTATTTCCCTTTGAATAATCAATCAACAAGCAGTTAGTAAATGCCCACTATACACTATAGGGCATCTAGGTGATGCAGTGGATAGAGCACTGGCCTTGGAATCAGGCACACTCGTCTTTATGAGTTCAAATCTGGCCTCAGACTCTGGGCAAGTCACTCTATCCTGTTTGCCCAGTCCGCCATCTGTAAAATGAGCTGGAGGAGGAAATGGCAACCCACACCATTATTTTTGCCAAGAAAACCCCAAATGGAGTCATGAAGAGTCAGACATGACTAAAACAAGTATAGGCACTGGGCTAGGTGCTATCAATAAATATAATGATGTATTAAATTTCATCCTACACGTGTCTTTAAACAATATGAGAAAATAGACCAGAGGTTGTTCCTCAGATGAGAGAATTCCTTTGCCATAGTAGTTTGTGAACATTTTTATTTAGGTTGGAGTGTAGATGGGAGGAATTTCCCATTGGATTAAATCTTGGATTTTTAAAATAATCATGAGAAAATTGAAGTATTTTTGAAGTAGTATGAGAGGAAAAGAAGTATAAGCATTGATGACTAATTGAAATTAGGGCATGAAATAGGGAAAGGGGATAAAGCACAAATTTGAAACTAAGGTATAGTATTTAAATAAAGAATGAATAAAGGAATGAAAAGAATAAATGAGTTAATGAGGAAATAGAAAACATTGCATAAAATGAATGAGGCAGTTGTTTCATATTTACTGCTAAGAAGGCATGTTATGAGTATATTCCAAAGGAGGACAGAAAAAAATCTCCTTGAATATAAATGCCTGGCAGACCAAGTATTCTTGGATAAAGTGAAGTTATTTAAATAGTTCTTCAAGTTCTCTCTAGTGAGATGCCTTGTCTAACTGCCCTTCTTTCTCCCACTCCATTTGCTCAGGAGAAGATGTATTACAAACATCCAAGTACTCAATATTATTAGCTTTATTTTTTATTTTTTGCAAAAACCCAATGTTCAGTTTCCCCCTGCTCTTTATCTATGCTACTCCATCTCTTTTTCTGGGTCATAAATTTCTCTGATAACCTTACTATCACTTCTTTGCAATTCCTTCCTTTCTTTTTTGTTGTTTTTTTTGGGGGGGCAGGGGAATTGGGGTTAAGTGACTTGCCCAAGGTCACACAGCTGGTACATGTGTCAAGTGTCTGAGCGCGGATTTGAACTCAGGTCCTCCTGACTCCAGGGTCATTGCTGTACTCACTACACCACCTAGCTGCCCCACAATTCCTTACTTTCTATATTGTGATTTTCGTATCTAAATATACTTTAGCTTTGCCCTTTGGGTGATCCTCAATTTCAGTTCTGTGGGGACTTTAGTGTTCCATGGCTAACACCACATAATATTACCAGAAAAGTATTGACATTAAAAAGATAGGCCTTGGATAGAAACTTGAGATAGTAGTAACTATAAATGTGAATGGAAAAAATACCCATAAAAGAGAAGAGAGCAGCAAGATAGATTACCAAGCAGAATTTTATGTTGTTCACACACCAAAAAAAGAAAGAAAAACAATCCTGAAACACAAAGATTCAATGAATTAAATGAGGAGCCAGAGCAAAATCTGTTATACTTTACCTGAACTCAAAAAAGAAATCGTGGTTTCAAATAAGGCTAAGTCTATACTAAAAGTTGCCTTGGTCAAAAAAAAATACCAAATGGCCATAACATTGGTGATGAGCATTTTCACACTTAACTAGCTTGGTCCTTGGCAAACAAATTTGGTGTGTCACATAGTCCATACTGAAAGAATTTCTAGCTTGACCACCTAGTCCAATGTCCTAGTTTTACAAATGAGGAAACTGAGACCCAGAAAGGTAGATCAGTTTGCACAAAGTCACACAGGTAGAAAACGACAGAGACAGGATTTGAACTCACAATCAAACACTCAAAAGGCAGCACATTTTCCAGTGTTCAATGTGTGCATATTGTACCTTTGATTAGAATATTATCTCCTTGAAGGGAGGAACATTTTCATTTTTCGCACCTAGCCAAGTGCCTGGTACATAATAGCCACTTAATAAAAGTCTGTTGTTATAAATTGAATTACTGTAGATGTAAAGATGAGAAACTGTGTTCCTTTCCTGAAAGATCTTGCAGTCTACTGGGTGGGGGGAGGGACAAAGTTGGGGTCAGACTATATAATTATAAATCAAATTTGAAAATGTTTAAGTTATAGAACAAAGAGAGTGGCCTGAGATACTGAAAATAGTTTAGTCAGAGGATCTTTGTTCAAATTCTAGTTCTCATAGAGAGCTACTTATATCTGTGTGACCTTGAGTAAGTCATGTCATTCTCCTGGCTTCTATTTCCTTTTCTATACAATGAAGGCATTGGACTAGATAGCTTCTAGGGTGCCTTAGTCTACCAGATCCTGTGAAAAAGGGGAACCTAGTAACTATGGAAAGAAGCTGTTTTCTGTGTTAAGTCATTTGTCCTTCACAAAAATCCTATAAAGAAGATGCTGTTACTATCCACATTTGACAGATGAAGAAACTGAGGCACAGAAAAGCTAAGCGACAGTGTGTAGTAGCACACATCTATTAAGTCTCTGAAGATGGATTTGCACTTGGGTCTTTCTGACTCCAGACCCAGTGATTCATCCATTTGGCATGTAGAGAGGTGTTTTCTATAGGGCAAATGTGCTTCTCAATAGAAGTCATTTCCCACAGGTACTTAGTGTATACAAAAACATGTAATTATATTGATTTCACAACTGGTTAGACTCTGATCCTGAGAAGTTTGTTATCTTTCAGGAGACTTCCTAATCTGCTAGCCTGAACCTGGGGTTGGGGACCTTGTTTTTTTAAGAACATTTTTATAACTATATGTCAATATAACTTTTTCTTTGCAATTTTATGCTTTTTTATTTTATACATTTAATGATGCTATTCTGAGAATGATGGCCCAAGGGGTCCAGGACACACAAAAGGGATAAGAAGCCCTGAACATTGTTGGCCTCAGTGGTTCAAGGCCAGGTAGACTCTGGCTTTTTGTTGAAGCTGTCCGAGAAGCAGGGAAAAGGAAGGCAAAACATAGGAGCTAGATGTGACTGTCATTTTACCCCTGAAATGTAGAGCATTCTAAAATGGCATTGTTTTTCTCTTTGCCACCACACTAGGATCATTTCATCCTGTTACATTTGGCTATCCTGTGAGCCAAGCTTGCTAAATATGGTCCAGAAATCCAATCTCCAACCTTCTCCCAATCATGGTAACCGTGAGTTATTGCCTTATAGAAGCTTTTTCATTGCTTCAAGATTCCTTCATCTGTTTTGCCTGTCAGTGATCATAGAATTTAGATCTAAAAGGGCCTTGGAGATGAATGGTCCAATGCTGCCATTTTATGGATGAGTAGAGCTGAAACTAGGACTTTGTTTTCCTGGGGCTGAAGTGCTTGTTGGTGCAGAGGACAATCCAAATGCTAGTGCAGGTGTTCTAGGATGAGGAGCAGTCTGCCTCTCTCTGCCTTGAAAGTTAATGGGGAAAGTGGATGGAGAGGGTAATATAGGATGAGGACTCCTGAGGTATTTGTTATGCCACGAATGAGAGGATGGTGGTCTCTTGCGAAGGAAATGCATCCCACCCAGGAAGTAAATGCACACTTCTAAATGTTGACATCCTGGGCAAAATCCTGTTTGCTTCATCCTAGTTATCACTTTCCAGATTGAGAAAACGACAACTAGATGGATGTAGAGACTCGCCCAAGGTCATATAGGTAGTAAGTAACAGAGCCAGGATTCCAATCCAGATTTTTTGGCTCTGAAGTCAGCACTGTGTCCTATATCCCATGCTGCCTCCCCATCTATACAATTCTTTTTCTAATCTTGTTCCATATAATATACCTTTATAATTATCACAGAAAAGCCATAGTTTTATGGATGCTGAATAGTGACTTATGCAAGGTCACAGAGGTAGTAACCATAAGAGAACTAACCCAAGCAAGGTCCCTTGACTCCAGAACTATTGTATCACAATCCAGTCCAACCCAACAGATGGGGAAACTGAGGTCTAGAAAGGTGAATAACTTGCTCAAGGTCATACAGATAGTCAGTGGCAAAACTGGGATTCAAACCCATGACCTCTGACTCCATTCTTTTCACTATGTCACATGAGTATTATGAGCTGCAGAAGTCAATCTTGGATTTAGGATCAAATGTCATGTTTTTAGAAACCAAGGCACAGACATAGCAGTCAGAAAACCTATTCCTCCATTTAATACCATGGTTATGGGGAAATACTTAATTGTTACATCTAGCACCATGGCTTCCATCAAGATGTCTTGGTATGCTGGAAGTTATTGAGGTCCTTCACATAGCACCAAACCCTAACTGCCCAGTCTAGCCACTAGTAGGGTCAGTGGACTGTTTCATGTCAAATCCCCAATTAGAATGGAATGTCCTTGAGAGCAGAGCATCTTTATCCTTTTTGACTCAGTATAGGTCCCTACCTATAACAAGCAATTAATAAATGCCTATTTCATTAAAATTATATTTTTATTTCAGTAAGGGACTTACAGAAGACCAGAGAAATGATCAGAAACAAAGGAGATTTTAAAATGACTTTTGGAATACCCAGGAGTCAAGTCAACAAGCATTTACTATGAGTCAATGGTTAATAAGCATTTATTAAGTGCTTAATGTATGCTAGGGACTTTGACAAGCACTGGGGATACAAAGATGAGCAAAAACACTCCCTTCCCTTAGAGAGTTCACATTTTAATGGGGGAGACAATGTCCAAAAACAACAACTGTGTACATGAAGGCTGTATATAGGCTAAAGGAGAAATAATCCCAGAGGGAAGGCATAATATGATTTCTCACTAATACTGAGAAAATCTTGCAAATTTTAGCAAAAATGTGTTAATTTGGGGAGGTGGGGCAGGATGGAGGACATTCGTATTAAGTCTGAAATCACACCAAAGGAGCATATTAAAAAATAACCCATCGAATGTCTGAGAAACTAATGACTGAATGTTTTGACGAGTCATTGTTAAAAGTTCATGATGAAATTAGTCAGGATCTAGTTTGGATTTCAAATCACAGAAATAACACATACGGCTTCTATTAATTGGACATTGTCTTCCACAAAGAGCCATAAAAGACACAGAGGATAGATTACCAGACTTGGAGTCAGGAATACCTGGGTGCAAATCCTGATTATGTCACTTAATATACAGTGACCCCTCGGGCAAGTCTTCTAAAGTCTATATGCTTCAGGTAACTTCCCAGAATTTATTGAGTTATAACTTAGAGGTAAGCTGTATTCACGAAATAGGGTTCCTTAAGCTTTTGCTGTTCAGACAAATTCTATTGTAGATTTCATTCTTTTTAAAGCTGAGTTCCTGAGGTTCCATAATTTAACGCTCATTGAACCTAATATCTCACACACACATGAAAATGACCTAAACTAAGGCTTCTGCAGAAGCTTAATCTGCTTTGCTGGAAATCTAATTGGACCATTATTAACTTGAGGCTGCAGTCAGTACATAATTAGTGGATTGTATTCTTAACTCACTTCTAACAAGTTTTTAGACTTCTCTAAATTAATGTTTTTTCATGGTCATTGAAGTGAATTAAATATTGATCTTGCATAATTCAGACTTTGCTGGCCTTCATCCTCTCTCTTGGTTGATCCAAATATTTTTCAACGTTATTTCTGTCTGATCCAAACTCCTCAAAGTTTTCCTTCTTCCGCCTTCACTGGATCTAATATTCTTGATCTTTAGGCCAAGTGCCTCTATCTGCCTGCCTCTGTCTCTCTGATTCTTGGATACATTACCTTAGGATCATAGAATTAAAGATGGAAGGGACCACATCTAGTCGGAATACCTCATTTTACAGATGTGCAAATTAATACCGGGGTGGGGGATGTGTTGTTCGAAGTGATAAAGTAATTATTGCCTTATATACAGGTAATCTGTGGCAGAGACAAGATTTTTTTTCTCAAATTTAGCTGAAGACACACAGTGTCTTACGCATAGTAGGCGATTAATAAATGCTGGCTGATTTAGTGTAGTGCCTGGCACATAGTAGATGCTTAATAAATGCCATTAATTTTCTAATTAAATAGACCCACAAAAACCTTAATTATAAGGTTATCCTATACTCAGTTACTCACAACAGCCTTGCCTTTAATGTATTTGACAATGGATGCCTAATAGACATTAATTAATTATAATTGATAATTGATTGATTAAAAATGAGGTGCCACCTTCTTATTTCCCCAGTTGTTAATGCCTGTCTAATTACTTTTTATGTTTTATATATTACACATACACACACACATACACACACACACTTTGAACTCACTCATTTGTGTTTATTTTTCCCTCCAGTAGAATGTAAGCTCCTTGAGGTCAGGACCATAGGATTATTTACTTAGAGGTAGAAAGGAGCTTGGAGAACATTAGCCCAACCCAGGGCTGGGGAACCTGTGGCCAGGAGGCCTGTGGCCTTCTAAGTCCTTGGGTACGACCTTTTGACCGAATCTAAGTTTTGCAGAAAAATCCCTTTATGAAGGGGATTTGTTCGGTGAAGTTTGGATTCAGTCAAAGGGCCCCACTTGAGGACCTAGAGGGCCACATATGGTCTCAAGGCCACAGGTTCCCCACCCCTAGCTCCAATCCCTCCTTTTACAAATGAGGAAACTAAGGCCCAGAGAGTTGTCTGTTGCCCAAGATCTGTCAGGCAACTTGGTGGCAGAGACAGGATTCCAACCCAAGTCTTCTGATTCCAAATCTAAATACAATTTCTACCTTATTATGCTGCCTCTGAGGACTGTTTTTATTTTTTGTCTTTTTATTCTTTGTGTCTAGGAATACAATTCTTGGCTCTTGTAGGAGCTTAATAAATGCTTTTTAAATTTAATTAAATAACTGCCATCAGTCTATGTTTTGCTGCAGTCCTCTTCTTCATTTCACATTCCTTTCTATAGGTCTAAATTTCATTAAATTAACCATTTTTTAATGTGATGATATTGTAATATTCCATTGCTGTACCACTGTACTGCATTGTTTTATTGTTTATGGTATTTATTGCTTATTTGGTTATTCACCAACCAGTGGATGTTTCAGTTCCCAGTTATTTGCAATTAAAAACAAAACATACCCACAGAGAGAGACACCTATTATTTTCTTTATGACTAGACTGCTAGGGTCTATTCCCATTAATGAGATTATTGAGTCCAAGAGTATGATCATTTTTGTTGCTGTTGCATATTGCCAGAATGTTCTCCAAAAAAAAATTTAACCAATATGTAATTCTACCAACAATGAATAAGTATACCAGCTTCTCTGTAACCCTTTCAGGAATGAGTTTTGTATCTTTGATTTAATTTTGCCAATTTGATGAATGTGAATTGGTACCTTGGAGTGGTTTTAATTTGCATTTCTCTGATTATTAATAGGGTTGAATGTGTTTTCCAGTGATTGCTTATAATATCTCTATCTTCTCTTATGAATTGGCCATTCACGATCTTTGACAATTTACTTAATAAGGACAGGATTTTGTCCTTGAATATCCAGTTCCTTATAGATCGTAAGGTGCTTCCATAATCTTATCCTTCCAAGTTCACCTGAACTCCAAATCCTCCTTTCTGAGTCTTTCTGAGCATTTAAGAGAATTAATCATTGAGCTCTGAGTACAGATTGAAGAGTATTTTTTCACTTTATTTTTCTTGCTTTTTTTTCAACAGGGCTAATATGGAAATATGTTTTGCATGATTTCACATGTATAATGGATATCACTGCTTGCTTTCTCTATGGGTAGTAAAGAGGCTAGATGGAGGATATAATGTGGAACTAAAAATTTTTAAAATGAATGTTAAAAAAGAGAAGTAATCATTCCAATAGTAACATAAGCAGTGGCTTTCAGCCGTATGAATAATTATTGAAATTCAAATGAAAATAGCTCTGTGGAGCCACTTCGCTCCCATCAAATTGGCAAAATTAACTTGAGATGACAAAACTCAATGCTCGAGGAGGTGTGGGGAAATATTTAAACATATTCATTGTTGGTAGAATTGCAAATTTTTAGAATTTTTTTTCAAAGGCAATATAATTCATAGATATAAGATCCATGAAAGGTAAATCTTATGTATTTGAGCTTTCTTTTTCTTCTTTTGTGTCTAGAAGAAAATGTGTTTGGAAAGCAGCATTTAAAGCATTCTTTGGATTATGAGAAAGAAAAATTTGGTAAGTTATTAGTAGATTGATAAAGCAAATTCAGGAATGCAGTGTCAGGAATATTTTCATCCCAATTTCTTTCCAGTGGAAAACAAGTGACCTCAAAGTAATCAAATTATTTGGATGAGTCGTAAAGTAAATGAAAATAAACTTAAGTTATTAATAACTGGAGCACTGACAGAGAAGAAGGAGTTCCAGGATGGTGAGAAGGATAGAAAGCTATGAGAAACAAAGGCATCTGGTATATGAAGCCTGGAAAAGAAAAATCTGGGGAAGGGCAGGGAAAAGAACAGGAAGAATGCTCAAGGGCTGTTTTCAGGTATTTGAAAGACTTACCATGTAAAGTAGGATTAGACTTAATCTATATGACTGAAAAAGGAAAAAATTCCTCAAGATGGAATCATCGAGAAACAGTCCAACTGCCTTTGTTGTTCAGTTGTTCATTCATGTTAAGCTCTTCATGAACCCATGGACCATATTGTCTATGGGTTTTTCTTGGCAAAGATAGTGGAGTGGTTTTTGTCATTTCCTTCTCCAGTGGATAAAGGTAAACAGGGTTAAGTGACTTTCCCAGAGTCACACAGCTAGTAAATATCTGAGGCTGGATTTGAACTCAAGTCTTCCTGACTCCAGGCCCAGTGCTCCATCCACTGTGTCATCTAGTTGCCTCCCAATTGACTTTAGAGCTATCTAAAAACCAGAATATTCTGCCTTGTGAAGTGGTAAACTCCCTATCACTGAAAGTATGTAGTGGTGGTGGTAGTGGTAGTGGTAGTGGTAGTGGTGGTGGTGGTGGTGGTGGTGGTGGTAGTAGTAGTAGTAGTAGTAGTAGTAGTAGTAACAGCAGGAGCAGCAGCCATTTGTGGTTTGGTTACCTGATAAGGACATTATAAAGGAAATTCCTGCATTGAGTAAGCTCCTCAAGGCCAGAGACTTTTATTTTTGTCTCCAAATTGCCAGTTTCTGGCACATAGCAAATGCTCAATCAAGCTCATTGATTAAGAGGTTGGATTGATATGTCTCCTAAGGACCTGTTTGCCTCAAAGATTTTATGATTCTTCTGAGTTGCTAAGAACCCAACAATTCAATGTCAGAAATTGAAATTTCTAATCCTGTAGGTTAGCATCATGACTCCTGGACATTTCTGCATGCCTTGCTGCCCTTTCTCCCAGTGTTAATAGCACTCACAATGCAATTACTCACTGGCTTGAAAGGTAATTTGCTCTGTGAAATGACAATGAAAGTGATACAACACATGGAGTAGAGTCCTGGAAATGGTGCAACATTGGAGAAGGTACATGTGTTCATATGACACATTGATCTTATGAATCACAGTAATAACATTTTGATGAACACAAAGCAAATCATGTTAGCAGAGGCAGAGCCACCAAGCTCACAGTTTTTGGAAACATGCCAAGAATGAGCTGTATCTTAGCATTTGGTTATCTTGAGGAAATTTCCTATTTACTGATGGTTAGTGATGATTCTTGGTTAATTCAGTGAAAATTAGAGAAGGGAGCCACATTGCTGAAGGTTTGACATTGACTTTCAAAATATGTTAGGCAGCATGTGTACTCTTCAAAAGACACAATTTTCTTGGCGCCTCAATTTCCTTGTCCACAAAACCAATCAATCAACAAGCATGTTATAAATCACTGTCACATAACAGGTATGGCACTAAGGGCTGGGAATGAAAAGAAAGGCAAAAACAGCATCTGTGTTCAAGCAGCTTCCATTGGAATGGGAGACAACACATATAAGTCAACACATATGAGAAAAGTCGATGTAAGGTAGCACTAGAGATGAAATACTTGGAAAGGCTTCTCCCAGAAGTTATAACTTGAGTTGGGTTGTGTTTCCTTTAGTAGAAACAGGGAAGTTAGGGAGAGGGTTTGTGGGGGGCAGGACTCTTAATTTACACATTTCAAGTTTGAAATACCTATAGGACATCCAGTTGGGGATCACCACAGGCAGTTGTTGATATGGGACTCGTTGGCATGAGAAAGACTCGGCTGGGATATTTGGAGCTGGGAGTCATCTGACTAAAGATGGTAGTTGAACCTGTGGGAGCTTATGAGGTCACCAAGGGGTGCTATGTATGTAAAGAAAGAAGAGGAACCAAGTCAAAGCCCTGGGGCACACTCTCACATAGGGAATGAGACAGGAATGATGATCTAGGCGTCTAGGTGGCACAGTCAGAGCACTGGACTTGGAGTCAGAAAATTCTGAGTTTAAATCTGGTCTCATTTACTTATTGAGTGGGTGACCCTGGGCAAGTCACTTACTCTCTTTTCATCTCAATTTCATCATTTGCAAAATGGGGATAACTATAGTACCTACCTCCCAGAGTTGTAAGGAACAAATGAGGTGATATTTATAATGTACTTTACAAATCATGAAATGCTATAAAAATTCTTCCCTTGCCTTCCCTTCCCTTGTCTTGCCTTCCCTTCCATTCTGAAAGGAAACTAAGATGGAGTAATTGGATGAATAGAAGAAGAGCCAGGAAGGAACAATGTCATGAAGATGCAGGGGGAAAAGAATGTCTAATAGGGATGGGGGAGTGGTCAACAGCATCAAGTACCATAGAGTGAGCAGGAATGAGAACTGAGTAAAAGCCATCAGATTTGGTGACTGAAGAAGCATCAGTAACCTCAGAGGGAAAAGTTTTAAGCTGAGCAATGAGGTAGGAGGCTAGACTTCAAAGGACTGAGAAATGAGGAAGTGATGAAAAACTCAGGTCCACCTAGTGCCTTTTCTCCAAATTGAGCTAGGACAGAGAAGAGAGATGGAGAAAGACAGAATGAGGGGGTATCCAGACCAAGTGAAAAATAATGATAACAGCAAAGCAAGATAAACACAAAGCAGATAGAATGAACCTTGTAAGGGTCAGCAGTCACTCTTCAGGGACCAGGAAAGACTTCCTGGAAGTGCTCGAGCTGAGTCTTAAAGGAAGCCAAAGATTCCAAGAGGACAGTGGGAGTGGAGGGCTGATGGGGAGGGAATCTGAGTCATAGACTGGGGAGAAGAGGGGAATCATGCCACTTGGTTTCGAGGGGTTTTTATTGAAATATGCGGAAGAGTCCTCCACTGAGGAGAGAAGGAGTGTCTGGGTGGCTCAAGGGAAAAAGAAAAGACTCATAGCAGATGTTGAGGGGAATGAGATCCAGAATCAGTCAGGGCCCCTCTGCCCTGGCAGACGGTTTAGAGCAGTCTATCATGTGAGGGCTCAACCTTTTAGGCCAAATGATCTCCTTAGGTGCAGTATGGCTAGGCAGCAGATCTCTGGCCTTTGGGTCTGAACCATCTGGGTTCATGTCCTGCCTCTGACAAACAATATTGGAAGACCCTGGACAAGTTGTTTATATTCTCCAGGCCTTGGCAACTTTCTAAGATTATAATTGCAGAATAATTGCTGGTCTTCATCATTAGTAAAGTTCTGACAAAAAAAGTACTTGGATGGATAGATCTACAGGGGAAAAAGGTATCCAGACTTCCACCTCCCACTCCCCACTGTTGTCACACTTGCTGTAATAGGTTCATGGGATAATAGATTTAAAGATGAAAAGGACCTAATAGGCCATTGAGTCCACTCCTCCTAGTCTTACAAATGAGGAAACTGAGGCCTAGGGGGATTAAGTGACTCACCCTAGATGACCCAGAATTCAAACCCAGGTCATAGCTTTAGAACTGGAAGGGACCCCATAGGCCATCTAATCAAACCCTTTCATTTTGCAGGTGAGGTAACAGATGCTCATAGAAACTAAATGACTTACCCTAGGTCATTCAGCCAGGCTGGTGGTTGCCAAGTCTTGATCAAGGGATTTGTCGTTGTTCATTGTTCATCGTTCCTTCTCAAAGAAACCCAATGGTACCTACCATGCAGGTGATGTCTTGACTTGCAAGTGAATTGGATTTAAGTGAGGCAGAACTGTTCAGTCATCAGACTCCCTCTCTCCTCCAGAGTCATTCAGATCACAGATTTTGGCAAAAAGGAAAAGGGTTCCTGCTTTGAGAGAGTGTAAGACAAATAAGTATAGTAGCCACTCATTCAATCATAGCATCTTGGATTTAGGACCAGAAGGGACCTTGGGGGCCATGAGAAAACTGAGGCATATTTGTGCTTCCTGTTTCCTCTTTCAAACAGTAATTTTTAGAAGTAATGGATGAAATATGGTTTTCGTTAGTTTGTCCTGAACCTGCAATGGGAAAATGAGCACCAAGGGCCTTTTGGGTGCAGTAGCAGGGACTGGAGACTCAAGGCACTGTGTGTCAGAGAAAGTGCTGGTGAAGCTTACACTGAAACCCTGGGGAACCAGAAGGGCCTTTTGGGGAAAGGGGTGGTTAGTGGCTCTACTCTTCACAGCCCAATTGGTGGAAAGGGGTGTGAGGTCTCAGCAGGACAGTTATAGGCACCACATCTGGGAAGATTCATCTGTCAGAGAACCAGATGCATTGCCCACTTTATCTTCAGTCTCCAACTACCCAGAAAATTGATGGAAGAACAAGGCTGGAAAACAGGCTTCCTGGGCTGGAAAAAAGTGTATGAATTGAGCAAGAACAATGTAATTCCTTTTGATGGATCTGCCATCGCATCGATCTAACTTCTCCTTCCAAAGGTGCAGATTGTAGGCTGTCTGCGTCTTCTCCCACTCTTTGTTGAAGTCCATGCTCTCTGGCGTCATCTCCCTATGGAGAGGGCTCCCACCTGATGTTCTGAGCTCCTTCCCCCAGATCTCTAGACAATGCCTGCAGAGTATGGGCTCTCCATTGGCCTCCCCCACACTGGATGACTAGCCTGCCCACTTTTGCAGTCATACATTTCTATGATAACATCTTTTATCCATCTTCTTGTGTGTAATTTCTTGACAGTAATCTGCCTACTCTCCATTGTTTTTGATTTTGCTTTTTTTTTAGTTTTCAGCATTCACTTTTATAAGATTTTAAGTTCTAAATTTTTTCCTCCCTCGTTCTCTCCCCTCCCCCTTCCCCAAGACAGCAAGCAGTCTGATATAGGCTATACACGTACAATCATATTTAACATATTTCCACGTTAGTCATGTTGTGAAAGAAGAATCAGAACCAAAGGAAAAAACCACATACTCTCCATCGTTCTTGGGCCACCTGCAATCATAATTGTCTGTAGGCTGATATTCCATCCTTAACAAGCCATCAGACAGCTAGGAGGCACAGTGGATCGAGTGCTGGACTTGGAGTCAGAAGACCTGGGTTCAAATTTCTCCTCTAATTAGCTGTGTAATCCTGGGCAAGTCATTTCACTTTAATCAGACTGTTTCCTTATCTTAAAAATGGGGATAATAATAGTCCTTACCTCCCAGGGAAGTTGCTGTGAGGAACAAATGTGAGGATTTATATAAAGTGCTACAAAAATGCTAATGACATATGATGCCAGATTTTTTTCAATGTGTTGGTTAGTATTGCTCAATCTCCACCACCTCCCCTTTATTATAGAGGATGGTTCTTGGGAGAGGAGGAAAAAGGTATATTGGGAAATGCAGAAAATGTAAAAATAATAAGTGTCAATAAAATGTGTTTTTATTTAATGACTTTTGTTTCAGAAAGAAGCTGTGGGTCATTAAAAGTCCTGCTGTCCATTTTGTTATCTGTTTTCAATGTCTTTCCAAGATATAGCTGTTGAGGGACAAAGAAGTAATATGACTTACCCATTCTCCCAACAGTGATAGGATAGTCCCCCCAACAAATATTAGTCAGTCAGTCAATAAGCATTTATTAAGCACCTACTGTGAACTTAATAGGCACTTACTGTGTAGGTATTATACTAAATGCTGGATATGCAAAGACAAGAGTGAAATAGTTCCTGCTCTCAAGGCACGCACATTCTAGCATACATACATACATATAGCTTGTATGTGTGTGTGTGTGTATACATGTATAAACAAGATCGATATAAGGCAGCTAGGGAGTGCAGTGGAAAGAGCACCAGGCCTGCAGTTAGGAAAACCTGAGTTCAAATCCAGTCTTAGCCACTTACTAGCTGTGTGACCCTGGGCAAATCAGTTCACCCTGTTTGCCTCAGTTTCCTCATCTGTAAAATGAGCAGAAGAAGGAAATGGCAAACCATTCCAATTATCTTTGCATAGAAAACTCCTAAAAAAAAGGATCATGACTGAAAATGACTAAACAGCAAGGTCGATACAAGGTGATTTTATAGGAGAAGGACCAAGCCTTTGGGAGGATCAGGAAAAGCTTCATGTACAAGATAGCTAAGCCAAGGTAGATAGAATCGGCTGGCCAAAGGTTATAGAATGGAAGCTTCCCAGCGTTAGGTATGTTTTTGTTTGGCCTTTAATAATAGGAACATTAGTTGGGGAGCAGCTTTGTATATTTTAACAAAATGCATCAAATTCTATTCTTGCTGACATAAATCCTCCTGTAATTCATGTAATATTTCCAGTGAATAATTAGAAACCAAAAAAGAGGAGGGGGAAGGGAGAGAGAACTTAAGCTCATGAGACATCCAAGCAAACTTGTCTTTACTGGGAAAGAAAATACATCTTCCTACCTACCTCCCCCCACCGCATTCATAGGCAAATTTATAGCTTTCATATGTTTCTTATATTAGTGTCTACATTTAAACTTCCTCTTCTCTTCTTTAAAGTTGGAAGGTATAAACACACATTTGGGACTTCAAAATGTTTCCATTGATAAGACTCTTGGAGTTTTTGGTTTAATGCTTTGACAATAAAAATAGAATGTTTTTCTTTGGAAGAAATTTTGATGTATCACTCAGTGATAATTAGGCTATTTCTATGCATTCTTTAGTAGAAATGGGTATCCCAAAAGAACAGCTGTGACATCGCTCCCTTGCTCAAGAAGTTCTAGTGACTCCCTCTTGCCTCTAGGATAAACTATTATGGCTGTTTAGCTTTTGAAGTCTCTCTTCCCACTCTCATTGGGCATTACTGATTGTTCCTCAGCAACCCAGACAAATTGGTCTTCTCTCTTTTTCTCCATCTCTCATCTTCATGCTTGTTATCCCATATGCCTTTACCTCTCTGCCTTCTAAAAACCTCGTCCTTCAAGACTCTGCTCAAGCACCAATTTCTGCATGAAGCCTTTCCCAATTCCCCCAACTACTCATGCGCTCATTCATAAGGAGCATTGTATTTACTGCCTTTACATTTATCTTCTATTGGGCTGTATATATTTTTTGATGTATTTATTGTCCCACCCTCCATTAGAGTGTAAGTCTTCTGAGAGAAATGATTGTTTCACTCTTTGTACTCGTATCCCCAGTACCTGTTACCTAGTAGGTCCTAAATAAATATTTGTTAATTAATTTATGGATGGATCAAACACTAACTCTTCCGTTGGGTACTTAAAGCCTTTTATACTTTGGCTCCAGCCTACATTTCTAGATTTCTAACATATTATTCCTTTTTCACAAGCACATTCCACCCAAACTTGACTGTATGTTCTGCCTTGTCCCCTGTGTTTCTTCTCCTGTCTCCCTACCTTTATTCAGAATATCCTTCACTTAAAATATATTCCCTCACCTTCTGCCCTTAGAATCCCTATCTTTACCCAAAACTAAGTTCAAATGATTCTTCCTGTCCGAGGTCTTTCTTGATTCTCACCCACTCCCTCAGTTTCTGGTGCCCTCTCCAGAAATGACTTTGTACATGTTTGAATTTACTTATGAGCATAAGTGTTGTTTCCATTAATACAACACAAGTTCCTTGAGGGCAGGGCCTATTTCGTTTTTGTCTACCTTAATAAATTTCTTCATTCATACATTTTTGTAATATAGATATATATAGTTTCCTTGGTTCTTTGCATTTTACTGTATATATTGGTTCATACAAGTCTTTAGTATTTCTCTGAATTCCTCATGGTTGTCTTTTTTATTGCACTGGAAGGAGGGAAGAAGATATATCAGTATGCACAACCACAAGCTACTAATAAAAGTACTAAGAACCCCATGAGTTAGCAAGATCCAGGATGCCCACTTGGCTTTCAGAAGGATATGTACTCTTGAGGGAGTTCTAAAATCTGTACCCAGGTTCTCCAGTCTCAAAAGCTTCATCTAAGTTCATCCATCCACTCTCTCACTAAACCGAGGCCATGAAAATTCACTGGGATGCAAATTTTGATGTATGCAGCATCCTTTAATAGTTTGAAAGGGATGTGTGTTTGTTTGCCTGTGGACTTGATGACATTAATTGACTCGTAGCTAGCTATTAACTTAAAACTAAACCAATTTGTCTTGTAGCCACCTCAAGCTGACCTCTGCAATAGAATGGTGCTGTTTCTCATTCCAGGTTTAAGTTTATCTCTTCATGGGGCTGAAAAGCGTTTGCAAATCCATTCAAGGCGAAGTGTGGCCAGCCGTCCAGCCTCCCATCGACCACTCGTGGTTAGGCATTCTTCACTCCCACCTGTCCGACGGTCAATAAAAATGGAGGCATCCTCATCTGGAGTCGCTAATGGGAGAACCAAAATTCTCCATCCAGGTAATGCATGGAAAATACCAGTGAGAGGCTGTATGCTTCCATAATGCTACGCTTTCATTCGGAATGTACTTCTTTGTGAATCTGGCACGTTCCTTAGCCTTCTGTTGTCTTGGTGAATGGCAAGGTCAATTGAATGTCATGCTCACTTTGAATTGGGGCTGAGATTGATGTTTTGGAGATGCTTGAAATGAAGGCTTTAATGTTCTTTAGCCCTGCATATACAGACAGTGTCAGAGTATTGTATAAAGACAAAATGAATCTTCTGCTGCTGGCAAAAGTCTAAACTGAAAGCATGGTAGATGTTTTCTTCTACACTTCAGAAAGACTCACAGGCCTGCCATATCTCACAATACAAAAAGAGGGAAAGATCTTGTCTATCATTTGGTTACCTTGGCCTCTTTAGAAACATCCCATCCCCAGAGTCATAACTAATAAAAGTGGCCCTGGGTATAAGTAGCAACAAAAAACCCCTGCTTTAGTCTAGGCACATGAACACTGTCTTTTAGTCAACTTATTAAAACAAATTTATTTGGTGGAAAAAGGAAAGATAAGTAATCCCTTGGGACACCTGGGTCAGGGGGTGAGGAGGAGAAAAAGTGAAGAGCAAGGCCAGGCTGAGGTACAGCCTCCAGGGAAGAAATCACTATCTAGAGCTAGCTATTTTGTGCTTAGGTTAGTAGCTTCTTTGTTGCAAAATAAGCATGATTGATGTCTTTTACAGTTTCATGCCCTGGAACATATCTCTGGTTGCCCCACCTTAGCTATCCTACTTACCTCCCAACACTTATTTTAAGGACAGAATTATCTGATTCAATTTACTGTGTTCTACTCAAGAGACACAATTAGACAAATATATTAAGTGGACTCTTTGTGGAAGTACATCTATATGGCCCATAAATAAATGTTAGCTAGATTCCAAATTATAATAGAAAACTAAGAATTATTCTCCATTAAAGTTTTCTAGGTTCGTTAAAACATTTAAATATTTAATTATAGAATATTCTATTCACTTCAACCATATTAAGCATGTTCTGTATGTAAAATAGGGGTTCTTATGTGTTGTCAATCCCTTTGACATTGGACTCCTCATCAGAATTATGTTTTTAAATGTGT
Organism: Phalanger gymnotis; assembly: GCA_028646595.1. Classification (NCBI taxonomy): domain Eukaryota; kingdom Metazoa; phylum Chordata; class Mammalia; order Diprotodontia; family Phalangeridae; genus Phalanger; species Phalanger gymnotis. The sequence goes on along the minus strand of CM053623.1, from coordinate 175,120,662 downwards.
AAAATACAGAGTGATATAAGGGGAAATTACTATATTAAAATAGTTGTCGTGTCGTCATGATACTTTTTACAAAAACAAGTTTAGGGACCCCAAATTAAGAATGCCTGTGTAAGTCTTTATGCTGGGTACAGAAAAATTAAGAATGGAACCGTAAAGAGATGAAAAGAGCCTGTATCCAATAAAATAATTCCGTTTTCTAACACCCTTGAGAGATCATCATCTAACCCCCCGGTTTGAATACATCAATAGATAGTGAGCTCATTACTTCACAAAGTAGATTATTGCGGTTTTAATCAGCATTTAGTTTATTTAAGAAAACTTTTCTGTATGTAACCCTCCACCCCCCGCCCCTGTTGGAGTTGGCCTCCTCATGCCTTCCACCTTGATTCTAGTTCTTCTCTCTGTACATTTATCTTCTAACTGACATGTGATACTATCTGTGTTGTTGTTCTCTTTACTAAGGAGATCCCAACTACCTGTTCCTTCTCATCCAATGAAATTCTTCTTCATGTCCTTCTAGAAGTGCCATCCTCTATGTCTTTTAACATTTTGTAAAGGCCAATACCACATTTGGGTCATCTGTTTTCCCTCATTATTGTGGTGTGATTATCCTTATAATGCACTCTTATGCAATAAACATTTATTACTTATCAGCTGTTTATATTGCTCTGTAGTTGGCGCTGGGGAAAGATACATACTTTAGGCAGAACTGTAACTAGGGCAGGGCAGCTGGGGCTTTGTCCCAGCCACTGACATAAACAAGTATGATTTCTCCCTGCTAAGATTTGGATACTAACATCCTTATATCTTGTAGACTGCCAGCCTAAGACCTCATGGAAGTTAGGGCAGGTGGCCCAAAGAGAGAGAAACAGGGAACAGGGTCATAGCCTAGCTGATGAAAGATGGAAGAAAAAAGAGAGGGCATTCTGCTTTTTCTTCAACCCACTCCCATCATTGTCATTTGCATTTCTGCCCCACAACTATGTTTGCCCCAGGAGAAGAAAACATTCTAGTTACATCTCTGATCTTTGGCCTGGTCCCTGCTTTCCTGGAGTTTACAACCTAATAAAGGGAATATGACACAATGCAAATGAATACAATCCAAAGTAACCTGTGATAGCTGCCCAAGAGAGATGTGAGCCTGCAGGCTGTTAGCTCAAAAAAGTGAAAGCCGTTGTGCACTTGGCAGTGGAGAATCAGGAAAGACTTCCCATAGCACACGACCCTGATATTGAACTTTAAAACATGGATATAATCCAGTTCAGTCATCTTCAATAGGGAAAAGGGGGTGAGAGGGCATGCTGTGCAAATTCAGCAGTCTGAGCAAAGAATCAGAGGCCTGTACAGAAGCAGTTGAATATGTCTCATTTCTCTTTTGATCGTCAATGATTCCCATAAACAAATGAGTTATTAAAGTGGAAAACATGAATGTAATTTGTAGTACAGAATACTGTAATAGTACAGGGCTGGACCTTTGATTTTATTGGAGGAAACTTCTTCTATCAATGCAGGTCAGCCAGCACTTTCTCTCTAAGTCACATTCTTGGAGTTGCCTGGGGATGACCAGAGGAGTCACAAAGACAGCATGCATAACAGATAAGACGTGAGCTCAGGTCTCCAAGGCCAAATGTCTAATATGAATGTGTTTGTGTTACTGTTAAGTCATTTCAGTCATGTTCAACTCTTTGCAACTCCTTTGGGAGTTTTCTTGGCAAAGATAGTAGGGTGGTTTACCATTTCCTTCTCCATCTCATTTTACAAATGAGGAAACTGAGGCAAACAGGGTTAAGTGACTTGCCCAGCGTCACCCAGCTAGTAGGTGTCTGAGATCAGATTTGAACTCGGGTCTTCTTGACTCCAGGCCTGTTGTTCTAACCAATGTGCCACCCAACTGTCCCAATATTAATGTAGACTTCATTTGTCTTCACAGTCACGATTGTCTTCTAGATGAACAACTTAGAAGGTTGTGTTTCTACTTAACATGATAATGTTTTATCACATGGCTATGAATGCTAAGTACGCTTAGTGGAGTTCAAAAAGATAAATAACCAGTTCTGCACAGAGGTGTAGTTACCATTAAGCCACAGATTATCTTTATACGTCTCTTATTATTTCGAAGTGAGTTTAAAATTCATGCTTCTCAGGCAAACTCACACCTGATTCTAATTCTGTTCTATTTTAGATTTTCTAGCTTGCTACTGACTTGTGGAATGTTAGTGATGGTGATTATATTGTAGTGGATAGGGAATCGAACCCGGAATTAGAAGATCTATATTCAAGTTACACCTTTGAAGACGAGTGGGCCGTGTGACCCTGGACAAGAGATTAAACTTCTCCATGGCCCAGCATACTCTCTTAGGACTCTAAATGATGCCGAACTGCTTGGATAGAGTGGGTGTCCTCATTTGGAGCCCCTCATGCCCTCGATGACAGTTATGACGATGATGAAGATGGCAATGACAGTGACAGCCATGATGATGATGACAACAGGGATGATGATGAAAGTCAGCTCTAGTGTAGAAATATCTTGGTTACTTCTGGCCCCCATGACTGTGACCCTGGGCAAAAGCATTTCACTTGGAGTGTTCTAGGTATCTTTCTAAGTCTAAAAGCGGCAGAGAAAGTGCTCACATGCATTAGGAGGAAGAGTTTGCTCCCTGATGAAAAGGCCAGATATCAATGGAAAATTTGATTTCCAAATACAAAACTCAAGAGAGACATAAAAAGGTAAACAGGGGGGAAAACCCTCTCAAACCTTATTAATCAATAAGGGCAAATTATTTGCATCTTTATATAGAACTACATCGTCTTATGTATGTTTTATATGTATACGTGTATATTTCAATCTTGAGAATGGTACAGCTATTATGACAATTGAAAGGCATACACATACACTGTGAATGTCTGTATAAAATAACTGATACAAGGATAAAAACATAATTAAGAGATGTAAAGGGAGGGCTTTGAGAGAAGAGGTAAGGAGGTAGTAGAAAAGGGTAAATTATACCAAATGAAAAGGCACAAAGACGCATTTTAGTAGAGGGAAAGAAGGGAGGGAGAAGAGCAGTATTTGATCTTTACTGTCATCTGATCTGGTTCAAGAAGGGAATAACATACCCTGATAAGTATAGAAATCTAACTTGTCCTACAGGAAGTAGGAGGGGAAAAGGGGAAAAAAGG
>CM053623.1:175092104-175116982 GCA_028646595.1 Phalanger gymnotis | reverse complement strand
ATGCCTGGCCATATTCCCCTCCAACTTAATTAACCTTCGAATTTTTCAACGGGGTGTGGCTGCTTATAGACTAAAGAGTTCTATGTTCCACACTTGGGCGGATGCGCTGCCTCACCAGCACTCCTCCTTCCCCAAGAACCCCCTACCTGGACTGGGCTTAAATCTTCAGCAGGCTCTTCACTCCTGCTCTGATCAGCCACTCAATTCCTCCCACCAGGTGGGCCTGGGGCCAGAAGCAACTGCAGCCTTTGTTCTAAAGCTGCCCCACCTCTGCTGCCGAATGGCAAACTCAGTCCCGCAGCTTTTCCCACTAAGCTTCTCTGATGTCTTTGCTCTTTGTGGGTTGTGAGGTCTGGTACATGCCACAGCTCAATATTTCAGGATGCCAAGGCACTCTCCGCTCGTCTCCTGGTCTGGTAGGTCCGCGTCTGGTCTATTCGCGCCGTGCGCGCTTGGCTCAGCTCCGCTCCCCTCAGCTGGGGGCTGGGAACTCCGTGTGGGACAGACCTTACCCAGAGACCATCCAGGCTGTCCTGGGCTGGAGTCCTGCTTCCCTCTGCCACTTTGTGGGTTCTGCAGCTCTAGAATTGGTTCAGAGCCATTTTTATAGGTTTTTGGAGGGACTTGGTGGGGAGCTCACGCCAGTCACTGCTTCCCAGCCGCCCATTACTTATTTTATTGATGGTCTGAAAAGACTCTTTTTCCATCTTTATCACTACCTACTGACTCATCTGTTTCCCTTAAATACAAACCTCTTATGATGAAAAAATATAGCAAGCAAAATAAATACATTGACCATATCTAAAAATGTTGTTTCATTTGGTACCTTCCCTACTCCAGAAGTTCCAGGAGCCCTGTCTTGCCTCTAAGATCAAATATGCTGCACTTTTCTCCATAGCAGTTATCCTAGAAATACCTCCATTGGTAAAGTTCTTTTCTGGAACTTCCATTTGTGGAAATACCCAAGCCAGCCATGCCCACCCCTCTCTTGGCTCCACTCCTTATTCTCCTGACTTCTCAACTTTGCCCCCATGTAGGTACCTCTCTCCGTCCTCTTTTCTTCATTTCCCTTTCCTATGCTGTATTCTCCTGTTTGAATGCTGGATGTCCTACCTTTCTTTTTTGATTGCCTAGAACAGGTAATGTTCTTAAGGATGTGATCCATGATGCTGAAATAGAGTTCCTTCCATGTATTATAAGGCATTTTGTATCTGAATGCAATGGTATTGAATTGAAATTAATTGTACCTGGCCCAGGCAGGGATTGAAGCTTATTAGTCCTATGCATTAACCATGTGATAGGTAGGAATGGAGGGGAAAGAATTCACAAGACTTGCTTTAGTACAAGTGTGACAGCCAGACATCTGCTGGTGGCCTGGGCACATGTTCAGAAATTTCATCCTCTCCTGGCACCCTCTTTAATTGAGCATTAGTCACTAGTGATTATTCATCAGGCCCAACCTCAACATTTCATTTCTTTACATCTTGCTTACTTTGCAGCTCATTTCACTTAGCAATTCATTTAATTTTGTGTGAAAGCCTTTGACATTGCCTTTTGAGGAAGATCAATCTCACAGGTTATGTTAGATTTTGCCACTTAATAAATGTGGGAGCTGCGACCACCATTTGGGAAAAAAGGATAGCATGGGTTGTGCTGGAATGCTCCAACAGCCATTGTTGCAATATTTGCAAAGTCATTGGTTTTGAAACAAGCAAAGAAACCCTAGTGACTTCACTGTGTGTGTGTTCAGTCATTTGCTTTGTCGGGTCTTAAATACTGGGGGTGGGCATTGTCTCTTATAAAGTCTCTTATAAATGCCATACAACTTCTTGAATTTTCTAGTATGGAAAAAAAAGTCTTGCAAAATTAAAGAAATGCTCTTGAATTTTTTCCTCATTTTTCCCTGAGCCCTGTTTCCTCCAAGAATACTTTCTATATACCCTCTAAGCACTCAATTAGGACTTGCTGATGGGATTGCTCTCTTAGGGAAACCCTGGCTCTGCTAGGCTGTGAAGCCTTCCAGCAACCAGAATTTCAGTGTTTAGGTTTAATAAGTCAAGTCAACAAGTATTTATTTATTTTCACTCTTAGTAGTATTTTATTTTTTCCAATTACATGTAAAGATAATTTTCAACATTCATTTTTGTAAGATTTTGAGTTTCAAATTTTTCTCCCTCTCCCCTTTCCATCTCCCTTCCCCAAGACAGCAAGAAATCTGATTTAGGTTATACATATAAAATCATGTTAAATATATTTCCATACTTGTCATGTTGTAAAAGAAGAATCAAACCAAAAGGGAAAAACTACAAGACAGAAAAAGCAAAAAACAGGAAAAAAATGTTAAGATAGTATGCTTTGATCTGCATTCAGACTCCATAGTTCTTTCTCTAGATGTGGTTAGCATTTTCTACCACTAGTCTTTTGGAATTATCTTGGATCATTGTGTTGCTAAGAAGAGCTAAGTCTGTCATAATTGATCATCACACAATGTTGTTGTTATTCTGTACAAAGTTCTCCTGGTTCTGCTCCCTTCACTCAGCATCAGTTCATATAAATCTTTACAGGTTTTTCTGAAACTTCCTGCTCATCATTTCTTATAGAACAATAGTATTCCATTATATTTATATAATACAACTTGTTCAGCTATTCTCCAACTGATGGGCATCCCCTCAATGACCAATTCTTTGTCAGCACAAAAAGAGCTGCTATAAATATTTTTGTACATGTGGGTCCTTTTCCATTTTTGTCATCTCTTTGTGATGTAGATGTAGTAGTGGTATTGCTGGAACAAAGGGTATGCACAGTTTGATTGCCCTTTGGGCATAGTTCCAAATCGTTCTCCAGAATGGTTGGATCATTTCACAACTCCACCAAGAATGAATTATTGTTCCAATTTTCCCACATCTTCTCCAACATTTATCATTTTCCTTTCCTCTCATGTTAGCCAATCTGTACCTCAGAGTTGTTTTAATTTGTATTTCCTTAATCAATGGTGATTTAGAGCATTTTTTCATATGATTATAGATAGTTTTAATTTCTCCCTCTGAAAACTGCCTATTCATATCATTTGACTACTTATCGATTGGGGAATGACTTGTATTCTTAAGAATTTGATTCAGTTATCTATGTATTTTAGAAGTGAGGCCTTTATGAGAGACACTGACTGGAAAAATTGTTTCCCAGGTTTCTGCTTTAGTTGCATTGATTTTATTTGTATAAAACTTTTAATTTAATGTAATCACAATTATCCATTTTCATTTCATAATGTTCTCTATCTTTTGTTTGGTCATAAGTTCCCTTCTCCATAGATCTGACAGGGAAACTATTCCGTTCTCTCCTAATTTTCTTGTGGTACCCTCCTTTATGTTTAAATCATATACCCATTTCAACCTTATCTTCATATAGGGTGTGAGCTGTTGGTCTGTGCCTAGTTTCTGCCATTCTGTTTTGCCAACAGTTTTTGTCAAATAGTGAGTTCTTTTCCTAGAAACTAGAGTCTTCAGGTTTATCAGACAGATAACTATAGTCATTTATTACTGTGTCTTCTGTACCTAATCTATTCCATTGATCCACTACTCTGTTTCTTAGCCAGTACCAAATTGTTTTGATGATTGCTGCTTTATAATGTAATTTTAGATCTGGTACAGCTAGGCAACCTTCCTTTGCATTTTTTTCATTAATTCTCTTGATATTCTGGACCTTTTGTTCTTCTGGATGAATTTTGTTATCATTTTTTTCTAGCTCTATAAAATAATTTTTGTTAGATTGGTATCACACTGGATAACTAAATTACTTTAGGTAGAATTATTATTATTATTATATTAGCTCTGAAATGCACTAATTAATGAGCAATTGATATGTTTCCAATTGTTCAGATCTGACTTTATTTGTGTGAAAAGTGTTTTGTAATTATATTCATATAGTTCCTGAGTTTGTCTTGGCAGATAGATTCCAAAATATTTTATATTATTTACAATTATTTTAACTGGAATTTCTTTCTCTATATCTTGCTGCTGGGCTTTGTTGGTAATACATAGAAGTGCTGGCAATTTATGTGGGTTTGTTTTAATATCTTCTAACTCTGCTAAGGTTGTTGGTTATTTCAAGTAGTTTTTTTTAGTTGATCCTCTAGGATTCTCTAAGTATAACATCCTATCATCTTCAAAGAGTGATTGTTTTGTTTCCTTATTGCTTATTCTAATTCCTGCAAATTCTTTTCCTTCTCTTATTGCTAAAGTTAACATTTCTAGCACAATATTGAATTAAAATGGTGATAATAGGCACCCTTTTTTATCCCTGATGTTGTTGGGAATGCTTCTAGCTTATCCCCATTACATACAATGCTTGCTGAGGGTTTTAGATAGATGCTGCTTATTATTTTAAGGAAAATTCCATTTATTCCTCTGCTCTCTAGTGTTTTTTGATAGGAATTGATGTTATATTTTGTCAAAATCTTTTTCTGCATCTATAATCATATGATTTCTGTTAGTTCGTTATTACAATTATGCTGATAGTTTTCTTAATATTGAACCAGCCCTGCATTCCTGGTATAAATCCCACCTGTTCATAGTGTATTATCCTCATGATAAATTGCTATAATCTCTTTGCTAATATTTTATTTTAAATTTCTGCATCAATATTCGCTAGGGAAATTGGCCTATGATTTTCTTTCTGTTTTGGCTCTTCCTGGTTTAGGTATCAGCATCATATTTGTGTCATAAAAGGAACTAGGTAGGACTCCTTCACCTATTTTCCAAATATTTTATATAGTATTGGAATTAACTGTTGTTTAAATGTTTGGTAGAATTCACTTGTAAATCCATCTGGCCCTGGCGATTTTTTCTTAGGGAGGTCATTGATGGCTTATTCAATTTCTTTTTCTAAAATGGAGTTATTTAAATATTTTATTTTCTCTTCTGTTAATCTGGGCAATTTATATTTTTGTAAATATTCATCCGTTTTACTTAGATAGTCAAATTTATTGGCACGCAGTTGGGAAAAATAGCTCCTAATTATTGCTTTAATTTCCTTTTAATTGGAGGGGAATTAATCATTTTCATTTTTGATTATGATAATTTGGTTTTCTTTTTTTAAATGAAATTAACCAAAACTATCTATTTTATTGTTTTTTCATAAAGCCAGCTCTTAGTTTTATTTATTAGTTCAATAGTTTTCTTAATTTCAATTTTATTAATATCTCTTTTGATTTTCAGAATTTGGTATTTAGCTGGGGATATTTAATTTATTCTTTTTCTAGCTTTTTGAGTTACATTCCCAATTCATTGATCTCTTCTTTCTCTATTTTATTCATGTAAACATTTAGAGATATAAAATTTCCCCTAAGAACTGCTTTTGCTGCATCCTGTTAAGTTTTGTTATGTTGTCTCATTATTGTCATTCTCTTTGATGAAATTATTGATTGTTTTTATGATTTGCTTGACCCACTCATTCTTCAGGATTAGAATATTTAGTTTCCAACTGATTTTTAATCTATCTTTCCATGGCCCTTTATTACATGTAATTTTTATTGCATCGTGATCTGAAATGCTTTTAATGTTTGTGCCTTTTCTGCATTGGAGGTTTTTATGCCTTAATAGATGGTCAATTTTCGTGTAAGTAAATAAGATGTAGTTTCCTTCTTTATCTCTTTTAATTAGGTCTATTTTTGCCTTTACTTTATCTGAGATCAGGATTGCTGCCCCTGCTGTTTTTTTTTTTTACTTTAGCTGAAGCATAGTATATTCTGCTGTAGCCTTTTACCTTTACACTGTGTATATCTCTCTGCTTCAAATGTGTTTCTTGCATATTGTAGGATTCTGGTTTTTAATTTACTCTATCTGCTTCCATTTTGTGGGAAAGTTCATTCCATTCACATTCACAGTTGTGATCCCTAACTGTGTATTTCCCTCCATCCTATTTTCCCCATTTACACTTTTCTGTCTAGTTTCACCCTGTCCCTCCTCATCAGTGTTTTGCTTCTGACTACCACCTCCCTCACTCTGCCCTCCCTTTTCTTTCCCCTCCTATTTCCCAATAGGGTAAGATAAAATCCTATTCACAACTGAATATGTATGTTATTCCCTCTTTGAGCCAAATCCAATGAGAATAAGGTTCAAACAATGCTCGCTCATTCCCTTTTTTCCCTCTGCTGTAATAGGTCTTTCACCTCTTTGTGTGATGTGATTTACCCGCTTCTGCATTACCTTTTCCTCTTCTCCCAGTACAATCCATTTTTCACCCTTTAATTTTTTTATTTTGTCACATCAAAGTCAACTTACACTCATACCCTCTGTCTATGCATACTCTCTCTAACTGCCCTAATAGATATATACTTCTCAAGACTTAGAAGTATCATCTTCCTACATAGGTATGTAAACAGTTTAATGTTCTTGAATGACATGTATTTTTTCCTTTTTACTTTTTTATACTTGAGTCTTTGTATTTGAAGATCAAATTTTCTGTTCGGCTCTAGTCTTTTCATCAGAAAAGTTTGAAAGTCCCCTATTTCACTAAATGTCCATCTCTTCCCCTGAAAGATTTTGCTCAGTTTTTCTGGGTAGTTGATTCTTTGTTGTAATCCAAGCTCCTTTGCCTTCTGGAATATCATATTCCAAGCCCTCTGATCCTTTAATGTAGAAGCTGCCAAGTCCTGTGTAATTCTGACTGTGGCTCCTTGATATTTGAATTATTTCTTTCTTGCTCCTGCAGTATTTTCTTCTTGACCTGATAATTTTGGAATTTGGCTACAATATTCCTTGGAGTTTTCATTTTGGGACCTCTTTTGGGAAGTGATTAGTGGATTCTTTCAATGACTATTTTACTTTCTCATTTTAGAATATCAGGGCAATTTTGCTTGATAATTTCTTGAAAGATACTGTCCAGGCTTTGTTTTTATCTTGACTTCCAGGTAATCCAATAATTCTTAAATTATCTCTTCTGGATCTATTTTCCAAGTCAGTTATTTTCCCAATGAGACATTTTACTTTTTATTCTATTTTTTTCATTCTTTAGATTTTAGCTGATTCTTGATGTTTCACAGAGTCATTACCTTCTTCTTGTTCAATTCTAATTTTTAAAGAAATATGTTCTTCGATTAGCTTTTGTACCTCCCTTTCCAATCAGCCAATTCTACTTTTAAAGGATTTGCTTTCTTCAGTGGATTTTTTTTTCCATTTGGTCAGTTCTGTTTTTTAAGGAGTTGTTGTCTTCAGTCAATTTTTGTGATTTCTTTGCCAAGCTGTTGACTCTCTCTTATGTACCTCTCATTTCTTTTCCTAGTTTTTCTTCTACCTCTCTTACTTGATTTTTAAAATCCTTTTTGAGCTCTCCCAAGAGGAATTTTTGGGCTTGAGACAAATTCATATTTGCCTTTGGGGCTTCACATGTGGGCATTATGACATTGTTGTTCTCTTCCGAGTGTGTTTTGATCTTCCCTGGAACATAGTAGCTTTCTATGGTCAGGACTTTTTCCTGTTTTTTACTTGTTTTTCAGCCTATTTCATGACTTTTAAAGTTGAACTCTGCTCCTGGGTCACAAGGAACATTGTCCCGAGCTTTTTACAGTGTGGCCCACTGACTTTTCACACCCAGGCCTCAGGTGCTTGTGGCTTTCCTACTGTGCTGGGGAGGGTGGCCTAGTTGTACCTGTTTGTGCCAAGGTTCCAGGGCTTACAATTTGCCTTCTGTATTGGAGACCTCACAGCTGGCTTGCTGAGCCAGGACTGAAGGGCTTCAGTTGCTGATCTGTGCTGTGTCTAAGAGCCTCCTTCTGGTTTGCCTGGATACCGTCTGTTCTGGGCTGTGCTCCACTTTTACCCAAGTGAGACATACCTTTTCTTGAAGTCCTTTTAAGTTATCTTAAGCTGAAAAATTGTTTTGCTCCATGTTTTTGTGGGTTCTGTCACTCCAGAATCTGTTTAGAGGTTCGATTTAATGTTGTTTCTGAGGAAAACTGTGAAGAGTGCAGGCAACTTCCTGGTTTCTCTCTGCCATCTTGGCTCCACCCTCAACAAGTATTTGTTAAGCACCTACTATGTGCTGGACACTCTGTCAAGTGTTCTGAATATCAAGAAAGGCACAAAACAGAACCTGTTCTCAAGGGGGTCACAGTCTAATAGGGAAACAACAGGCAAACAACTCTGTACAAATGGGACATATACAGGATAAATTGGAAATAATCAACAGAGGTGAAAGACACTAGCATTAATAAAGATTTACTAAAGTTCAAAGTGTCAGCTAGGTGGAGCAGTAGATAGAACACTGGGCTGGGACTCAGGAAGCCTTAATCTTCATGAGTTCTAATCCAGCTTCATACACTTAATAGTTGTGTGACCCTAGGCAAGTCACTTAACCTTATTTGCCTCAGTTTCTTATCTGGAAAATGAGCTAGAGAAGGAAATGGCAAATCTTTCCTGTATCTCTGCCAAGAACATCCCAAATGGGGTCATGAAAACTTGGACAGAATCAAAATGAGTGAAGAACAGCAAAGGGTTCAAAGAGACAGAAGCTATTTCACAAATGTTTGAATACCCTCCAGTGACAAATAACTCACTACCTTACATATCAGACTCTTTTTCAGAAAGCTCTGATTGTTAAAGTCTTCCTTCTATTGAGCCAAAATCTGCCTACATTCACTGTTCTCTTCTCTTCTTCTGGGGCTATGCACAATAAGTCTAATCTCTTCCAACTGCTAGCTCTTCAAATATTTGAAATTGCTACCTCTCTCCCAAGTCTCCTTTTCTCCAGGCTAGATGGATTAAGTTCCTGTCCTCAAATTACTTTGCTTTGAATTTCCTCACTATACTGATTGCCAGACAATGAACTTATTCCATCTAATTTGCCAATGCCCCTCTCAAAATGTGATGCCAAAACTAGATGCAATTTTCCATATGTGGTCTGACCCAGTCAGAGTAGAGTGAGACATTTACCCTCTGTGATTCAGGAACTATGCAAAAACCACCTAAAAGCAGACTAGCTTTTTGTGGCAGTCAGGTTATAGTGTTGGTGCATATTGAGCTTATAATTTTATTAACTTTCCAAAGCCTTTTTCCATACAAATTGCTATTTACCTCACCCCTATCTTTTACTTGTAGATTTGGGTAAAGATGCCTTCTCAAGTCAACAAGCATTTATTAAGTGCTTACTATTCACCAGGTACTGTGCTGGGTTCTGGGGATACAGAGAAAGACAAATCTAGTCCCTGCCCACAAGGAGCGTACATCTTAATGGAGGAGATGGTCTATAAAGAAATAGGTACAAACCAGCTTTATAAAATAGATAGACTCTCAAAGGGGAAGGCACTAGCAGGGTGAGGGGGGAAGCTTCAGGGAGAAGGACTTGGAAAGGTCTCTTTCAGAGGGAGAGATTTAAGCTGAATGTTTAAGGAAACCAATAAAGCTAAGTGGCAGAGGTGAGGAGAAAAAGCATTTTGGTCATGGGGGACAGACATGGGAGATAGAGTGTCATGTGTGAGGAAGAGCAAGGAGGCTAATGTGCTTTGATCACAAAGTTAGTGGAAAGGACTTGATGTAAAAAGCCTGAGAAGAGGGTGGGTTGTGAAGATCTTTAAATGCCGGAGGATTTGACACTTGACCATAGAGGTCACGGGAAGCTTCTGGAGTTATTGAATATGGGTGTAAGGGAATGGAGGACAACCTTGACATTTATCCCAATCAAATTTCATCTTATTAGATTTAGCTTGTTGAAATCTTTCTGGAAACTGACTTTGCCATCCAGTTCATTAACCATCCCTCCCAATTTTGTGTCATTTGCTAATTTGATAAGCATGGCATCTCTGTCTTCATCCAGGTTATTTTTTTTTAAATGTGGGACAGCACAATAAAGGACAGATCCCTGGGCCACTCCATTAGAGATTTCCCTTAAGTTAGCTATATTCTAACACTTGGCAGGATAACAAGGGAGTTACTATCATTTAATCAGTCCTGAAGCCATGTCATTATACTATCATCCAACCTTCATCTTTCAAATTTATAGACTGAATTGTATAATTAAGTGTATTTTGAAATCAGTCTAAATATCCATTTATGGCTAGACAATTTTTTAAATGACCCTTCTGGCTAGATAATGGGCATTTGTTATTTCAAAAGTTTGATTTATTTTCTTTTAAAAAATATTCAAATTCTATTAATTTGGAATGGAGGTACTCTGAACGAGAAGCACCAAATGGTTGTTTAATGAAAGCAACCTACTTTTCTCTCACTTCTAATATATTTACCTGTCAATGAGATGTGTACTTTGGAGAGCAAATGCTGAAAATCCAATATTTTTAAAAATAAATTCATGTTCAGCTTATTCATACTTAATACAATCAACTTAAATAAGTGAAGTAGGAATTTTCCTGAGCATCTTCCAGCAAGATTTCTCACTGGGAAGCATAAAGGTCACTTAACCTCTCTGGAAATGCAGCTTCACATGGAGCGGCATGCAGGATTATTCTGTGCCAACAGCAGCCTGCAGCTGTTAGTCTGGGCTTCAGTGATGACTCCCTAATTAGGAAGTCTAAAGAAGGGCTGGCTTTAAAACAAGGAGGCTAAATGCAAAGATGTTATCTGTGAGGTCATTCACCCGTTCATTCTTAATGCCGGATATTTCTTATTTCAGCGCTGGAGTTTGGCCATGCTAGGTCACTGACCCAGTAGAAATCTCTAATTTGTCACTTTCAGTAGTTCTTGAAGCACTTTTACAATGTCAAATCTGCTTCCTGTGAAAATATTTTCTTTTGCTTATCTTAGGTTTTAGAAATCATGTGATAGGGAAAAAATGGTTGGATCCCATTTTAAACCAGACCTATCAGGCAAGCATATGGTAAGGGTCTGAATAAAAGTCTTGTGGTATTGGAATGGTATACTATATTTCCTTTATTACACAAACAAGGAATTTGGATTTCATCAGGTTAAGGGACTCCTGGTGTGAGAACTCTTTTCACCAGCCCATATCCAGTAAACATCGATGGCTCAGGAGATAAATCTTATAGGGTTGCTTAAGAAACAGAGATGGAGCAAGTTCTCCAGAATTACACAACTAGTAAGTGTCAGAGGGGGAGTTTGAACCCAGGTCTTCAGGCTATATGCCCATCACAGTCCTCACTGCACCAGCCTGCCTTCATCTCCTTTGTTACATATGGTTAAATATTAAAGTAACCCTATATAAAGTCAACAATAAGTTATATGGTCTTGATTCCCAGACTTTTGCTGCAACAGCTGAATGCATGTATTCATTGATGCTGTGTGTTTAGGCTGGAGGAGAGGATAATACGTTTTTAGCAGGAAGAGACCTCAGAGACTATCTAGTGCAACTTTCTCATTTTATGGATGAGAAAACTGAGGCCCAGGGAGTTTGTCATTTGTTAAGTCGCACAGGTGATGAGAAGTAGTGGCATTTTTTTTAAAGTGGCTCTCCTGACTTCAAAGTTAATATTCTTTCCACTGACCCATCTTGCCTCTCCAGAAAAAGTCAGGAGAAACTGATGGTTGTCTTCCAGTATCCAAAAAGCATGTGCGATGGAAGAGGGAGAGAGGACTGAGTATTGTTTTCTCTTTCTTCACCCGAGTGATGATATTTTTGGAATTAGCCTCCATTCAGCAAAAGAAAAGAAAAGAAGAGAAAAGAAAAGAAAAGAAAAGAAAAGAAAAGAAAAGAAAAGAAAAGAAAAAGTAGCAGTCCCATCTAACCCCTATTTTGTCTTCCTTCACCCCAGTTCTTGAGTGAAGATACCCCCAAAACAGTCTATCCTCTTATGGAATCCTGATGCTATCAACAAAGTAGCATATGAGAAAGTCTCTACTTCCTTTCCCTGGGAACCCAACAAGATACCCACAAGGCCAAAGACTGACCAGTTGTATGACCCTGGATTTTCTTCATGTCTCTGGGGAATTATTTGTATTGAGAAGTCCATTTGCATGTGCAGGTGATGCTTCTTCATGCCTTGGCTTGTAGCAACATACAGAATAAAGCCTTTTACTGACTTGAATGCTAAATTATATTGAAGTGAGTATTCATGCCACAACATATAGAATAATGACCAGACCATTTCTGGTTGGCCCTAAAGAGCCAAATTAGTAGCAGTGGCTAGAAATATTAACAAAACAAATTTAGGTTCATAGATTTAAAGCTAGAATGATCCTTATAAAGGTAATATCCTCCTCATTTTCCAGATGAAGAAACTGAGGCACAGAGGACCCTGAGTCTTGCACAGGGTCACCCAGCTAATAGGAATCTGATCTGAATTCTTGTTGACTCTACATCTGGTACCCTATCTACTATGCCATTCTGTCTCCAAGCTAAGTGTAAGGAAGAACAAACTAACAATTACAGCTGTCCCTAAAGTGGAACTGGCTGCCTCACTAGAGTTATTCAAGTAGAATTACTTGGAATCTTGGAAAGGAGATGCTTTTAAAGCACAAGTGGGACTAGATGGCTTCCGAGGTCCTTTCCAACTCTGAAATTCTGCAATTCACACAATTTGGATCGATTTTTGTTTGGTTTTATTTTTACAGTTATTGAATCACTAAAAACAAAGAAGTTGCTGTTCAGTAATTAAGTGCTGATTGCTTCTTCAGCACCAGTAATCCCTGACTGCCTTATAAACACTCATGAACACCAACCTGCTGTATACACTGCCACAGGAAATTACCAAGCAGTGTAATAAGTGAGTTTGTAAAGTGGGTGGCCTAGGAATTAAATTATAGCTGCATTTTCACGATAGGAAGACAATTTTTCACCTTAGCCTCAATGAAAATAAATATCCTGTCAATTTAAAAAAGGAAGAAAAGAAAGTCACATCTTAGAAAGAGAGGGCCCTTGGCACTTGAACCTAGCTCACTTCTTTTTTTTTTTTAATTGACTCTGCTTCTCTTTGGAGTCCAAATGCTTTCTTGGGCTCTCTGCGGAACTGCAAACTCCATGCATATTTTTCATTTCTTTAGAAGGCCGAGTGGATTTGCAAGGTTACCCACTGGATATGCCAATGCAGACTGATGGCCCAAAGAGTGACGTGGACTTTTCAGAAATTCTTAATGCAATACAAGAAAGTAAGTTTTGCTCACATTTTAAATTGATTAGTAAAGTGCAACCCAGAGCAAAATGCTGAAATGGACTGATAACTTTGAAAATAGAGACAGGGAACTTGAATAAGTGATGGCCAGATGCCCCAAAAGAAAGAAGGGAATACAAAGGATAATCGCATTATAACAGAAAGGTGGTTGGTGAAATGGGTATTTTACTCATGAAATTGAATGATTTCTAAGCATTTAGAGTCTCTGGATTTTCTTTAAGTTTGTTTGGAAAAACTTTAACAGAGCTCTCAGCCTCTTGAGTGGGCTCCAGATATCTGAGCAGTGGAATAACTAGGATATATACCTTTTGTATGGTGAACTCCCTAGGTTATTGTTCTGTTTTGTTTTAGGGGGAGGGGGACCTTGCCTGTGATGTTTTTGGTGTAGGAAACTCCCAATGAGAAAGTTCTCTGTGCTCATACATAATAGTGCCTATTCTGCAATTTTTCATCTTAGAAATTTGCCAAGGTCCCTGAGAAGTTATTAAGCATCCTTCCCAGGGTCACAGAACCCATGTGTTAGCGGCACTACCTGTATCCAGCCCTTCTTGATTCTAACAATAGTTCTCTTTATAATAATAATAATAATAATAAATATACATATGAATATATTTTATATATTGTATATATATAAATTTTAAAAATAAAAAATAATAAAAATGAATAATAAAAAATAGCATTTATATAGCACCTACTATGTGCCAGGGGGTTATTCATTCAGCAAACACTAACCAAATACTAACATGAACTGTGCTGGTTTATCAGGAGAGGCAAGGAGAGACTGGACCAGTGATTTTATTGGTGTTAGGAGCTCCTAACGCAAGTCAACACCTTCTCTACAACTTACAGACTTAGAGAATTAGAAAGATCATTAAGCTTACAGAACTTAAAGTCTAATGGAGAAAGACGAGACATTGACCAATCAACAAGCCTTTATTCAGTGCTTCCTGTATGTCAGGCTTCAGACCAGACACTGGGCTCACAGAGACAGTGAATGAAACCATCCCTACTCACCAGGAGTTAACATTCATGTATGTAGATGAACGTGAAGAGATGTAGGATCATAGTATCATAAATTTGGAGTTAAGGGATATTAAAGCCATCTAAACTATCCTACCCCTTCCAGTTTGGCAGATCAGCATCCTGGGGCCCAAAGAAATACAATGCCTCTTTCTACTGCATCCTGTTGCCTTCTATGGTAATGAGGGATTAAATTAAAGTTCTGGTTTTTTTAAAAAAAGGAGAAAATTGGTAAGATTTAGTGACAACAATGCTGCATTCTATATCTATGTTATTTTTTAAAGCATTTAATAGATATTTATTGATGACGTGGCATTTGTCCTCAGAACACTCCCTCATAACTTAGGAATGATCCTTATTTCCATTTTTCAGATGGAACTACTGAACTCAGAAAGATAAAAGGATATACCCAAAATTGCTCCTAAAATCATTGCAAAGTCAGGGCTAGTATCTAGGTTTCCTGTCTCCTTGTTGTTTTCTCCCATGAAATCCTATCACATAGAATTTTAATGACATACTGTTGAATAAAGTTAATCTTGTAATAGAGAGAAAAAGTTCTCGGAACAGGGCAGGGAATGTTTCCACCAAAGAATAACTATTCCTCAGTGTTCCAGTTAGGGTGGTCCTGTTGTGTTGGGTTGATTTGTACAAGAGAAATTGAATTTTCCCTCAAAAGATAATCTAGCTTGAATTAATAGCAATTTGAAGAAAAATAGCTTCTTTGTGAGTGCTTTTAAGAGATAATGTGATTTCCTGGTTTAATTTGAAAGATGATGAATTACCTATTGTTATTTAAAGTATTGTTCATATGTTTCTTTAATTTTCCATCAGAAATGAAAATAGGGCTGATTTTCAGGTCTTTAAGAACATAAATGCAAAACTTTGGGTGGGGACAGGATGAGGCCTTAGTCAATTATGGGCTTTATGCATTTTACATCAATTAATCATAATTATAGGCATTATTTTTCTATGTTACTTTGAGATGAGAGGGGTCAAGACATTTCTGTATTTCTCCATTGTGCAGTTCTTGTGGAGGAGAAGATTAATGTTTTTTTTTTGTTTAGTTGTTTTTTATTTTGTTTTACCAGTATATTGGGTATGTGTTTATGAGTGTCAAAGTGGGGGTGAGGTGTGTAGGGAAAGACACACATCACCTAGACCTGTGATTTCTGTTTTCCATAATTACAGGTTGGCAGCTGTTCTAACAATGTAATCTATTCTAAAAGACTTCCCGGAGCACCCCGCCCCCCAAGTTTGAGCGATGTGCTCGGGTTTCCTCCTTTTTTCCACTATCCCTCCCTAGCACTGAGTGTTTCATATTTCATATTAGATAGTTATAGAAGAGGGAAGCAGCCTGACTCAGTGGTTAAAATATCGAACTTGAATTTTGAAAAGCATGGTTTCCTGTTAGACAGGGATATATTCACGTACCTTCAGAAAAGTTTGTGCAGAACATCAGGCCTGGTTTTCTATGGTAAAAAAGGAGAGGATTAAAGATATGTGTTCAGACAAGAGTTACTAGGTTACCATGAGTCAAGACTATGACATGGAAAACAAGAAGTCAGTACAATTTTAGCCTACCCTAATAGACACATTGGGGCCATAAGGTGGCTGAGTAGATAGAGTGCCAGACCTGAAGTCAGGGAGACCTGAGCTCAAATCCATCCTCAGACACTTACTAGTTGTGTGTCATTGGGCAAATCATTTAACCCTATTTGCTTCAGTTTCCTCCTCTGTAAAATGAGCTGGAGAAGGAAATGGGAAACCACTCTAGTAGGTTTGCCAAGAGAGCCCCAAATGGGGTCACCAAGAATTGGACAAGTCTGAAAATGACTGAACATAATAGACATATGGCATCTGGGACAAAGGAGGTAGTCATCCTCTCTTGGTCAGAACACTATTTTCAATTCCTGGTAGCAGATTTAGGAAAGACCTTGACAAGCTGAAGTACATCTGACAGAGGGAACCTACAATGGTGAAAGCTCACAAGTCAATGCCATATGAGGATTAGGTAGAGGAACTGAGGGATGTATAATGGAATAGAAAAGCTCGGGGTAGCAAAACTAGTGTTTTCAAAGAGCTTTGCACATAGTAAATGCTTAAGCCATTTTCTAGGTGGCATGGCTGGATTTGAAATTAGGAAGATGTCAGTTCAAGTCTCACCTCAGATATTTACTATCTTTATGATCCTAGGCAAGTCATTTAACCTGAGTTTCCACATAGGTAAAATGGAGATGATAATAGCATCTACTTATTGTCAAATAAGATAGCATCGGAAGTGCTTGAAGCGCTATGTAAATGCCAGTTTCATTGAATGAATGGATGAACAGCTATCATATGGAAGTCATGTAAATGCTATTGTGCTGTAAGAAATGAAGAAAAAGGTGGTTGCAAAAAGGGATGGGTTGGTTTGTAGGATGAACTGATGCAAAATGAAGAGAGTAAAACCAGGAGAACAATTTATACAGTCACATCAATATTACAAAAACAATTTTGAAAGAAAAGAACTCTGATCAATGAAATCGTTAACCATAATTCGGGGGGACTGATAAAGAAGAACATTGCTCACCCTATGACAGAAAGAGAATGGACTAATATGCAAAACAAGAAATGCACTTTTGGATGTGACTGACAAGAATATTTGTTTTCCATGGCTGTGTTATGTATTACAGGTCTTCTTTACTTCCTTTCTTCTTTCCTTCTTTTTTTCTTTTTCTTTTTCTCTTTCTCTCTCTCTTTCTGTCTGTTTTCCTTCCTTCTTTTTTCTTTCTTTTCAGTGGGTGAGAAGAGGAAAAATAAAAATGCTTGTTAATTTTTTAAAGCATTTAGACATGTTTGAATTGGGCTCCATAGATATATTGAGAGGCAGAATTAGGAGCAAGAAGAAGAAATTACAAAGAGGCAGATTTTGGCTCAGTATGTGGAAAAACTTCCCAACAATCAGGGCCACGTCTGAGGTAATGAGTTTTCACTGAGGTAGCAGATTTTCACACAAGTTGGCTAATTCTCTGTCAAGCATGGTGTATGGAGGAGATTCCTACTCATGAATAGGTTGGAGCAAGTACCCTATTCACATGCCATCCTATTCTTGAGTTTCTCTGGTTTTATAAAAACTAATGAGCCATCTAGGTGGTAAGATGAATGAGATATTGGATTCAGAGCCAAGAAGAATGGAATTCAAATCCTGAATCAGACTTTTATTGGCTGTTTGAGCCTGGACAGGTTATTTAATTTCTCTGTGCCTCAGTTTCATCGTAGATAAAATGGGGGAGGTGGACTAGATGACCTCTATGGTCCCTTCCAGCTCAAAATATTATTATATGAATTAGCATTTCATAAGCATAGCTAAATCAGACAGCTTTTACTCCTGGAAATACATACATATACACACATACATATTACATACACACACGTGTATACACAAATGTGTATGTATATATACAGGTATATACACATAAGTGTATGTGTACATGGATGTATATGTGCATACATGCATACGTGGCTATATATATTTATATACACCTATTCTGCATGTAATACATGTAAAGTAGCTTCATTATGTCCCTTATTATCTACAGAAACCTGAGATCTGTCCAATCCTAAGAATTGAAATATAGCAAGTGAAACTTTTATGAGCTTACCCTACACTTGCTCCCATCAGGATTTCATTACCTTGGCCAGATCACTAAGGTTACCATTGTGTATCCATTCCATGGTCTCTAATCAACATCATGCACACTCCTCATTGTTGAAATAGGAAAAGACTGGCAATTCATTGAAATTATCTTAAAAGAATTGGAATACATTAAAGAAATGTATGACTTTTATGCAAAAGAAAAATCAGAATCTCTGGAGTCTTTTAAGTAATTTTCCATGGCTGAATGAACAAGATGATTTATTGGATAAACCCCACCAAATCATGGCCTCATGTTATGGTACCATTCATTTGGGCTTTATATTTTTTATTCTTGGTTTGTATTTTCAGCAAGACAAATTTTCTCCCTTTCTCAAAGGAGATGTTGCCTAATGTTAACTATTGAGTTGTTGCTCATTAACCATTTGGCGTACTTGCTACCCACAGTCTATTGGATCAGAAAAAGACTGGCCATTTTGTCATGGCAGAGCTCGTATCTCACCCATTTAGGAGGAACATTAGTAATTCAAGTCGGTTCCACAAGTATTTGGTAAATACCTGCTATGGGCCAGCCATTATGCTGGGCATTGAAGATACAAATATAAAGAAGCAGACAGTCCCTGCCCTCATGGAGCTTCCTTCTTCCTGGGGGGAAAACAACATATACACAAATAAATGTGTACAAAATACATGCATGCATATACACATTTTTGTAGGTGGGTCCACATGCATGTGTGCCTATGTAAATTTGCTTTTCACTTATGTATATTATGTAGAGTAGCTTCATTATGTCCTTTGTTATCTAAGCAACCTAAAGATCTGTCTAATCCTAAGACTAGAACTACAGCAATATTCATAGGCCCAAGAGTCCAGAGCTAGAAGGAACCTTAAAGGCCATCTAATCCAATCTTATTTCACACACGATAAGGCTAAAGATTCAAGAAAGTGAAGTGGTTTGTCTTTTTTTCTGAAAAAATAAATACTTCAATCCAGGTTGTCCTTATTCCAAGGCTAGTCTTCTATCCATTGCACCACTAACTATCTTTGTACCAGATAATGTTATCAGGGAGCTGACAGTCAAATCATAAATACAGAGATTTAGAACTGGAAGGTTCCTTAGAAGGTTTAAAGTTTGGCTCTCTCATTTTACAGATGAGGGAAACTGAGGCCCAGGTGGCTTGCCCATTACCGAGGCATTAACTGACAGACCTGGGATTCCAGGCCAGTTCATCTGACTCCACAGACAACACTCATTCCTTTGCCTCCCCTCTGATTCCAAAGCCAACAGGACACTGCTATTAGCCATTTTTCTCTCTCTTTTTAGTGTCTCTTATTCTCTGAGTAAGGAAAATAAGGAAACTGAGATACAAAATATTGAAGAGACTTGCCATGGGTCTCACAGCCAAGAGTCTGAGGAGAGATTCAAATCCAGATCTTCTGACTTCAAGTCTAGTACCTTAACCACTAATCATTCTGTTAGTAAATTAATTATTCCATTAGTTTAACTAATATAGCCTGATTAAAGCTATGTAGGAGTGGAACAGGTTCCCTTGGAAGGCAGAGTTCTGCCCTCCCTGGAGGCCATCACTAAAAGGTGAAATGACTGCTTGTTGGTCTGTTATAGTGGGGATTCCTTTTGTGTTATAGTGTGGGATTCCCTCAAGGTGGTCTTGATGCAGGGGAGGGGAAGAGTGTTAAAAATATTTAACAACCAGCTCTCTGGGGGCAGGGAATGTAAGCAGGAAACTTTTAAATTTAATCTTATTGTTGACATTTTCTTCATCACTTCCTACATCTTGGCAATCAGGACAACAATATATCAAGCCCCGGTTGATGGTACTTGCTTATTTCTGAGGTATAAATATGCTCACGCTGAAATTTTAACAATCAACTTTCAGTAGCTGGTAGGAATTGGCTCCAGTATACCTCTGTCCAGATGGCTGCGTAGGTCGCTTCCAACTCTGAAATGCTGTGATTCTTTGACTGAGAGTACCTGCCCCAGCTGGTCTGGCCAGACTCCCACTCTTGATTCCTCCCCACCAGAGCTGTCTTTTTTTAACACCATGTTTCAGTGTGACAAAAAGCAAGTGTGCTAGCACAATGGCACTTAGGTATCTTAGATGGACTGCTTTCTCTGACTGTATTGTCAGTCTCAAGTTAGTCCTAAGAGAAATGCAGTATATTCCTCATTTAAAGACTCTCAGAACAGCGCTCTCCTGGTCAGAGTAGAACTATTAAGCCTTTATTTGCTTAAGAGAAGGAGAAATGATTGAGAGGTGCTGTATTGTCAAGAAAGCCCACTTTGTACAGCTATATTCCTCCTTCTTCCCCTCTCCATACTCCCACTCCTGTCTCTCCTCTTCATCTTCTTGCTACTGCTGATAGCTATTATTTACATAGCACCTTAAAGTTGGCATCATAATTCCCATGTGTTATCTTATTTGATCCTCTCAACAGGCCTGGGAGGTAGGGTCTGTTTTTTTACTATCCCCATTTTACAGACAAGGAAACAGAGGTTGAGAGGATAAGATGCCTTACCCAGGGCCAACAGCTAGTAAGGGTCTTCATTTAGGTCTTTCTGACACCCAAGTCCAGCGCTCTATGTGTTGTACTGACCAGATGCCTTTCCCCAGAGGAAATGGGAATCTTCATATTTGAAGATACCAGGCTTATAACTTGGAAGCTGAAGCTCCATAAATTGGAATCAAGAGTTATTGTAATTTCCAAGAATCACAGGAATGCAGAATTGGAGGAGACTCAGAGGACACATACCTCATCAAGCATTTCTAACAAGAAGCCATCCAAACTTTGATTAAATAAGGAGGAAGCCACCAACCTCTGTTGCAGCACATTCCACAAGTCTGGGAATTAAGGAGTTCTCTCTTACAATGAGTAATCTGCATCTTTTAACCATTTTTCCCAATTTTGTGCTCTGAGGCCATTCAGAGTGAATCTCATGCCTATACCACACAACCAACTAAGTAGAAGGAAGTATCACATTCCTCCTGAATCTTTTCTTCCACAAGCTGAACATCTCAGTCCTTTCAACTGATCATTATGTATCATGAAAACTCTTTGATATTTTAATTGTCCTTTTGGTACTCTCTAGCTTATTGGTGTGTTCCCTAAAACTAAAGCAAAAAAAAACCCAAAACACACCTTGTAGCTAATGGATCCCCATCAGAAGCACAATGGATGTAACTACAATGGAAAACATTGGTCCTCTGCAGAAGGGTCACCAAACCCTCGTCACCTCTCTTCCATTGGTCCACGTGTTCTACAAAGCCATGTTGAATAGATAGCACAACAATTATACTCTCAGTTGAACCTATTGGGAAGACGTCAGACAACAGCAATGTTATAAAGTCATTTATCCCCTAGAAACGATTTCCACGAGCACTCAAATGGCACCCCACCCCGATAATGACATTCTGACACTAGCAGCAGGGCATGATGGAGAAGTGAAGGACCTTTGTCTCATTTCCTTTTCAAATCAGATGGCTGTATATTTAAAGCAGAGGCCCAGTTAAAAGCCATCAAAATTGCAACTTCATGCTTCATGGGTCTTAGCTTAGCTCAGAATATACAGAATTGTAGAAGTCATCATTATGGAAGGATTAAGAGTACCAAAGCAGTCTCTCCAATGTAGGAAGATGATGAGCAGCCTTGCTTCTTCATCCCACAGAATATTTTTATTTATCCATGATTTCTGAGACAAACATTTCATCTTGGGTGTATGCTACACAGCTTTCCTTTTTTTTTAGTATTTCAAATTTATGGTAAGATTTTCATTTGTTCTCACTTAGCTTTTAATAAGAATTAATTGAAATATTCTGATATTTCTTGAGAGAGAGGAAGGAAAGAAGAAGGGAAGGAATGAAGAGAGGGAGGGAAAGGAGGAGGAAGACAACCCTTATTAATTCCTTTGTTCCAGGAACTATGCACAATGAAGAAAATACAAATACATGAGACAGTCCCTACTCTCGAGAATTTTTTATTTTAATTCATTGTTCAATCAGTCATGTCTGATCCTCTGTGACCCCATTTGGGGTTTTCTTGCAAAGATAATGGAGTAGGTTGCCATTTCCTTTTCTAGCTCATTTTAGAGATGAGAAAATTGAGGCAAACAGGATTCAATGACTTGCCTAGAGTCATACAGCAGATATCCGAGGTGTGAAGTTGAGTCTTCTTGACTTCAGGCTGCTTACTATCCACTGCACCACCTACATGCCCCTTGCATTTTAATAGAGGAAGATAGAACATATAGGGGAGTAAGAGGCTGGAAGGAGTGTTTTTGGTCTGGGAAGTCACAAGGATGGTGAGTGGCAATTGAAATGTATTTATTAGTATTTGTTCATTTTATATTTATCTTGTATGTACTCATATGTATCCTTACTGTTTACCCTTTCAGAAGATAATTTCCTTGGGAATAGACATTGTTTCATTCTTTGTACTTGTATCCCCATTATAGCATTTGGAACATTTAAAAATATGATTGATTGACTGAGAGCTCAGTGGGCAAGTGCATAAAGGATATACTTAAAAATAAATGAGATGTGAACACAAAAGCTCTCAATATTTCAGTGGGCCAGTGACTTCATCCATTTGGACGTTTTCTCCAACATGAAGATAGCAACCCATCCATACCTACTCATCTCATGCAATTGTCCACATCATCCCATAAGGTGGCCACAAGAAAATCCCGAGTGGTACCAGTGAAAACAATCATTTTTTTAAAAAAATAAAGAAATGAAATTTGATTCAACTATTCCTTTCTTGCTTATGTAAAGTATCCTTGTATGATGAGATCTTTGCCTCTAGGTCTCCTTAAGGGCTAGCTCCTTGCTTGAGATATTCAAGAGGAGGCCTGATGTTTCTTGTGAAGAGAATTCTGCACCAAATTGGGCTTGTTGTTTCCCCCACCACCACCAGATCCCATCATTCTCAAAGTTCTTAAAGCCACATCTGGATGATCACTGGAGCCAACAAATCTTTATGTCTACAATGGAACAATAATGGGCCCTGTCAAAGCCATTTCTCATTCTATTGTCTAAATCAAGTACATTATTTATGTACAGGAATTGCCTTTTCATGGCTAAGTG
Source organism: Phalanger gymnotis (assembly GCA_028646595.1). Lineage (NCBI taxonomy): Eukaryota > Metazoa > Chordata > Mammalia > Diprotodontia > Phalangeridae > Phalanger > Phalanger gymnotis. Next base: position 175,094,154 of record CM053623.1, on the reverse strand, counting down.
CACACACAGGGAAATACAAGTGTAGTGTTTTTCCTCCCCCCTTTTTAAGATTCAAAACTGAGCCCATGCCTGCACCAATAGAATCCTTGGATAACTTATGTGCATTTTTTAGAGATTTTGCTCTGTCCTTAAAGTGGATTCTTATCTTTGTTTTGTGTCCTTCACCTCCCTTGCAGTCTAGTGAAGCCTATGGACCCCTCAGAAAAATATTTTTAAATAATTAAAGAAAATGCTCAATCTTAGTTGAAAGTTAGTGAAAATAAGGTTGTAATTTTTTTCTCACATCCAAGTTTACAGACCACTTGAGAGTCCACACATCCCAGGTTAGTTAAGAACCCCTGATCAAAAAGTGATTTGACCTAAGTGAATACTTACTTGTCAGTGTAGGTCAATGGTATCAATAGAAACAGGGGCCATTAAACCATTCATAAGGATCCCTGCAGACAAATGTTGATGTAGGAAACCATATATTAACATTATCTATGTCTTGCTGTATTTTTTTATTTTGTTAAATATTTCCCAATTTCATTTTAATCTGTTTTGGCCATACAGGGAGTATTGTGGCCCTTGTGTTTTTGCCTGTGTGTTTAACTTCTCTGACATCCCTGATGAAACTCATGGTTGATGGGGTCCAGGTTTAGTGATGCTATTCTTCCTGCTTCATCTCACACCTTCATTGTTGCAGGTTTCATTCTGTTTTCTTTCTGATAAAATGGTGCCTGCTTTCCAAGCCACCCCACGTTGATGAAGCACCTACTCTGTGTCAAGCACTGTGCTGTGTTCTTGGGAGTCATAGACAGTAAATGAAATAATCCCTGCACTCAAAAAGCTTGTTTTTACTAGGGGAGGTGGTATGTTCAGAGATAAATAAATATAAAATACGTGAAAAATAAATACAAGGTAAGTGGGTGAGGAGAGGAGAGGAGAGGATGGCTACTGAGAGAATCGGGAAAGGTCTTTGGAAGGAGTAGAACCTGAGCTGAGCCTTAAAGGACATCAGGGAACCAAGAGGTGTATGTGGGAGGGGAAAGTATTCCAGCTTTGAGAGACGACCTATGTAAGCACATGGAGGTGGGAGAAGGAATGGCACATATGGGGAAGATCAAATTGGTCTGTTTGACTGGAGCTTTGAGTGCATGAAGGGAAGCAATGTATAATCAGCCTGGGAAAATAGACTGGAGTCAAATACAGAAGCCGTTCGAACAGAGGAATTCATATTTTTCCTAGAGGTAATAGGGAGCCACCAAAAATGTCTCTGTTTTATTTGAGGATACTTCTGAAAACTTCCCTAGATACATAGGGCTGAGATTCTATGAGACCCTCATATCTATAATTGATTGGAAAAATATTTTTCAATTGTCTTTGTAAATCCTATTGATTTTTTTAAAAAATGGATGCCTGAATTGATTTCTCTTTATTTTCCTTTCAGTGGCCAAGGATGTCAACATTTTTTTTGATGAATTAGAAACTGTCAATAGTCCTTGCAAAGATGATGATTCCCTCCTTCACCCTGGAAACTTGACCAGTACTTCAGATGATGCAAGTAGACTGGAAGCAGTGGGAGAGGTAAGACTTAGTGCAGATATAAAGTACAATTCTTTTTTTTTCTTTTTATTTAATGTTTAGTTTTCAGCATTCTTTTCACAGGAGTTTGAATTACAAATTTTCTCCCCACTTCTTACCCCACCCCACTCCAAGATGGCGTATATTCTGGTTGCCCTGTTCCTCAGTCAGCCCTCCCTTCTGTCACCCCACTCCCCTCCCATCCCCTTTTCCCTTCCTTTCTTGTAGGGCAAGACAAATTTCTACACCCCATTGCCTGTGTATCTTATTTTCTAGTTGCATGAAAAAAAAGTTTTTCACTTTTGAACATCTATTTTTTTTAAAACTTTGAGTTCCAAATTCTCTCCCTTCTTCCCTTCCCACACAGCCTCCCTAAGAAGTCCAGCAATTCAACATGGGCCACATGCGTATCATTATGTATAACCCTTCCACAATACTCATGTTGTGAAAGACTAACTATATTTTGCTTCTTCCTAACCTATCCCCC
>CM053623.1:175035747-175091604 GCA_028646595.1 Phalanger gymnotis | reverse complement strand
GGGGGCTGGGAGGTCCGTGTGGGACCGACCTTACCCAGAGACCATCCAGGCTGTCCTGGGGTGGGGCCCTGCTTCCCTCTGCCACTTTGTGGGTTCTGCAGCTCTAGAATTGGTTCAGAGCCATTGTTTTATAGGTTTTTGGAGGAACTTGGTGGGGAGCTCATGCCAGTCACTGCTTCCCAGCCGCCATCTTGGCTCCACCCCCCCCTCCATTCTGTGTTTCTTATGAGAACAACTACCCCAGTGGTAAATACTCTGCCACCTTTTTATATTAGTATTATTTAAGCAACCAGTCATTGACTATTTGACTCCTATATGCAAGGCACTGGGGATACAAATACAAAGACTGAAACAATCCTTATTCTCAAAGCGTTTCCATTCTAACAGGGGAGACAAAAGATACATATATAAATATCTACAGAATAAATATAGAAAATCAAAACAAAGTTACAAGATGGGCACCAGCAATTAAGAGGATAAGAAAAGGATTCAGGTAGAAGGTGGTACTTGAGGTGCATCTTGAATGAAGACAAGGATTCTGTGAGACAGAAGTGAGGAGAGGGACAGCCAATGCAAAGTCATGGAAATGGGAGATGGAGTTGTGGGCAGGGCCACTAATCAAATATTAAATTAATGGACAAGCATTTACTGAGCACCGACTATGTACTGGTCACTTTACTCATGGCTAAGGCTATAAAGGATACATACAAAGGGGGAAACAAATTATACTCCCTGTGAGCTTATATTTAATAACTAATACTTGTTAATAATTCACATTATGGCATTCCAACAACTTTTTGGTATATTTTAATTTCTATTTATTATTTTTATATTTATTATATACATATATGTATATAATATATATTTATGTCCATTATCATATCATCAGCTGAATGAGTATTACTACTTTGTTGTGCTACTTCTCCTAGTTACTTGCAATTCAACAAATGTGTCTTGAGCACCTACTGTATGCTAGGCAGAAGGAAGCACGGTGGCCAGCCTTGGACCTTGAACTCAGATAGATTCTTTGTTAATACATACTGGCTTCCTCACTCTAGAGAAGTCACTTAGTCTCTGAGTGGCCCAGGCAACTCTCTAGGATGAAAAGTTACAGATGAGTTGCTAGTCTGTATCATTGTAGGGAATTTTCAAAAACCAGGAGTTCCCGGCATAAATGTGCAAAGTAAATTGGAGGCTAAGAATTAAAAGACCCCCCCCCCCATTAGCCCTTGCCTTCAAGGAAATTAAACTCTATTGGTGGGGGATAGATGTAGACAAGTACAGAATATATACATAGTGCTTCAGGTGAGAGAAATCAGTAAGTACTGTAGGGGCAAGTGGGAAGGTAGAGAGGGAGGATTAGCCTTGTGCGAGAGGTGGCTTCTGAGCCAAGTTTTGTATGAAACTAGGGATTCTTTCTCATATACTGAACTAGCAATGAGCAAACAAAAACAGCATCATGGTCAGCTCCCAGCCTTTTGCCTCTCTCTGGTGGTTTCCAGCCTCTTTTTAACATCCCTGAACTACACACCTTCCTCTCATGCATGGCCCATATGAGCGCACACGCACACACACACACACACACACACACATACACATACATATACAAGAGTACAACACTATATCATTATTAATATTCACTGACTTTCAAAACATAGACTGACGAAAACCTACTAAAAGGTCACTTCATCAACAAATTAGAAGAATAAGGAAGAAATTGCCTCTCAGATCCTTGAACAATCGAGTCATAAAGAGGTTCACAGAAGGTAAAATGGACAATTTTGATTACATGAAATCAAAAAGGTTTTGTGCAAGTAAAATTAATGTAGGTGAAGAATTCAGTAGCACTTTTAACTAAATGAGTTTTTTGTCTTGCTATAGCATCTATGTAAATTTGGTATGTATAATTGCTATAGCATCTATATACATTTAGGAAAAGGACAAAAAAAGTGATGTGTTATTTATTTAGACTGAATCACTTAATGAAATGACTAGTATGCACATGGGTTTGTAGGCCCTTTGCATTTCCTCTTTGGGTCTCCAGGAGTCTAGTGACCCACAAATAAATACTCTTCCCCTCCCAAGGGAGTTTACTTGGTGTTCATTACAACCAGAGATCCCAATAGTACCTGTGAAACAGTGGGGGGAAAAACACTGGTACTTGAGTCAGCAAATTGTCAGTACTTGAGGTGTAAATCTCTGATGTTTATTGTCTGTGTAACCTTGAATGATTCACTTCCCCGCCCAGTCCTCAGTTTCCCGATTTGTAAAATGAAGGAGTTGGAAGAGTTGGGCTCTAAGGTCTCTTCCAGCTCTAAGATCCATGATCTTTTGACCTCCTTAGGCCTTAGTTTCCTCCTCTGTAAAATGAGGCAGTTGGACTAGATGGCCTTTGAGGTCATATGAGATTCTGCAATCCTATAAAGATAAGTAATGTTGTAGAGTGAAAAGAATACCAACCCTGAAGAAAGAGGACTTGAGTTCAGATCTTACCTCTGACACACCTTGTGTGACCTCGGACAAGTCACCCTCTATGTACCTCAGTATCCTTATCTGGGGGTTAGACTAGATACCATTTCCAGCTCTAGATCTCTGAGTGTATCGTCTTATGTCATTGCATGGGGAGAACTTTAAAAGGTCTGAAGGATCTTGAGCTTAGTTACAGTCCCGCAATTACTTTTTCAAAATTTAAAATGCATTTGGCCTCCTGACATTGCACACATTTCTAACATGACCACTGTGGGCTGGCTTCATTATTGGAGCAAAGTGCCGAAGCTTTGAAAGGTTGAATTTTTCTCTGCATTTAATATTAAATCACTGAGATTATTCATGGGGTGCTATGGATACCAACCTTAACTTTTCATTAATATGATAATGACATTTAAAGTCTGCACCATTCTTGAGATTAATGGAGACGCACAGGCTGATTTTGTGGCCATTTTATTAACAAGATATCAAGTCTAATTTACTTTTGTTTCAAAATAATGATACACCCCGTCTCTGGAGGTGAAGGCCGGGTCTTTAACTGAATTCTTATGGTTCCCTAACCGAATGATCAGAGCCTGAAAACAGCTGATGCCAGCTTATGGCTGTCATCTGTAAATAGACCCAGAGAGAAATGCAATTTTTTTCTTCCTCAGGAATGTCTCAGAAACCATCCAAAAGTTTCTCCCTCTCCATATTAGAGTGCAAACCTCTTGTTGAGAAGGACTGTCTGGTTTCACCTTTGCAAGCATGTTAATATTCTCTTTCTCTGTATAGTTTTAGTATATATGTCACTGAAGCAAATCCTAGAGCTTTGCACATAGTATATCCTTAATAAGGACTTATTGGATTAAAAATTATAAAATACTTGATCCTTTATACAGCTTTTTAATCAATAGTGTCACATCTCCTCATTTCCTCCTTTTTGGTTGGCATGCCTGTCGCTGTACTTTTATTTCTTTGACTTTCCCCTTAGAACCCAAGGGTCTGTCCTTTCCCCCTTCTCTCTTAATGCTAGTACAATGGGATCATGAATGTAGACCTGGAAGAGACTCCAGAGGCCTTCCAGTCCAGGCTTCTCATTTTTGAAATGAATAAAATAAAGGTCAGAGAGACTCAAACAAATGCCCGCAGTCATCGTGACCAAGGCTGATTTGACCTTCTGTCCGTGGACTCCAAAGTCAGCCCTCTCTACCACAGTGTCCTCTCAAAGAAAAGTCTGTTGTGGCTGCCTCATGTGATGTTCAAGCTCTCAACCTTCAGGTGATGTTATGGATGTCCTGCCTGTTAATAGTATTTCTGGAGTATTTTAAACTTTTCAAAGTGACCTTATATTGATTACTTTATTTTATCCTCACAAGACTGTGAGCTTCTTAAGAACAGGGACCGTCTCCTGCTTTTCATTGTATCCTTAGCACTTAGCCTGGTAGTAGGTTTACTTCTGTCTTCATATTAACTGTTGTTTAGCACACTGACTTTGCTTGGTTACTTATTAAAGAATTGATTACTTCCCTCTGCTTATTGCTGCAGAATCTATAGACTCTCCTAACAGCCCATTGTTCCCTGATTAACCCTGTCTGTCCTTAAGCTAACATATAAAAGAATTATTACATCTTAGGAAAAGATTGGTGGGAGTTGGAGTAGACAGTGGCAATGTATAAGAGGTGAGGGGGATGTGTATCTTTACTCCATACACAGGGGCACCACAGGTAAAGGCCATTGATGGAAGGAAGCATCTAGGGGTAGTTGTATCACTTTGCAATCCATTCTAGCAAAGGAGTGGAGTTGTTGATTGCTATTGGGAAGAAATGCCCACCCATGTTCACGCCCTGAGGCAAAGCCCCCTTTTCCCCACCTAGATATAGCTCCATCTAGAGCCAAGTCTCAGGTCACATTTACCAGGACCAAGAGTTATTCTGAGCACTTTTCCTCTTCCCCAGCCTTCAAGATCTACTGAGTTCTTCCTAGAGACTATGACATTTTCTGTCACCTAAATTACCTTTCTCTTTAGTCCCCATCAGTTCATATTGTCCCCTCAATTCTAATTTCCTTGTTTAGTCTTTGAAATTAATGAGAACAACTACATGTAATAAACTGGGAAGCAAGTAAAAAAAACTAAGATTCTTTCTGTCTAGTATTTCACTTGAGTAACAGTGGAATTGAGAAGAGAAGTTGTTGGGCAGCTGGGTGGTACAGTGAGTAGAGCACTGGCCCTGAAGTCAGGAGAACCTGAGTTTGAATCCAGCCTCAGACACTTGACCCACTTACTAGCTGTGTGACCTTGGGCAAGTCACTTAACCCCAATTGCCTTGTTTTCCACCCTCCAAAAAAAGAAGAAGAAGAAAAGAAGTTGTCAGGGCTTCCTTATTTAAGTCTCAGCAATGCTTCCCTCCCTCTCAGCCCGGCCCCTCACATATACAATACTACATGATTATTAATATTCATTGACTTTGAAAACACAGACTGACAAAAACCTACTAAAAGGTCACTTCATCAACCTGTTGGTTGCCTCTTCTCAGTCCAGTAGTAGCTATGTGACCTTTGTTAAGTCACTTAATATATGTGTATGTGTGTTTTACTCAACTCCTTAACTTCTTTACTAAGTCATACAAAGGCCGAGATCTGGACTGAGAGCTGAGCAAGAGTTCTCCATGCTGATAAAATCACAGATCTTTTGTATAACCACTTGGGGAAGTAGAAACAGTGTGGTGTTTGAAGTCAAAGGACCCACATCCAGATCATGATTCTGTCATTAGTAGTGTGGGCTTGGGCAAATGATGAGGAAATGAAAGAAAAGGGAGAAAGGAAGGAAAAAAGGGAGGAAGAAAAGGAGGGAGGGAAGGGTGGAGGGAGTCTTGGAGGAAGGGAGAAAAAAGGAATGAAAGGAAGAAGGAAGGAAATATTAAACACTTATTATGTGCCAGGCCCAGTATTAAGCACTAGGGATACAAATACAGGCATAGAGAAAGATAGACCTGCCGTCAAGGACCTTACATTCTAATGGGGAAGACAGTAAATAAAAGGGAACTGAAAAGTGATAGTTGGGAGAGGATGAAGGTACCCAGGGCAGTGACAAGTCAACAGGAAGTAAGGAATAGCCTGAAAGAGATTGAAGGCAGGCCATCCATAGCCTCTTCCCAAAATGGAGGCTCTAGGAGGCATAGATGGTTATGAAGCATGGTCTACCAGCACTCCAGAGAAGTGAAGTGTAAACATGTATTCCAGTGAGGTTGGTTGAAAGGTCAATTCTCTGGTAAAACAAACAACAACAACTAGAGAAGGATAAAGACCAAGATAAGGTCAAAATGGGTACATGATTTAGACATACAGGGTGATATCACAAACAGATTAGAGGAACATAAAAAATTTTGCCTGTGAAATCTATGGATAAGGGAAAATTTTATGGCCAAACAAAAGATAGAGAGGATCACAGGAAGTAAAATTAATAGTTTTGATTACACTAAATTAAAAAGTTATTGAACAAATAAAACCATTGCAGCAAGAAAACGAAAAATTTTAGCAAATTTCTCTTATGAAGGACTCATTTCTCAAATATGTGGGAAAATGAGTCAAAGAAGAGCCATTCCCCAATTGGTAAATGGTCAAAGGTATGAACTGGCAGCTTTCAGAAGAAGAAATCAAAGTTATCTATAGTTATACCAAAAAAAATGTTCTAAATCACTATTGATTAGGGAAATGCAAATTAAAGCAACTCTGAGATGCCACCTCACACCTATTGTGGCTAATATGATAGAAAAGGGAAATGATAAATGATGGAGAGGATGAAGAAAAATAGGGACACTAATGCAGGAGGGAGGAGGGGTGGAAGGAGAGAGGGAGGAAGGGAGTTGGTGGAGTTGTGAACTAGTCCAACTGTTCTGAAGAACAACTTGGAACTATGCCCAAAGGGCTATAAAACTCTCCACAGCCTTTGACCTAGAAATACAACTACTAGGTCTATATCACAAAGAGATCAAATAAAAAGGAAATGGAACTATATAGACAAAAATATTTATAGCAACTCTTTTTATGGTGACAAAGATTTAGAAATTGAGGGGATGCCCATCAACTGGGGAACAGCCGAACAAGTGTAATGTATGATTGTAATGGGATACTATCATTCTATGAGAAATGGTGAAGGGAGTGGTTTCAGAAAAACGTAAGCAAACATATATGAGCTGATACAAAGTGAAGTGAGCACAACCAGAACAATATACACAGTAACAGCAGTATTATAACAATGATCAATTGTGAAAGATATAGCTACTCTGATCAATATAATGATTCGAGACAGTTCCAAAGGACTCATGATGAAGTGTTAAATCTCAAGAGATCTGATGAGCCCTGAGTGCAGACCGAATCATAATTTTTTCACTTTATTTTTCTTACTTTTTTGCAACATGGCTAATATAGAAATATGTTCTGCATGATTGCACATGTATAATTGATATCATTTTGTTTGCCTTTTCAATGGGTGGAGGAGGGACTAGAGGGAGAGAGAGAAGGCAGAACTGAAAATTTTTAAAAATATAAATGTTAAAAAGAATAAAGATAAAAGCACAAGTAGTTGATTTCCTCCAGATATCCTGTTTGGGCCTAGATTTGCTTCACAGCAAATTCAGTGGCCACATAGTACTAGTGTTGACAGATCAATTCAAAGGATGACAACCATGCGAGGGGTGCTTTTGTCATTCTTCTAATGGGGGTAAAAGGCATATCTCTGGTATATGCTCTGAGGCCTTACCAGTTTCCTTTCTTCAAGATCTGTAGCCCAGGGATCTTCAAGAAATGATTGATTGCAACAGGGGCAGGCAGACTTAGGTTTCAAAGCCTGATCCTTAACTCATTCAGGATCATGAGCTAGGGTTTGTAACATGCTTAATTTTACAGTAATAAAACATTTTTAAAAATCTCTTCCTGAACAGATATCTGTTATCTTTAAGTCTTTAATTTTTTGTGTCGTAATGGGTCCCTCCTTAAAGTTTAGAATTGTAAAGGAAAACCACAGGAGGAAAATGGTGCTATTGAGCATCTCTCTCTCTCTCTCTCTCTCTCTCTCTCTCTCCATCTGTCTCTCTCTCCGTCTGTCTCTCTCTCTCTCTCCCCTCTTCTCTTCCCCCTCCCTCCTTCCCTCCCTCTCCATCCATCCATCCATCTATAAGTGTGTGTATACATATATGTATATTTATAATATTATATATTAAAACATACTTGTAGGTGAGTGTCAACATATATGTATATGTCAGCCAGTCAGTTGTTGTTCAGTCATGTCCGACTCTTTGTGACCCCATGGACCACAGCACACCAGGTCTTTCCATTCTCCACTATCTCACAACGTCTGACCTAGCTCATGTTTGTTGCTTCCATGACACTATCTATCCATCTTATCCTCTACCCCCCCTTCTCCTTTTGCCTTCGATCTTTCCCAACTTCAGGGTCTTTTCCAGTGAATCCTGTCTTCTCATTATGAGGTCAAAGTATTTTTAAGCTTCAGTATTTGACCTTCCAGTGAGTAGTCTGAATTAATTTCTTTAAGTATTGATCGATTTGATCTCCTTGCTATCAAAGGGAGTCTCAAAAGTCTTCTCCAGCATCACAATTCAAAAGTGTCAACATTGAAGCACTAAACTTTATAGTTCAACTCTCACAGCTACTGGAAAGACTATAGTCCAAGAGCCTTGGGGAACACTTTCTTGCTCTTCTTTTTCTTTGGAACATTTTTGTTGCTTCTTCCTGTACAATATTGTGAACTGCCCATAGTTCTTCAGGCACTCTGTCTACCATATCTAATCCTTTAATTCTATTTATCACTTCCATGTCATATTTATAAGGGATGTTATTTAGGTCAGATCTGTACAGTCCGATGGTTTTCCCTACTTTCTTAAATTTATGTGGATTTTGCCATAAGAAGCTCATGATCTGAGCCACAGTAACTCCAGGTCTTGATTTAAATAACTGTTTAGATGAGGGGTGGGGATCTACAGCCTCAAGGCCACATGTAGAACCTCTAGGTTCTCAAGTGTAGCCCTTTGACTGAATCCAAACTTCACAGAACAAATCCACTTAAAAGGATTTGTTCTGTAAAACTTGGACTCAGTCAAAAGGCCACACCCAAGGACCTAGAAGGTCACATGTGGCCTTGAGGTCCTAGGTTCCCCATCCCTCATTAGAGCATCTCCACCTTTGGCTGCAAAGTATACAGTCAGTCTGATTTCAGTATTGGCTATCTGGTGACATCCATGTGTAGAGTCACCTTTTGGGTTGTTGAAAAATACTGTTTGCTGTGACCAGTGAGTTATCTTGACCAAACTCTGTTAGTCTCTACAAGTTGCCTGCTCTTGTTATTTCTACCTCACAACTCTTACATCTGTTCCCTTCTCTCTATGCACGTGACCATGGCCTCAGCTCGGGCCCTGCTCACCTCTTACCCAGACTACTGCAATGGCCTCCTAATTGGTCTCCCTAACCTTCTACTCCATACTCTTATATAGCTGCCATAATCCATTTTCCTAAAGTCAGGTATAACTTTGTCACTGCTCTACTCAACACTTTCCAACACAGCCCTACGTACTGGTTATTTCCACGAATAAAATGTAAGTACCTTGAGAGAAGGAAAAAGCTATTTCCCAGAATTACCTTCTGTTGGGTGAGAAATGTTGTCCTTTTCTTTAACAATAACTCTTGTCCTACCTTGACTCTTCTTTGACCATTTTTCCTTCTGGCTGAGACCAAAAGAAGAAATGTGTGACCATTTGCTTAGAACCTGAAGTTCTCAGGTTCTAAGAGAGATGTTTCATACAAAACAAACAGTATTCTATTCAAGTAGGCAGATAAAGGACACCTTTTTGAATTTTTCTTAAAACTGTATAAATTGAAGGCTAAGATTTATTATTGTATACTAAAATACATCCATAAAATGTCACCAAGAAGCTTCTTCATATTATAAATTCTTTAATTAATCAATGAATTACTCAATCCACTAGCACAGTGCTTGGTACATAGTAAGGTCCTAATAAATGCTTATAGACTGATAAATTCATATATAATGGATATACAATACATATATGCATGATATCTACATACATAGACACACACACACATATACATATGTGTGTGTGTGTTAGTAAAGGCAGTTCACCATCTGACATTGTACAAGTGACCTAGCTTCTCTTGGCTGCCCGGAAATGATTTTTATATTCTTCTTAAAAAGCTGACTTTTTCTTAAAACATTCACAAAACAAAATCATAACTTGTGCTTACAAATTCCTAAATTACATTCTAGTGAAATGATTCAAAATGGTTATGGACCAGATAGCCAAAGAGGTTTCCCAACATGGGGAGTGGGGCCTATGGATGAGAGATTGAGGTGGCTAAGTACTGAGTTGGGAGAGGGAAAGTAGAGAGAATCCAGGCTGAGACTGCCCTGATATCTCCTTTTCTCATGGAAAAATGGAGACTTTGTCTCTTCTTGATGCCATGATGCCAGACACCATAACTAGGATCAATATATAGAAATTACAGAAAAATTTTGGCTCAATATAAAGAAAAACCTCCTAATTTTTAGGGCTGTGCAGAGAATGGATTGCCTCACGAAATAGGACAGAGACTTTCCTCACTGGAAGTCATTAAATAAAGGCTCGACCATCATTTTCTGAAATGTCAGGGATGGAGTTTGAGCTTTGAGTAGGGTTTTATTGCTGTACTTGCTTTCATTTGCTTAGCCAGAATTTAGCCCAGTACCTAGTATAGAATAATCACTCAATAAAGTGGGTTGTTTTGTACTCACTCCATTCATTCATATCTCTGTAGTCTCTTCCAACTCTGAAGTTCTCAGGTTCTAAGAGACATGTTTCATACAAAACAATCAGAGTACTCATGACTACCACAATGCTTTGCATTTAGTAGGTCCCCTGTAAATGCAGTGTTAATGGATGAAACATTGGAATATCTGTAAAACGACAGGTCTGTGGAAGAAGGCTGGATCTGACCACTTATCAGTATACTTACCCAGCAGTGGGCTCCTAAAAAATTCCAAGTCAGTGCGTTGGTGATTCTATAAATAAATGTGTGTGTGTGTGTGTATATGTGTGTGTGTGTACACATACACACATACACATACATATTTTTATGTAGATACCAGGTATATTATATGTAGACACATATGTGTGTATATATATACGTGTATATGTATATCACATATATACACACACAAATATGTGTACACATCCAGATAGATATCACACCAGTATTTATATGGATATGGACTAGCCTTGTGAATTCACTGGTATCAGGAACTGCCAGAAGAGGAAATTCCCTCTCCCACTGCAGGTCAGAACCTTCTCCATAGCTTCTAGTCTTAGAGAGTCACTTGGGGCATTGATAACATAAGTGACTTACCCAGGGTCACATAGCTATTATGTGTCAGAGTAAGGATTGGAACAAGGTCTTCCTGGTTTCACAGCCAAGTTTTTATTCACTAGGCCATTCTGGCTTTCTTCTCTATATCTATATAACTATGTCATAATGTCTCTATATCTATATAGTTATGTCAATATGTCAAGATAAACTATTTTTATCCATACAAATATATAAGTCTAGTTCTATATAGATATCAGCATCTAAAATATATGTGTAAATCAAGGTGTCCCAAAAGTATTGTTGCAATTTAAAGCTTTAAAGCTTTTTAAAAGCTTTTTAAAGCTTAAAATTGCATTAAAACTTTTGGGGCACCCTGTGTCTATGTCTATATCTGCAAATGACACATGCATGTATCCAAAATGTATACGTGTGCATATACATATATCTGTGTACATCTTTTTTTTTTCAGGCAGGCAGAGACAGAGAGAGACAGAATAAAAGAAAGGGAGAGATAGAGGCAGAGACAGGCAGAGACAGAGTCATACTGGTAGTTGAGGGAGACCTCATCCCAAGTCCATTCCTCCTCTGCTTTTACGATCTTATGACCTAGTTTGAGATATACTTCCCTTCAATCCCATAAGATGATAGAAAGTAAGTGGGAATTTCTCCCCAATATAATAAACACTTAGTGATGAGCTGTAGCTTCAAGAATTTCCAATGAACATGAAGGATCACTCTTGGTAATAATCCCTGTGGGTGTGGAAGGGAGTGTGTGTATGTGTGTGTGTGTGCACGCATGCACATGCATGTGGAGGGGTTAGTGATCAGAAAGTTCTTATAATATTTAAAAAACCTGACACCACACCGAAACTGCATCCCATCAAGAAGCAAAGGTTTGATTGGCTTATTTTTTAAAATTATGTAGGTATGGCTTTTAACTACAGGCCCAAATCAATATCATTTATTCCCTAGACCCAAAATGAGTGAGATGTAATGATATTGATAATGATATTGAATCCTGAATTGAAGCCCGAATATTACTGAATATGCCTGAATATTCCTGCCTCCATTGATGCGAGGAAGAATTTACGAGTCAAATGGTGTGTCTGTGTCTGTATCTGTGTGTGATAAATGGTTAGACCTAAGTAGGCAGCCAGGAGATGCAATGAAGAGAATGGTAGACTTAAGAGTCAGGCAGACCCAAGTTCAAATCCTGCCTCACATACTAGCCATATGACATGGTCAGATACATAAATTTCTGGAGTATTGAGGAACACAATAGCACAGACTAGTTTAAATCAATCCTGGCACATCAGCTCTGTGTCTTTTCTCTGGTTCCTTGGACCACTGCTCTGTTCCTTCATCTTTTTCCCCATTCATTTCTCCATAAGAAACTTTTTAAGAGGCCAAATTACAAGCTCTGGGTAAAGGTATGAATAATTTCTCTTTGGGATGACTAGCTTAAAGAAAAATCTAGGAGAACAAAGAGCAGAGGGGGTCATAAACATAGGCACTTAGTACAAGTTGCAAAAGAGGTCAAGAATCTAGTAGGACTGTTATTTGCCAGGCCATTTTAAGGCAGGATTGGTCTGAATGATAGAGTCACAAGTTGAGTGTAGCAGACTTCTGTGAGGACATAGTCATTATTGTCATTGCTATGGCCATGTGTGAGAATGCCTAAAAAATGAAGCATAATGTTACTATAAAAAGATGACTGTCTCTTCCTGTTGGCTGTTGGAGGAAGACAGAATTTGACTGCCACAATGAAGGAAGGGAAAGAGGAAGAGATAACTGAATGAGTAAATAAATAAATCCATAAGTACATGTACATGTTATCTCCTATCTCCTACTAAGAAAATCCCAGTGGTTCCTTGTTACTTTCAATATGAAATATAAAGTCAATTGTTTGGTATTTAAAATACTTCTCAAACTGTACCCCACTTACCTTTCCAATCTTATGGTTCCCTGCATTGCAGCTACACTTTTCTTGCTGTTTCTCAAAACTGATGCTTACTTTGTTCAATGCTCTGGAGATTCATATAGAAAAACTACAGTTCCTGCCCCTTAAGCACTGAGAGTCTTTGTAAGATAACTCAGTGCTCAAATAAGGAGACCTCCTATCAGGTAGTCATTCTGGGATGTAAATAAGTTCCATCTAGACCTGAATGGGTCTGACTTTTTATATAGCAGGTCTCTGAAATGTCTTTGCAGGACTGAAGTAGGAAGAAGGACTACTCCAGACAACATTTTATTTTCCTCTCCACATATCCTGTGACACATCTCTCTCTTATCCAAATGGATGCCCTTGGGTAGACCAGCACTCCAGAGATGACGCAAGCCCTGGATAGGTCTTCAAGAGTGAGAATTTCTGTTTGTATCTGACTAATCATTTGCTGTATTGCACACACCAGTATACCTCATAAGTCAAATGAAGCAGCCGGGCTCCCTCTTTCCTGCCAGTTATATCCCTCTCTAATTCTCAAACTATGTTTTCTTTCTTCTTGTGAGATGAACATGTAAAAGCTCATGTACCTTGTCCCAGGTACGTGAACAGGAATAGAATGGAAGTACTTACTGAGTACTTAGCCTTCCCCCCAACTAACCAGCTGTATTTGATCATTGATCATTATGTAGATATGAGGATATCCATTATAAATTTTATGTCATCTTGCTTTTTTTTAACCTGAAGAGCAACTGTTAATTGTTCCCCATTTGTTTCACATGCATGTCTTTGTTCTCTTGAAGTCAATGTTAGCACTTCCAAGCAGAGACTGTCTTTTCTCCCTTTCTTTCTTTCACTCCCAATGTCCCAAAGCACCTCAGTGTTCAAAATATATGTGCTGAATACTGAATGAATGGATAATTAGGTGAATTATGGAAAAAAATTTCTACATTCTCTCTCTTCTTAAAATTAGCATCTTCTAAACATTGCAAACCAGTACTAGAAGAAGAAAACCATCAAGAATTACCAATTTAATGGAATAAAGATTTGGTAACAATTTCATGGAGAGTTATTTCTGTAGGTAAGATCATGACATGCACATGCACGTATAAGTAATATACACACATATCTATATGCATTATATACCTGATCAGTATAAAATGAAATAAATAACCTCAAAAAAAAGTTTGCACACAAATGTATATATATACATACATATGCATGTATGCATGTATATCTGTGTGTATGACAGGACACTGTTGCCCTTTTGGGGCAGCTAAGTGGTGTGGAGTGGATAGAGGTCCAGGTCTGGAGTCAGGAAGACTCCTCTTTCTGATTTTGTATTTGGTCTCAGACACTTACTAGCTGTGTGACCCTGGGCAAGTCACTTAACCCTGTTTGCCTTAGTCTCCTCATCTGCAAAATGAGCTGGAGAAGGAAATGGCAAACTACTCTAATATCTTTGCCAGAAAAACCACAAATGGGGTCACAGGGAGTCAGACACGACTGAAACAACTGAAAAATAACAACTGTTGTCCATTTAGACTATGTATATCCACATGGGTCTTTCTAGAAGTGGTTTATACAGAAGTATAAATAGACATCTTTAGCATCCCCCTCCTCCTGCTCCAAAGGAGTCTTTGATGCCTGCCAGGAGAGTGGCTCTGGCCACTCCTCAGAGAAAAGGGGTACTGGACTAGATTTCTAGCTCTTTGATCCATTATTACTATTATTAGCCTAGGCAGTATACTTTTTAGATTCAACCTAAACTCTTAATCAATATTTTTTGAAGGTCAAGGAGAGCCCCAGGCTGTATATGCAAGGCCTGAATCCTTCCCACCAAATGTCAGTTCCACAATGAACATAGATAACATATAACGAAGAAAGCCTTTTTACCCAAGTTAGTAGTAAGATAGAAATCAGAGAAAGTTTACATGTGAGAATATGTAGAAGACATTACAAATTAAATGAGCTCTCCTTTTGGGAGTGAGATAACTTAGTTCAATTAAGAGAGAAAGTCCCAGATCTCAGCCAAGACAAAATTCCCCAAAGTCTCTAGTGTAGCAGTCTGGGAGTGAGGACATGATGGAGGCTTCTTGCTCCTCTCATATTGGCTTCTTCCCAGAGTCTGTCTCTCCCTTCAGCAACTTGAAGAGAGGTTATCTTCTCTCTTGAAGCTAGAAGCCAGAAGAACCCAAATCTCCTCTCTCACTCAATTCCCCCCCTACACCCCTCTACCGATGAGGAGAGGATTTCACACAATTGGCCCTTACAAGTAAGAGTTGCATATACTTATATGGATATATAGCTCTACACACACATATACATATGTATATATGTATAATTAGGAGGGAAGGAAGGAGAAAAAGAATACGAAAATTCACATTTCATTCCTTCATACTCTTTCCTATACTGTCTTAACTAACTTCACTTTCCTTAAATCTTATCTGTTTCTACCTTTAGCTAGAGTCAAAATTACTAGTAAATTTTGGTATAGCATTTGGGGGAAGAGGGGCCAGTTGTCCTCCCACATTCTCCATTACTTTCACCTTCAGCTTCTTTTAAAAAAAATTTTCTATCTTTTGTTTTTAATATCACCTTCATTTCTCAGTGTTTTCCTTCTTATTCGTCCTTCCCAGAGAGCCATCTCTTTTACTAAAGTATTTAAAAAAAACAGAAGAGGAAGTTAAGAAAAGTTAACCAATGCATTAAACAAGTCCAAAATTATGTGCACTGTTCCATACCCATATCTCCCCACCTCTGCAAAGAAGGACAGGTGGTTGATTCTCATATAGGTCTCTTCTTTAGGTCCAAGCTTGGGCATTATAATCACTTCTCTCTGTAAAAGTTCTTACTGATAGAATCCCATTGATTGACAAAATAGAATATAAACAAAAGCACCAGTGTCTAAGAAATGTGCATTTTTAAATTTTCATCTTAACTAAACTACTCATACTGTGAAAAAAAAATGCTTCATACCTTGGAAAACCTATTTGGAGGAGATAGCAAAAATATTTTGCAGTAGAAGAAGAATGATACAGAAGCTGTTCAATCAGTAATTACTTGTTTCAGATTTATTTTTTAGAGGGTGATCTTCAGAACACATTCAGTATTGGGAAGTGGGCTTGTGTTCTTCCTATTGTTTGCTCTTTGAAAAGCTGAGTATTAATGATGCAAAAGTCCTGTACATTTAAGTCTCTTCTTTTAAATATGCAACAGCAATAGAAAACTATCATTACTTAGGAAAATGGCATGAATGTTTTCACTTTGCAGTCAAAATAGCTTTTAAGATTTCTGAGCTGTTTAAATATAGAGTGGACAAACATTAAGTTTTCAAGGCATAAATATTTGTATATAAGAGGCTTGTCCTTGCTCTGCATTACTTGAAGGCTATCTCTCTTGATGAACAAAACGTTCTCAAAAGCAATTTACACAGATTGGTGAGAAGCATATAAAGAGTATGTTTTGAAAATTTTCACGGTTGAGGAAAGCTGGGCTCTTTAAAAAGACTCTTGGATGGACACATCAAAAGTTAATGCTGGTGTAAGTCAGTAGGGACCAGCCATACACTACAGAGTTTCACTGATCTTTTTTTAAAAAGAAAAGAGAGCACACACATGGAAAAGATGTCAAGGTATTAACTTGCTCTAGGTGGACAACACAAGGGAGCTTTCCTGACATGATCTATATCCACGCAAAATCAGTGGCCATGAAGAATTAGTAAGTGTCTGTTGTCAACTGATAGAAGCAATATTGGAGGTATGGACCTCCAGTTTCACATTGGAATCTGTCACATATAGGAATATTCAAGAAAAACCTTAGAGGAGAACTCACATGGCATTTGATGAATGCCACAAGCATTTATCAAGTGTCTCCTGTATGTCAGGCACTGCATAAGTGCTGACAATACAAAGAAAGGCAGAAAACATTCCCTACCCTCAAAGAAGTTACAGTCTAATTGGGGAGACAACATGCAGACCACAGGATATGTACAAAGTTCATGGAAGGCAACCTCAGAGGGAAAGCACTGGGCATGGGGCACGCCAGAAAAGACCTCCTGCAGAAGGTGGAAGTTGAGCTGAGTCTTCAAGGAAGCCCAGGATGTGGCTAGGAGGTGGAAGGAAGGAAAGAGAGTGTTCCGAGCAGGGGGGCAGGAGGGAGGCCAGTACAAAGTCACTGAGGCTGTGGATGGATCATGCTAACAGAAGACTGGTTGAAAGCACTCAGGATATTTGGAGAAGGGAAAGTTTAAGGGAATCATGAGAGCAGTCTTAAATTATTTGAAGGATTATCTCAAGTTGGGTTAGACTTGTTCTCATTGGCTCCAGAAGACAGAATTTGAGGAGTAATCGGTAGAAAGTTCAAAAGGCCAGATGTAGGTCCCATATAAGAAACAATGTCCCAACAATTAAAATAATCGCAGAGTGGAATGGGCCACTTCAACAAATAGTGGGTGGTCTCTCACTGGCAGTCTCCAAGCAAAGACTAGATGGTCACTTAACGCATACCTTGTGGAAGGGATTTTTGATTTTTGATCAGTTACAGACTTGACCAGATGGCCTCTGAGTTTCTGTAACTCAGCATCGACTCACAAAATAGCAAAAAGCTGTTGAGGGGGAAATGAGCCTGCCAAGAATTTGGCCCAAGGCCCAGCTAAGCCAAGTCATCCTGGGTGCATTTGTTGGTAAAACAGCAAGGTTCACTACAGAGAGAGATCAGAAAGGAAACAAGTCTGCTGCTGCTTCAGGGGTGACTCTGTTCCTAACAGCAATGATGCTGGTGCTCCACCACCTCGATACTGACCAGTCTCTGAAAGGAGGAGGCAGTAGCTCATAGGAAGATGATATTTTGAGCAATGTCTGGACTGACCAAATATTCCCAGAAGAAATCCATGTTGGGGTGACCACTTTTAAGGCCCTCAAGAATCTATTTTCAAGATAGCTAGGAGATGGGGCAGATAGTACACTGCAGTTAGAATCAGGAAGATCTGAGTTTGAATATTGCCTCAGATGCCTAATAGCTGTGTGACCCTGGGCAAGTCATTTAACAGTCACTCTGTTTCTTCATCCGTAAAATGGAGTTAATAGCAGCAGCTACCTCAGGCAATTATTACGAGAATCAACTCAAACATGTTAAGTGCTTGGCAAATGTTAAACACTGTAACATAATAATAAGCTTTATTATTAACTTAACACTCTGAAGGGAGGATTCCAGAAATATAAAAAAAGATCATGGGCTGCACCATTGCTAGAGAAAGAGGACTAAGAAAACATCAGCAGCTGTGTCTTCCTATGGCCAACTTTCTGTTCCTGTAAAATATTTATAAGAATCATCTGTGCATACATGAAGGCCATCCTTGATGAGAACTTGATAGGGGAGCAATCGGGCTTTCATAGACTCTTTTCTGTGGTGAACTGCATCCTTCCCCCAGCACTGGGTAGAAATTCCTTTCTTTCTATCCACAGAACCTAAAGCACTGTTTACAGAGCACATAGTAAGTTACTGACAGGGGTGCCAGGAAGGAGCTAACATTTGTGTTGGGCTGTAAAAAACGGGCAGGAACTAAATAGGAGAAGAGGAACAGGAAAGATGTGCCAGGCATAGCGAGAAACAGTAGCAAAGATATCAGCATTTTAGAGCTTGCTGCATTCTGAAGGAATACAAAGTAGCCCAGTTTATTTACTGTGCAGGGAGAATTAACGTAAGACTAGAAACATGAGTTGGGGCCATTGTGGAATGAATGCTTTGGAGGGTAGAGGAGTTTGATTTTTATCTGGGAGACAACAGGGAGCTCTTGCAGGCTCGTGGGCAGAATGATGGCACAGGTAGATCTCTCAGTAAGAAAGAGAATTCTGGCTGTGGTAGCAATCAGTCGATCGATCAAGTATTTATTAAGTGACTGTGTATTAAGCCAAGGACCAGGTGCTCGGCATCAGGGGTATAGAAATGATGCACGACTCAATTCCTACTCTCAAGGAGGTTTTACTCTAAAAGGGGAGACCATGAGGACATGGCTACAAAAATACAGAACAAATATAGCATGTCAAGTGTCCTCTGTCCTTAAAAAGTCTCCCCCAGACCTCACCTTTCTCTGAAACTGTCATTCTATGTCTTTCCTCCTTTTCCCTATGAAACACTTAGAAAAAGCGGCACTTAAAAAAGAGGCACATTACGTGCCTCTACTTCCTATTCCTTCAATGCTCAACCCTCTGCAGTCTGTCTTCCCACCTCCTCACTCACCTAAACTTGATCTCTCCAAAGTTACCAATCATCTCTTCATTTCTCAATCTAACAGCCTTTTCTCTACCCTCACCTCATCCTTCTCAGCCTCTCTGCAGCACTTGACACTACTGGCCATGCTCTCCTCCTGGTACACTCTCCTCTCTGGGCTTTCATGACACTATTCTTTCCTG
The DNA here is from genome assembly GCA_028646595.1 of Phalanger gymnotis. Classification (NCBI taxonomy): domain Eukaryota; kingdom Metazoa; phylum Chordata; class Mammalia; order Diprotodontia; family Phalangeridae; genus Phalanger; species Phalanger gymnotis. Next base: position 175,072,407 of record CM053623.1, on the reverse strand, counting down.
GTTCTCCCCTGACCTGTCTGACCACACTTCAAGTTCCTTTGCTGGCTCGTTATTGAGACTATGTGGTTTTGGTTCTCCAGGTTTTGGTTCTACACCTTCTGCTCCTGTCTACATGCTGTCTTGGTGACCTTATTTGTTCCTAACAGTTTAATGATTTCCCTAAGTTGGGACTCCCAAATCTCTATACCTAATGCCATTCTTTCCTCTCCACTTCATTTTCTCATCACCGATTGCTTTTTGGACATTTGAAAAGAAGTGGATTTCATGAAAGCATCTCAAGGTCAACATGGCCAAAATTGAGCTCATTATCTTTACACACGGACACATCCCAACTCATTCCTCTTCCAGGTTGCTCCTTTTCTGTTAAAGCTACCACCATCATTCCAGTCTCTCAGGTCTGTGACTTAGAATCCTTATTCCTCATTCTCCTTCACCCCAAATTTCTAATCAGTTGCCAAACTTTTCACTTTCTACCTCAACAACATCCCTTGTATCAGAGCCCAGAGAGCATGGAAGCCAACTATTACAGCAGTCCAGGCCACTGATAATGAAGGCCTTTTCTAAGATGGTGGCAGGGAGACTAGAGAGGAAGAGACAAATGTGAAAGACATTGCAGTAGTGTAATTAACAGCACTGGATAACCAGTTGGATATGAGAGATTTGGGAGAGAGGAGTGTCAGAGAGAACACCAAGGTGGGAGCCTAGGTGAATGGCCACCCAGAAGAGGTGTCATACTACAATGCAAACTTTAGTGGATTTGCAGTCAAGAGACTTGGGTTCAAATCCCACCTCTATCTGTTACCACCTGTATGACCTGGGCTACATCACTTAACCCCTCTGAGCTTCAAATGTCTTCATCTATAAAATGAAATCTTCTGGACATCGGTTCAGATTGGACGGATACCCTGAACACCAGAGCCTTTGGAAGCAAAGATCTAGTACTACAGGGTGTTCCTAACGTCTGGACGCATAGGCAAAAATGCACATTTTCAAGAAATGAATGAAATTTTCAACAACATTTTATTTAATTGAAATATTAACAAATAACATCTTCAATATGATTTCCATCATTCGCGATGCAATGGTTGATGCGCTTTGCAAGATTCACATGAACGCAATGCAATAATTCCACATCGCAGTCAATTTTAGGACATTCACTCTTTATGCATTCAATCAAGTGTGTTGCTTCTGTGATTTGCATTGAGTACACCTTCTCCTTTAGTGTACCCCAGAAAAAGATGTCAAAGGAGCTGGTCTGTTAATATTCCAGATATTTCAAAATGTGTATTTTTGCCTATGTGTCCAGACTTTGGGGATACCCTGTACAGATCAGGAGGGTAGAATGCTAGTGCCACACCTGTTCCTAAGTTAGTTCTGCTGGGCGAGCATGGCCAGGGTGAACAATGGAATGGGTGTGCTCTCGGTGGGCTTGATGGGCTGATGCAGGAGGCGGGTTGGCTCATATTACTGTGGACCTATTGGCAAGGGAATTATATCAACATGGACTGAAGAGAAGACTTCTTAAGACCATATATAAGGAATTTGAAAGAGCCAAATGGGGAAGTCATAGCCCACTGGATGTGGCTCTGCCTTAGGCAAACCTACATTGCTTCACCAGCCAGGAATGAAAATGCCAGGGCTAATCCTATCCCTCCCCTGTCCACCTATAGTTCCTCAAGGAGATATTTGACTTCTAAAGCCATTTCCAGCTCTAAATCCATGATCTCATGAAGAAGCCTATTAGAATACATGTCGCTAAGCTACAGCAACACTGACCTGGGACAGATCAGTGTGTCTTTCTAAGAATTCCAGTAATTAGAACAATGCCTGGCATATAGTAAGCACTTATAAATGCTGTAGCGACCTCTCTCCCTACTCTAATGGTCACTAGAGAGTGATGCAGATCCTTAGCAGGAGAGGCCAGCATGTGCTATTTTCTCCCATTCCATCCCAAATTAAGCCCTAAAAGACTTTGAACTACTTGATGTTTTTTTTTCTTTCAGTCCTCTGTCATAAATAGTGACATTATCTTCGTGAAGTTGCATGCCCCCTGGGAGGTGCTAGGCAGATATGCCGAAGTCATGAATGTTAGAATGCCTTTCAGGTAAGAGTTAATACACTTTCCCCTTTGTGCTTGATGTCTCTTTCTCTACTTCTAGTGAACTCAGAAAAATATGACCAAAATGCAGATGGAAAAGTCATTAGGCCCTAACAGTCAAGGGAAAAATAATCAGGGGAATAAGTAGTACCTAACAATTAAGAGAAATACTTCAAGCTTTTAGAAATTGCAAATAAGTTAGATGGTCAGTGGTGAATTCAATGCCCTTTGGGGAGAATCCTGACTGTTTCATACATGAACAGCCTGGTCTTGTGAGGAAGACACTATTCTCAAGTGCTGTTTTCATCTTGAAGAGCTGCCATTTTTTAACATTCGTTTAATATATGTTGCTGCTTTTGAATGGTTATCCTACTGACAGTGTAATGATCAGTATAATGACAGAACACAAGCCAACACACACACACATGCATGCGCGCATGCACGCGCACTCGCTCACTCACTCATATTCAAGAATTTTGGTTCACATCTGCCAAAGAATCTGTCTAAGATATATGCACCATCTTGAATCCCAACTCCACACACACTAGCTTTGGTGAGTCCTTCAAAGAGTCACCTACTGCTTCAAATATCCACACTGAAAGAGGCAATGTGGTATCATATTGCCCAGAGAGGCATCCTCAGGATCAAGAAGGACCTGAGTTCAAGTCCTACCTCTGACATTTACTGGCTGGGAGACCTTGGGAAAATCATTTAACTTCTCTGTGCCTCGGGCATCTCTCTAAGCTGTAATGCACTGAAGAGAGTTTTGCAGGTCCAGTAGGGAAAAAAGGAGGAAAAACAATGAAAAAAACTGAGTTCACAGAATGCTCAGGGGACCCTGAATTCATGCCATTCAAGGGAGTACTGAGAATGTTTTATGCATGGTTAACTTAGCTATCTCCAGAAGCTCATTTTGTTTGATTCAGTCATGTTCTATTCTCCATTTGCCCATGGTGAAAGAAAGGGGATCCTCATTTATGAAAGAAGAGTGGATGAAGGAGTAGACTTAAAGGGATAAATGCCCAGAACCATAGGAGTCTCTATGTGAGGGTTCCCAAAAGTGAAGGACGATTTTGACTCTAAGGTCAATTTTAATGGAATGAAAGATTCAGTCTGTTGGATTGCCATTTGTCTGCCCACAAAATGAAGCCCAAAGGCAGAAACAAAGTATTCTTGGTGCCACTGCCTACAGGCCCCCAGTTTAATGAGCTGTGGAGAATTGGACATACCACGAAACAGATATGAGCACAGAGGCTGTGTCAAAAAGGAGCTAAAATCAGTTTTTAAAGTGCCTGGTTTCTCCTGAGTTTTTTCATTTTTGTTCCTTGTCTTATATCATGTCCTTTAGCCCTAAGCCTTTTAAAGCATGCATTAAGTAGGGAGAAAAAAAAAGAAGTTTCTTTAATTTCCAGAAATTGTTTACCTTGAAGCCAATCATTCATTACAAATTTTTATATACTAATCTCACTGAAACATTTGTTGAAATAGTTGCCCATACTAAGTAAAAACACCACCAGATCCTGTGCCAGAAAAAATATTATCTTTGGTGCAGAAAGTAGATACTGAAACCTAGAAAGCCAGTTGTTTTTGTTTTCTTCAAGTGTTCTTAATTTTTTTTGTGTTATGGACTTTTGGAAGTCTGGTGCAGCCTATGGGCCTCTTCTCCTGAAAGTGTTTTAAAATGTATGAAATAATGTGGCATTAAAAAGGCAACCAGTGATAACATTAACAATAATAACAACATTGGTATAGCTCCTTAAGTTTTGCAAAGCCCCTTATAAATATTACCTCACTGAACTTCACAGTAAGTCTTATGAGATATAAACTATTATTTTCCCCTTTTTACAGTTGAGCAAACTTTGGCAAATATGCTAAGTGCAGGATGACAGAGCTAGTAAGTGCCTGAGGCAGGTTTTGAACTTGGGTCTTCCTGACTCCAGGTCCATCACTCTATCCACCAGCTGCCCAATTATATTAAAATATAGTTATTTTTTTAAATTTTTAAACAAACTCAAGGTTAAGAGCCCCTTTTTAAATGGTCTACCAGACCTATAGTTGCATTGATATTGGGATCTCTGTAGTGAGAAAACTCTTTGTACCAATGCAAGTGGATCCTTTTTCTTCAGTCTTAGAGCATTGTCTCGAGCACTAAAGAGTTAAGTGATTTGCCCAAAGTCACACAGACAATAGGTGTCAGAACCCAGCTCTTCCTCCTCTACCCCATGCTGCCTCTTTGCGATTTGGAAAGGTCTTACTGTATTAGCAATAGTTTATCAAGGCCTTTCCTAGGACCACAAGGGATGGGTCCGTAAAGGACCAGGATAGTTTACTTGTCTAGGACCTCTCACAGTCTCTTTGTCCTAAGCCTAGTTTAGTATGAACAATTCAAGGAAAAATGGTAATTACAAGTAATACCATGATCTCACCATTTCTGCCTCTCAGCAATTCTGGGCTAATATGTTCATCCATAGTGGGGGAAAAATATAGATTATTAACATGTAGTGATGGGCATGTCATGATGTCCATGTATTCTCTGGGCAGGCAAAGAAGTCTAGCTTCATGAAGGGAACATGGACACATGCAAGAGGAAGAGTTTTCATTGAAAATAGTTTCAATATAACAAGCAAGCATCCATTTGGAGCTATGTTTTAAAGGCCACATCAACTTATATATGTATTTATGATTTCCTGCATCCTGCACATTGAAATTCCAAGTTCAAACCCCTTTGATTTATCACCTCTGCAGTATATGCAAGATGAAGGGAAAAACAGCATAATCGCTTTTATTGTAGGAAATTGCCAATAAAATCTGCTTCTGAATCATGTTTATGGGCAGTGGGAGATCTTCAAATTTGCCTAAATATGCAAGATGAGTTGTGTGGAGCAAAGCCTTCGTTTTCCAGAAGTAAGATGGATCAAGAGCAATTGAGAACATATTGAAACTGCTTTGGTTAAAAAATGAAAATCCCCAGTGAATGATGGTCAAAGTAGGAGCAGGAGACCACATTTCAATAAAGCATCTGCATTATGCTGAAAAGAATGCTATTAAACACTTCGACATTTGAATTCTCAACTCTCTCTCTCTCTCTCTCTCTCTCTCTCTCTCTCTCTCTCTCTCTCTCTCTCTCTCTCCCTCCCTCCCTCCCTCCCTCCCTCTCCCTCTCTCTCTCCCCTTCCCCCTCTCTTTCTCCCCCTCTCTCTCTCCCCCGCTCACTCTTCCCTCCCTCCCCCCTCCCTCTCTCTTCCCCCTCTTTCCCCCCTCCCCCTCCCTCTCTCTCCCATCCCCTTCCCCTCCCTCTGTCTCTTATGTCTCTCAAGTTTCCACTGAGGAAAGCCATATGTACAACTTGTAATGCAGCAACTCATCTGTTTACGACTTGACTTAATTACTTTCCTGAACTCCTGAGTTTCCCTGCTATTTAATTCAATCAGGGCCAACTTGCATAAGATCACATTATTTTAAAATGGAAGCCTAACCCAGAAGTTGCATTTCCCTGGAGAAAAGCTAACTTCTTAAGATAGTCATCTTCAGGACCCACACAATTTTACCCCATGCCTTCTGGGAAATCTCAGAAGTGCTTCCCTTACAGGACCATAATATTATAAAAGATCTTGAGCTGAAAGGGAGCTCAGAGGCCATGTATGCCAGCCATCTCATTTAACAGATGCGGAAACTGAGGCCCAGGCAGGTACCTCTAAATCCCTGTTTCCCACATGTTATATGCGGGAGAGGCCCAGAAATAGCAGCATGGAGGCGATGAGTAAACAATGCAAAGCGCTCCATGAGGTTCTGTGGTTTGAGAAATGTTTGCCCCAAGTGCCTGTTAAAGTTCTCACTGTTAATCTCTTTTTAGTTTTTTTCCTCCACCTCTTACAGGCTTCTATCTTCAATCTCCTTTCCTTCCTTGCTAGTTCAAACTGTAACTGACGATGGGTTTTCTTCTCGACTGGCTTCATTTTTGCTGTTCTTCCAGGAGAAAAATCTATTACCTGCCCCGCCGGTACAAGTTCATGAGCAGGTTAGTAATCTATTCAAGCCAGATGGCTCCTCACTGGCCCACTGGTGGGTGGAGTCAAAAATTGCAAGGGGTTACAAGCTGGGATGATGGGTATTTGCCACATGGCCTAAAGGGAGCAAAGCTAAAAATGAGCCTTCTCCAAGTCTTCCCTGCAGCAAGTCAGTCCTCCATACCTGGGAGGAACTGAGTTCACTTTGCAAGTAGATTTTGGGGGAACACTTTTTTCAGTGCCTGGGATCAGATAATTTGGTGCTTCCCAATTCTGAAGGCATTTAATATCTTTGACTTGAATGATACCTTTTTTTCCTCCTAGTTAAAATTATTTCTCCCCTACTCTGAAGTCCTTGAAGGCTGTTCCAAATAGAAACAGATTAAACTGGATTTGACAACCCTTTTATGAACCGATTGTCCCAGTTTGGTTCACTATGAGACACTCTCATCTCAGATTGAGAGCTGTTTTGTTAGTCAAGTTGGCAAATATATAACTTTGGCTGAGGCCAGAACCCATCTTCTTTGTGAGAACAGCTGTATTGGGCAAATGTTGCAAATGCTCTACATCCTCCCAAAGCTTGTTTCTTCTGATTGGTTAGAGTGAAAAAAGGGGGAGGGTGGTGATGAAGTGATGGACTGGTCTTCTTTTATGGTTCCCTTGGTAAGCATTAGAGAAAGAGACTTTTAATTTCAGAATCACAACAGTTCTCCTTCTTTCAAGTGAGTCAATTAGTCTGAAAATTAATGGGTCCTTTTTGAAAATTTTAATAGTTTATTTCAGTCTAATGTTTGGGGGCTCAGTGTGGTTTTGCTTATGTGTTTACGTGAAGGGGGCCTACATTGTCCTCAATTAATATAATAATGCTTCTTAATGGAGCAGCTTAATAAAATTCTATTTAACTTATTAACTTTGTTCAGTGCTTTGCGGAGAGTTGGCCTGTCTCAATACTTGAAGGATCTCTGGTTTTTTCGGTGTAATAACAGAGCACAACTCCTCTATGATGTGGTAGATGGTCTGCAAGAATTGTTGTGGCTGAAAAATACATACCTCTTTAGTCAGTCTGGTGACAAGTCTGTTTTAACAAAGCCACATTAGCCCTTAGGCAGCAGGCATACTGGGCCCATACTTGACATCCACAGCAGGAGTTTGGCATCCAAAGAAACTGTGTTGGGATTGCTTAGAACTCATCACTAAAAGAGGCACCCTGGCTCTGAGAGTACTTGTGAAAGTGTCAAAAAACCTTGGTTCACATCTCAGATCTCCCAGGAGCTATAAGAGTGATCTTGAGCAAGTCATCAGCTTGGGCCTTGGTTTCCTTATTGGTAAAATAAAGGAATTTGATCCATTAAAGGAATTTGGGCAGAGGAGTAATAAGGCCAGGGTCACCATCCTTCACCCCCTTCGCAGTAAGATTGTGTCCAGTTTAAAATAAATCGGGCTCTTTAGGCTGTTATATGTATATGTATATATATACATATATATATACACATACATACACACATATATATATACACATATATATACTGTATATATGCATATACAGTATATACATATATACTGTATACAGTATATATTCTGAAAGCAAAAGAAAATAAAGAAAATAAACTGAAAAGCAAAAGAAAGCAAAAGAAAATAAAGTGATTCAAACACCCAGGGTATGAAGAAAGACTCTCTAGAACCTTGATGTCCTCCACTGACAAATGAATTGGACAGTAGAGCTCTGTGGTCGCTGGAGGCCCCAGGCCCTCCCCTTAATTTTTTTGTGAGGTAAAACGGCATACTAAATGGCCTTCCCATGTCTAGTTTTATCTTGTTCCAATTCATTTTTTATATTGTTGTTTAGTTGTTTCATATCTGACTCTTCATGATTCCCATTTGGGGTTTTCTTGACAGAGACAAAGGAGTGGTTTGCCATTTCCTTCTCCAGTTCATTTTACAAATGAGGAAACTGAGGCAAACAGAGTTAAGTGACTTGCCCAGTGTCACACAGTAAGTGTCTAAAGTCTCATTTGAACCCAAGTCTTTGTGACTCCAGGCCCAGGGCTTTATCCACTGTACCACCCTCGTTCTTTATATTGCTGCCAGATTAACCTTTCATATACACAAACCTGATAGAGGCAGATAGAATGTTGAATGTGGAGTTAGGAAGATTGATTCAAATTGTCCTTCTGACATTTATCAGCAATGTGACCTTGGTCAAATTATTTAACTTCTGTGTGCTTCAGGCAACTTGCTGGAATGACTCACCCTAAGAGCTGCTGTCTACAGCTAATGGAAGGCATTCCCACCCCTTTTCCTCAGTGATGAAATTATAGATCACGCATGTATCTACAAACCCAACCATGTTATTTATCTACCGAAAGCCCACCACGGTCTCCCTGTTCCATACCAGATAAAGTCCAAAGTACGTAGCCTAGCATTCAAGGCCATCTACAGCCTGGCCTCTTCTTGCCTTCCCAGGCTTATTTCAGATCATCTCACCTTTGAGTCCTCTCTGGTCTATGCAGAGTGGACTAGCCACACATCTCCTACCTTCCCTCCTCCATGCATTCTCTCCTTTGTCCTTTCCCTACAGAACATACTCTATGTCTATTGAAAACACGGGATTTTGACCTCACATGTATATTAAAAACCATCCCATCCAATCCCCTCATTTTACAGGAGAGACCAAAATCTGGAAGTTCACTTATTCAAGGTCACATAGCAATGAAACTTCAGATCCAGGATTCAAACCCAGGTCTCCTGGTTCTGATCCAGTTCTCCTCCATCATCCCATGATCTCACTTATTCCTCAAGACATAACTCAGATGGCATCTCCTCTAAGAAACAGTCTCTGGTCCCACTAATCCAAAATAGCATTTCTTTGCTCCTTAATGACCTTGGTTCCTCTCTTACAGACCACTTTTCTGCTCTGTCTTGTGTAGTGCATAGTACAGGGTGCACTAGCCAGTATTCATGTACCATCACCCTAGACTGGGTGAGGAAGTTGGAAAAGGTGTCAGATTTGGTCTCAGAAGACCTAGGTTCAATCCTGACTCTGCCACCTATTAGCTAGGTGGCCTTGGGTTACATCCCTTGGTCTCAGTTTCTTCATCTGAACGTAAGGAGGGTTGGATTAGATGAGCCCTAAGAGCCCCTCTTTGAGCTCTAAATCTATGAAACTGTGATTTTATGATTATAAGCTTCATGAGGTCAGGGTCTCTAATTTAATTATCCTACCTCTTCCAATACCTAGTACAGCGATTGGTATACAATAGGCATTAGTAAGTGGTTGACAAACTAATGAGCAAATAATACATTTAGTGATTTGCAAAGAGATGATCATGAGGCAGGAGGAAATTAACATGGGATATAGTTTAGAGAAGAGAGTAAAAGAAAGAACCTTGGGTGTTAGGAAGCAAATGAGTGGTGAAGAAAAAGGAAGAAAGAGAGAGTCTCACAGGCAGGAGGAAAACCAAGAGAGAGTAAATCTGTGGGGACAAGATAGGAGATAGAATCCAGGAAGAGAAGAATGGGCAGTCCTGGTGTCTGCTGTCTAGAAATGAGAGAGGATAAGGACCTCCTCCACTGCACACCACCCTCACCCCCCCAAAAAGGCCGCTGGGTCTATTTATCAGTGTGGGTCTGTGATAGGAGATAGAATCCAGGAGGAGAAGAATAGGCAGCCGTGGTGTCTGCTGTCTAGAGATGAAAGGGAATAAGGACCTCCTCCGCTGCATACCACCCTCACCCCCCAAAAAATCCCTCTGGATCTATTTATCGGGCTTTTTCAAAATGACCATTTTTGTACAGTGGTTCCGGCCCATTTTAAGAGGGTTCAGAAATCACATGTAGATACATGCATGCATGCATACATACACATATATACATATATGTATACACACACAAGTTTCATGACCCTGGGCAACTCACTTAACCTCAGTTTCCTCATCTGTAAAGTGAGCTGGGGAAGGAAATAGCAAAACCACTCCACTATCGTTGCCAAGAAAACTCCAAATGGAGTCACAAAGAGTTGGACATGATTGAAAGGATTGGGGAAAGAAAATGTGTGTGTCTGTACACACATGTGTGTATATGTGTACATATACACACACATATATATATAAAATTAGAATTTTATGGAAATAAAGACACATAAACATCTATATGTACATATACATACATATGCCTGCACACATATATGTGTATGTGTATATGTACACATAATAGATTTTTTAAATGTTAAATTCTAATAAAACTTAAATACAAAAAAAGAATGTTTCCATATATGCTGGAAATTATTTGTAGAGTTGGGTATCTCACAGCAGATTAAGAGCTGCCTAGGAAAAACTGGGGTTTAAGTTCTGCTTTTGACATCTACTGGCTGGATGACCCTGGCAAAGACACAACCTCTCAGACTCCACAGGCAACTCTCAAGATACAAGTTGTAAACTTGGTGCTGCAGGCCATGGTAGAGTGGGTTTTCTCCTATTGGAATTCCTTGCACCAATGAAGTCATAGGTTCAGTCCCTCTCTCTGTCTAAAGTGTGAGTGGGTATTGAGGAAAAATGAGTGTAGACAATTTTTTCCCCTAGAAATTTGGCAATAAAGAAAAGGAACAAGAAAGAGAAGAAAAAAGAAACAAGAAGCGTCAAGTATTGAGATTGTGAAAAGTTAGTTTATTGTGGGGAAAATTTGAGGTTGTTTGTAGGCAGAGGGAAAAGAGCCTGGAGAGAGGGAGAAACTGAAGGATGATCCATAGATGAAGTTACAAGGAGGAAGCAGGAGGAAATGAGATTAGGAGCTCAAGTAGACAAGGGTTAATTTTGGAAAGTGAGGGAGGGGGCTGTATCTTCCCCAGAAATCAACAGAAAGGAGGCAATGATGTGAGGCGCGCGCGCGCGCACACACACACACACACACACACACACACAACACACACACAGTATAAAGTAAGTCCATGGTTATTAACCCTTCATTTCGGGTCATGGAAGCAATAACATACCCAATGGTAATTCTCCAGCCAGAGAATGACAAAAGGTAGTGTCTAAGTGTCCCTGAATGACAACGAAGGGAAAATTGGATGAAAGGAAAGGAAAAAGAAATCTAATCCAATCTCTCCAGCCATCATCAGTCCAGCAGGTCCCAGTTTCTGGGGGAATAGAACTTAGTACCTGCCGGAGTCACCATGACCGCGGGTCTCTGTGACACTAAAAATAACTATGCAAAAATTGACAAAAAAAAAACATCCAACAAAGTGCTTATTTTGACCCTACGTTTGTAGATCTCCCCCTCCCCTTGGATTTTTCTGTTTTTATAGGTCTCAAATTGTCTCCCTCATGAAAGAGGCCTGGTTGGATGTGAATATCATACATGACTTGCCTTTCCCACACCATAACGAGGTTAAAAACACTCTCACTCAATCTCTTTATAAGAGGAGAGATTTTGCCACTCTCCCAAGCTGATTTATTTGACTTTTTCATTTTAACCAGAATTTTTTAAACTAATAATAAGCAATGTTTATATAGTCCATGCTATGTGCCAGGCACTGTGTTAAGTGCTTCACAATTATTATCTTGTTTAATCCTCAGAAGAACCCTGGAAAGTTTGTGATATTTATGCCCATTTTACAGATTAGGAAACTGAGGCAAATAGAGGTTAAGTGCTTTTGCCAGGGTCACACAGCTAGTGTCTAAGGCTACATCTGGATTTGATTCTTCCTGACTTCAGTTCCAATTCTCCATCTACTATGCCACCTGGCTGCCTCATGATAATGTAACATAAATAATGCTTTAAAATTTTACAAATCATTTTTACATGTGTTATCTCGTTTGATCCCTATGATGACCTTCTTTGGGAGATATAATGCCTTGCCTGTTCTATGCCACGCACTAGAGATGTAAATATAAGAATGAAACCATTCCTGCCCTCAAGAAGCTTCCATTCTATTGATGGTAATACGAGACATATGCAGAATAGCAAATATGAAATAATGTGCAAAGTCATTTTAAGAGGGGGAATACACTAAGTGGGGGGGGTCTTGGACCCCCTGGTCTGACCTAAGGGGTAGCACCTGAACCACTCCTCCTTTAAAGTAAGCTAGGTATTCTCCAAGATGAAGGTGAAAGAGGAGTTCATTCCAGGCTTGGGAAACCACCTGTGCAAATGTTCAAGGTATAATGGGCAAGCCAGTGTGGCAGGAACGGAGAACCCATGGAGATGAGTGATGAGAAATAAGAAACAGTCAGGAAGAGAGAGGTACTGTACAATGGAGGGTCTCAAATGCCAGACTTAGGATCTTCTATTTTATTTTCCTAGAGACAGCAGGAATTGGAGGCATCTCTTCTCTTTCTTCTCCTATAGCTAATCACTTGCTAAGACTTGACAGTTTAAATCTTGGCTGTCCCTATACCATCCTGGTGCAGGCTCTTGTTAACCAATCAGTTGACTGATTAATAAGCATTCATGAAGTACTTGATAAGTGCTGGGCATGGTGCTAGGTCCTGGGAATAGGATACAAAGATCTACCTTCAAGCAGCTTACATTCTGATGGAGTTTGCCTGGATTAATTTCCTAAAAAGTCCCCATCCTCATTCTCACCCAACCTCCAATCCATCCTATACACTGCTACCTGACTCGATTCCCCATTATATATCAGATTAAAAACAGACTTCTGAGCTTGGCGGTCAAGGCGTTGTTTAATGTATTTCCAGCTTACCTTATTTCTCACTACTCCTTCCCATCATTCACTCTGTACTCTGGCCAAATTGTACCACTTATTGTCCTCTAAAAACGTATTGCCCTCTCCCTCTCTTGGTCCCTGAACAATCTCTATTTCCCATTTTCTGCCTATCAACATCCTACCTTACCTTACCTTATGTGCCTTTGAGGGCAAGCTCAAACGCCATCCCACAGTGTGACAATGGAGAAGGACCTCAAGTGTAACGACACGAATGCTGACTGCTAACTCTGTGAGAACCATCAGCAACCATCCTAGTTAAGCAACCATTCTGGAAAAATCTTGTCTTATGTTTGTCCCTCACCCATCACCTAATTCAGCCCTCATGTGGACAAAATGCTTAGTCAGTATTAATTGAATAAATCATATAGCATTGTATATTTTGTCATCTTATCTGAAATATGGTTTTTAAATATATTTTTTACCCACAAAACTTCATATTTAACCATAGAAATGAATGGAACTTGGCTCTGGACCTGGAGTCAGGAAGACCTGAATTCAAATGTAGCCTCAGAAACTGGCTAGCTCTGTGACCCTGGGCAAATCAGTTACCTCTGTCTGCTTCCATATCTTCATCTGTAAAATAGAGATAATAAATAATAGCAGCTATCTCCTAGGGTTGTTGTGAGGACGAAATGAGATAACTTATGTAAAGTGCTTTGTATACCTTAAAGCACTCTTGTTGTTATCACAGAAATAAAACTGAAATGGAAAGTATGAAACAACCTGATTCCTAATCATAGTTTCAAAGAATTCTATCCATTCTCTTTATCAAATGACTTCCAGGAAAACCTACCAAATAGAATCCTTGGGTCATAGATCTCAAACTGGAAAAAGCCTCAGAGGCTGCTTAGATCGGGGCTTCTTGTGCAGATGAAGAAAATCAGGCCTGGGGAGGTTGAGGGACTAGAATCATATATCTCAAGCTAGAAGGCACTTCAGAGCATATACATATGTGTGAATATGTGTGTATATATGTGTATATATATATATATACATACACACATATATACCTATATATGTATACACACTATATATAACATAAGTTTATATACACATATATACATAGAATATATGTATGCATATATGGACATAGGTACATACATGCATATACAAGTATGGAATACATGTGTATATTGGGTGTGTGTATATGCACATATGGAATATTTTTATATGCACATGGGTATGTATATACTCATGTATGTATATATATATGCGTGTATATATATGTACATATATATATATATGTATATATATATATATTTGTAGTATCCAACCTCTTCATTTTGCAGATGAGAAAACTAGGAAAATGCCCATGTCAGAGGAGGGATTTGAGTGTAGGCCCCTTGACTTCAGAGCCATGTTCTTTCTATTGTGCCACACCTGAGGAAGTTCTTTCCCCTTCTCCCAATTTGGTCTATAACAAATAACTTACAACTTGGCCAATGACTAAATAGAGAAATTGCCCCAGTCTTACCTGAAAAAATAAAAAAAAAAGTTGCTGATTCCAATCTACAGCCTGGAAAATAAATTTCCCTATTTGCAAAAGCCATTGACCAATAAGCTGCTTCTTACTGCCTGAAACAGTAGACTATTGACCTGGACTTTGCATCCAAGGAACAGTTGGGACCTGGGCCGATTTGGCCCAAAGGTGAGGAAAAAGAAACCCAGCCCCACCTCTATCTGACTGGGATCAGTACAAGCTGATTCTACTTACAGCTTTGTGGAGTTCTGTGAGGCTGGATACCCTCTACAATTCTTTCAGCTTTATCATATACCCAAACCAGAAGTTGAAAACATGACACTGCAATATCTCCCATCCTCTGACCTGATTAAAAGGAGGAGTATCCCCAATCATGTCTGGGTCCTTTTTATGTAGGCTCATTGAGTCTGTGTGGCAAGTAGAGGAGGAGACCCTGGGTGCTCAAAGACTAGGAAGGCAATGCAAAAGCTTATGGTAGAAGCTGACTCTGGATTCAGACCAGCGCTTAGCCCAGTGCCTAACAAGCAGTAGGTGCCTAATAAATGTTGATTGACTGGTGTTCAATTCATGCCTTTGGCACTTGTGATTATTGTCACCCTGGAAAAATCTCTTCTTTTCTGGGCCTCAATCTCCTCCTCTGTAAAATGAGGGGATTGGTTTCGCTGGCCTCTGAAGCACCCTGCTGCTTTTGATCTGGGATCCCATGATCTTATGATTAGGAAGCTTTCCTCTGTGGACCCATTGGGGGAATATTATCTTCAGAGCAGCTTAGCTAAGTTCAAGAGACTTGTCACCAGATTGACCCCAGGAGCTGTTTGGCCAAAGACCTCTCAGAGCCCATCTGCCAGGCCTTGGGCAATGCATCACTTGCCAGAACCTAGTGAACAAGGCTCAAATGAGATCTTGAGGCCCTTGTTCAGAGCAGGAAGAGACTCCAGAGGTCATTCAATCCACCTTCCCCATTTTATGGAAGAGAAAACTGAGTCTCAGAAAAGAGAAGAGACTTGTATGCCCAAGCAAGTGACTGAGGCAGGATTCAAACTCCAATCTTCCTGATTCTACTCCTCTCCTCGTTAAACTACGCGGCTCATCTTTTACTTAAGCCACCTGAAATATGTGAATGTACTTTGTCACCAACAGGTGCCATGAGCACCTAAGCCACAATCATTACGTGAAACCCCCAGTGAAACAGTCTCTAAAAGACAGGAATCTTTTCTTCTTTCTTGTGTCTCCCCCAGCACAGTGCTCAACACACAGGAAGCATCTGGTCAGTGTTTGTTGATTGACCGACTGCCTACCCCTGTGCTTTCCACAAAGGCACCTAACAAATATCAGTAAACTCCTTCGGGCTGCTCTTCTCTCCTTGGTAGCTGGCTAGTTTCTAGGCTACCATGAAGTCGGCTTGATAATGCCAGTCCTCAAGTCAAAATATTTTCCATCGGGGCAGAAATCAAGACCCAATGTGGCTCAGCAGCCTACTATTTTCTCTCTGGGCTGTTCGGTAGAAAATCCTTCCTTAGTTATGTGGAAGAATTTGACCCTAAATACAAGGGCATATTATCAGTCATCTTTCAGACTAGAATTAATTCTGAATGCTAGGATCATAAAGCTAGAGCTGAGAAGGCCCCAGAGATGATCCAATCTGTCCTCTCATTTTATAGATGAGGAAAATGAGATGGGGTAGCTTGCCAAAATTCACACAAGTAGTAAGTGGCAGTTACTCACCAAGTAAAACTTTGGTCCAGAGCCACTACTAGCAATTTTGTCACTTGGGGTAAGCAGCATGATGCTGCCCTCAAATCAACTCTGTAATTCTCCATGTGAAAATAACATAAGTGTAAGTCACACAAGTGAGTTGCATGGGTAGGGTAAATTCACTCCTACTGAACTGGAGGGTGTTTGTCTTAAATGTCTGCACCTTCTGAATTTGAGGACTCTGGGACAAAGCCATGTTAGCCACACGCTGGTTATGATTCTGCTTTTATCCTAAATCCGTCATTGAAGGCATTAGAAAATTCTATAAAATTCTATTTATATCTTCTATAAAATATGTATTATATAAGATTATATAAAAATTATGGAAATTATATAAAATTATAAAAATGTTCATCAGAAGAGGAGCTTCTTTTTCTTCTCTTGAACTTTATAGTATCTAAGGGATTTTCAGATGAGCACTTACACTAGGTGTTTAATCTATAAATCATAAGAATGTAGTCTGCAATACATTACAGGTCTGGGATTTAGAGGGGGACAAATTTATTTCTGTGGTAGCAAGTCTTCTGAATGCAATCCATGTTGTATTATAAAGTAGGAATTAGGTCTCTACTAATTATGGTTTGTTGGTTTTAATAATATTAATTAAAACTTTGTTGTTGTTAAAATAACAAACAATAAACTTTCTGGACCTGGCAGAGGTTCATTCTCACTGAGGCTGATTCTCTCCTCTTTGTATACTTTCAGAAAGCAGTCCAGATGATGCCTCCATAGCTTTCCCTGGACATTTCCTCATCTGTAAAATGATGGGGCTTGGACTACCCATAGTCCCTTCCAGGTCTAGAACTAGAACCCAATAGAACCTATAGATGAGAGAGCAGAGGCCCAGAAAGTTTAAGTGCCCCATAGATAGCTGATGGCCAGGCCAGGACAATAATATGTGATTCCTTACTCCTGGTGGAATGTCCTAACATGCCATACAGCCTCCATCCCTCACACCCTCCACAGTTCAAAATACTACTTCTCGCATTGTTGTTTCTATTGTTATGGATAATAAGAATGCTGTGTTTTCCTCCTCTAAATTAAACATGTCTGTGCTCTTATCATAAAGTGTGCCCGAGTTAGCGTCCCATATGGCATCCTTCATGTCCCAAATTCCAAGCCCTCTCTCAGCTTCCTGTTCTGCAGGGTCTATGCCACCTTTTAGCTCTCTCCTCCTTTCCCAGTGCATTTATCACTTTTCATCAGTCTCTTCCTTATTCTCTCTGAATTTTCTGTCTTCTGTGAAAATTTCAGTTTCTTTGGCTGAATGATTTCATCATTTTAATTGTCATAATTGGCTTATGTCCACTAGTATTCTGAGTTAGAGGCAGCCATTAGTGATACTGCGGCTAGGGTGCTGGCCTCAGAGGCAGGAAGTTGTCGTTCAGTCATTTCAGGCATGTTAACTCTTTGTGACCCCATTCGGGGTTTTCTCAGCAAAGATACTGGAATGGTTTTCCATTTCCTTCTCCAGCTCATTTTACAGATGAAGACACTGAGGCAAACAGGGTGAAGGGACTTGCCCAGGGTCGCACAGCTAGTGTCTGAAGCCAGATTTGAGCTCAGGAAGATGACTCTTCTTGATTCCAGGTCTAGCGCTCCAACCTCTGCAGCATCTCGCTGCCCTGAGTCAGGAACACCTGGCTTCGACTTCCGTTTTCTGACACATATTGGCTGAGCGAGCCAGAGGGAGCCCTTTCACACCTTCGTGCCCTAGGCATCTCTCTAAGCTAAGTCATGGAAGGGATGCTGATCAGCACTGGAGGAAGAGAACTCCCCATGCTGGTGAACCAGTGGCTGCAGACCCAAAGACAAACAAAGCTGGAGTCCTTGCTCCACGATTGACTGTCATTCCTTTCATGATCCCAAATCCAGAGATGATGAAAAGTCTGCATACTATTATCTTATTCAGAATATAGACTGAATATGTGAGAGAGGACAGGATGTCACTAGCTGCTGTTGCTATATTTAAATGAATACTTTGAGCAAATATTCTATGGGCTTTTTTTCCACGAGTTTTCCTGTGTCTTTACTATGTAAAGCTAAGAATTGTCTAAGGCCACTTGATGAGCCAGCGTGTATATGTGTAAGCTCCCTGAAGGCAGGGCCTATTTTACTTCCCATACATGGCACATAGAAAGTGCTTGTTATCTGTTATCTTGTTAATTGATTATTGTTATAATTACAAGAAAGGTGGAGGCTTACTCTTGGCTCGTCCTACATGATTTGAGGAGAAGGCACAGCTGCTAGGGGGATCAGAAAATAGTTCGTGTAGAAGATGGCACGTGAGCTGACGACGATAAGTTGACATCTCTAGAGCTTTATATACGTTATCTCATTGGATCTTCACAACCAGTATATGATAGGGGGAATTTCATTTTCTAGATAATGAAAAAGGTTAAGTGATATGCCCGTGGTCACGCCACCAGCAAGTCCTGAAGCTTGGCCTCCAAACCCAGTCTCCCATCACACTCAGTCCAGAATTCTTCCCACTATTCTACCTTCTCTCTCTCCTTTGTTTTTTTCAAAGGTATATTAATCTTTTTAGAATGAAGATCCCTGAGCCTGGGGCAGTAGTGATTAGAAATCTGTTAGCTCTGAATATAAAAAGTTTACTGCCTATTAGTTCCTATTCTCCTTTGAGTGATGGAGAAAGGACTGATGGTCCCTGGCATTTTGAAAGTCTTTGGAAAGGAGATCCATCAGCTGTCAGTCACTGGTGGGTGCTGCTTAAGAGGCGGTGTGGTGTAATGGCTAGGGGGGCCAAGAGCTGGGTTCAAGTACTGCTTCTGACCTGTGTTGGCTACATCACCCTTGGTGAGCCTGTTAATTTCTCAGTGCTCTGGACACCTCTCTAAGTCTGGAAGTTGCAAAGAATGTGTTGGTGTGCATTGATAGAGGACTTCCCCGTGCCAATGAAGTCACGATCCTTGTATTCTAGGCACTGGAGGTATAAATACAAAGAATGAAATAATCCTGCTCCCAAGGAGCTTTCATTCTAATGGGATAGAGGTGTAGGAGATATCAATCAACAGGCATCTATTAAGCACCTACAATGTGCCAAGCTCTGTGCTAAGTAAGTACTGGGGATACAAAAAAAGTCCCTGCTTTCAAAGAGCTTACAGTCAAGTGGAGGCGACAACAAAAGTTTCTCCTCCCTGCTATCATTGCTTTTGTTACGGTTTGAGCCACTGACTAGCTGTATGACCTTAGGTCAGTTACAAATGTATAGGGTTGGAAGGGGCCTCAGAGGCCATTTCATTTGACCCATGCCAGAACATAGGTCACCTGTAAAACAGCCTCCACGAGTGGTCCCTTAATAAGGGGTTATTTGTTGATACTGATTGACTGGCTATCCAGCCTCTGATTGGTAATGTGCCATGAAAGAAAGTCCCCCCCTGCCCTGCCCCCCAAAGCATGCATTCTGCATTTGCAGGGCTCTCATCATCAAAGAGTTTCTCTTAAGTAAAGCCAAAATCTGAGCCTCTGCAGCCTCCACCCACTGCCCCTAGTACTGCCATCTGGGGCTAGACGGATCAAAGCTAATTCTTCTTCCCATGACCTGCTTTCACACATATGAAGTCTGCTCACATACTCTCCTCAGGTCTTCTCTGTTCCCGATTATTCCTTCAAGGAATTCAGTCTTCCTCTGTCATGTTCCCCAGCCCTCTTACTGTCTCATTTGGCCTCCTCAGGATGCATTTAGGCTTCTCAATGGTATTCTTAAATGTTGGTCCCCATGGGGCAGCTAGGTGGTGCAGTGAGTAGGGCACTGGCCCTGGAGTCAGGAGGACCTGAGTTCAGATGCAGCCTCAAACACTTGACACACTTACTAGCTGTGTGACCTTGGGCAAGTCACTTAACCCCAATTGCCCTGCCTTCCCCCCTCCAAAAAAAAGTTGGCCTCCAAAATAAACAAAATGTCTGGATGTGGTCTGGCCATGGTGAAGTATCAGAGTAACCTCATCGTTCTAAATGCTGTGTCTCTCTTATTGAAAGTGAGGTTTAAAAAAAAAGAAAGAAAAAGAAAATATGGTTTAGTGAAAAGAGCGATGAACTGGGAACCAGAAGACCTATGTTCAAATCTTGCCTCTCCTAATACTCATTATGTGGCTTCGCAAGTCATTTGACCTTTCTAAGCCTCATTCTCTCATTTGTAATATACATGTAATAACACCCATGTCATTACCTGTAGAGTACCTAGGTGGCACAGGGCGTAGAGGGCTGCCTAACCCAGAATGAGGAAGACTTGAGTTCAAATATGCCTTAAACACTTACTAACTGTGTGACCCTGGGCAAGTCCCCTAACCATCTTCAGCCTCAGTTTCCTTAAGCAGGAAATGGAGTAATAATAATACCTAACCCTCAGGGTTGTTGTGAGGATCAAATGAGATAACATATGTAAAGTGCTTTGCAGACCTCAAAGCAATTTATAAATGCTAGCTATTGTTATGAGATAATGTATCTAAAGTACTTTATAATATTTAAAATACTAGGCAGATGTTGGCTGCTGTCATTTTCATCATCATCATCATCATCATCATCATCATCATCATCATCTCTATGATTACTGTTATCCTTGAAGCTTAGGATTTATTGTTGTTCAGTCATTTCAGTTCTGTCAGCTCTTTGTGACCCCATTTGGGGTTTTCTTGGTGTTTCCACAATCTGGCTAGCAGCTTCTGTGGGGGTGCAAGATCCACCAACAACCAGCACCCAGAAAGCTGCTAGCACCTGCCAAAGCACAGATTCTTTTGATCTGCCTTAATAAGGAAAGCATGGTTAAGGGATTGGCAAGCTTACTTTAATTCAGCACACAAATATCATTCACTTAGTTCAGGGGATAAAGCCAGCACCCTGAACTTCAGAGCAAAATACAAGCAAATTACAAACATCAACAAACAGACCTTGTCTGATTCAAATGCCAATACATGGTTCCCAGAGTTCAACAAAGTCTCAGCATCTGGGTTTACAAGCTGGAGGGCTCCTAAGCTACAGCTGCCCGGAGTCTCCTCATCAACACCATCTCAAGAGCCCTTAAACAAATTACAAACAGACAGACCCAATACAGTTCCTAGTTACCAACATCTAGGTTCAGCCCAGGAGGTCAGAACAAGGGCTGACCCAGAGTCATGCAGCACCACTGCTTCGGCAAAGAGCTCCCAGGAAGAAGAGGCTAACCCCTGGCTTTTATATCTTTGTCAGTGTCAGGGGTGAGTCATACATGCGACTCACCCACATGACCTAAAATCATCACAAAGAGGTGGACTTAAACCCACGTGATCTAAGAGCCTCTGCTGTCCCAAACATGTAAACTAGGCCCTCCCTGGAGTTAGCCCCACCTTAGTTGCCAATCCACACCCACATAGGTTCCACACCTAATAGGGGTTTGGGCCAGGGGCTTAGCATTACTCAAAGCAAACAAAAAAGTGCTAGGGAGCCCATTGTGCTTACCAACACACTTGTCAAAGACGCTGGAGTGATTTGCCATTTCCTTCTCCAGCTCATTTTATAGATGAGGAACTGAAGCAAACAGAGTGAAGTGACTTGTCCAGGGTCACCCAGGTAGTAAGTGTCTGAGGCCAGATTTGAGTTCAGGTCTTCCTGACTCCAAGCCCAATGCTCTAGCCACTGTCACACCTAACTGCCTCTAAGTTTAGGATACTCAGGTTTCTTGGCTGCCACATCCTACTTTTGACTCATATTGAGAAATTAGTCAAGGAAACTTCCTGTTTGTTTTTCATGAGAGCTCTCATCAAGTGACATACCAGCATCACTTCTTCACAATGCCTGGCACATAGTATGTACTTAAAAACACTTAGCAATTGACTGCTTGATTTTATCTCATTAGTCCTCAGTTTCCACATCTGTAACAAAAGGACATTGGACTAGGTTATCTGTAAAAATCTCCCAGTTCTGTGATTTTTAGAGAGGAGTAGTGATAGAAGAGAGGCTGAGGCCAAAGTGAGACCTAAGTCAGTGAGGTCAGGATTGGAGCTGGTGCTGGTCAGGACAAAGAGCAGGTATGGATCTGAGAACAGGCCTGAGTCTCCGATGAGTTTTTCACTGTGGTTTGGTTTGGTTGGTTGGTTGGTTTTTTACATATATGACTAAATGTCATTTCCATTAGGATACCCCAAGTATACTGACTGTGTGCCAAATATTAAAAAAATCCTAAGATGAGCTCTGGGAGTAAGTCGATATACCTGGCACATATTTAATTGCATCTTCTCTATCATATGATTTTACTTTCTGTGGTCCCTCAGTCTTCTCTCTACTTTCCTCAGCTAACTGTTGCAAAAGAAACTATTATTTAGTCTCTAGAGAAGGCTACAGAAGATTTCCATTCTACTACTGACTGATTCCAGTCTACATGGCTCCAATTCTAGATCAATCCAACTCACACTTATCAACTGATAGTTATGTGCAGAGCACTTTTCTGGGTGATGGGATGCCAAAAACAGAAATGATACGGTCTTTGCTCTCAAGAAGCTTTCATTCTGTTGGGCAGTAGATTGCAGTAGGAGAAGCCATGCTGGGTAGTAGATAAAACTGTGGACTTGGGTTCAGGAACACTTGGGTTCAAAGTCTGCCTGCTTCAGAAGCTATCTGGCTATGTGACCCTGGGCAAGTCACTTGACCTCTGGGCTTCAGCTTCCTCATCTGTAAAGTGAGGAGATTGAACTAGATAGTTTCACATGCCCTTTCCTGCTCTATGATTATGTGATCCTTTCTCTCACTTAGCATGGTGGTGGTCACATAGTGAGCACTTAATAAATACTCTATTGACTGACTCACTCTTTCTGTTAAATGGGAATAACACCTATGCTCACCTTCCTCACATCAGGACTATTTGATCAAATGGGAGGAAAAGGGGCTTGGAAAAGGAAAAGCACAGAACAAATGTTGGGAGTTACCATCCTTAGCATTAAAGGTCCAGTGGTGTCTTGGCAATTATTCTAGCGGCTTTTGAACAGATATAACTTAGAATCATGGCGTTTTAAAGCCTGACTTTGTCCTTATCATGTTATGGGCCAGAGGGGCAAAGGAAAGGCAAATAGGCAGACGCTCCTGGGGGAAACAAAGCATACTGGGAGCTCTGTCTCGGCATGTGCTGATCTTTGGTCCTCTCTGGGAGGTCCCTTCTCTTTAGGGGGCTGCTGACTTAGCACAAACCAGGGCTCAACCTCCCAAGTGACCCACAGTCCTTGGCTAGAAGTTCATTTGGAGGACATGTTTATTTTCCCTGAATGAAGAGCATCTGTAAATACAATTTCCAGAAAAGGATGTTCAGGCTCATAACATACCCTTACTCCATGAGATCTGCAGTCTCAGCTCAAAAAGAGGGCCATTAAAATCAATGTACCAGCTCTATCTGTTAATGGACCACTTGGGGCACAATAAGTCAGTATGGATAGGAAATTGTAGTGAAGGAATTTATTTGCTTCATATGATTTGCCATGACATTCTGCTGCCACAACATTCTGCCATCATGACTTTCTACTGCCATGACATTCTGCTGCCAAGATGTTCTACCACTATATATATTCCATTGCCACAGCATTCCACTGCTGTGACATTCTACCACTGTTGCATTCTACCGCCATGACCCTCTCCCACCATGACCCTGTCCCGCCACAACCCTCTCCCGCCATGACACTCCACCACCATGACATTCCACCACTGTGACATTTTACCCCCATAATACTCTGTTGCCACATTTTATTGAAGTGATATTCCATTGCCATGGCATTCTACCATCATGACATTCTACCACCCTGACATTCTACTGCCATGACATTCTACCACTATTACCTGGCCACAACATTCCATTGCCATGACATTCCGTTGACATAACATTTGGCCATGATATTGTACTGCCATGACATTCTATTGCTATTCATAACGTTTCATTCCATTGCCATGATATTCTATGGCCATGACATTCCACATCTGCTACGTGATACTGCCATTCTGTTCCACTGATGCAATGTTCTATTGCCAGGACATTATATTGCTATAACATTCCATGACCAGGATATCCTGTTGCTTTGCATTCTATTTCAAATGCCACGCCAATTATTTTGTGGTCATTGTCCTTCTTGTGGTATGTCATTAATTTCCCATACTGAACTTTTGTCAGAGATGCCCGCAGAATGGAAATGTAGGGAAATTCCAAGCATAAAGTGAGATTGCTTTAGGCTGTGTGCTGTGAAAGGCTGAAGGTACTATGTAAGTAGAATCATAACTTGCCTATTAGAAGGGCTGGCATTCAGAGCAGGTTGAGGCTGTTGTGTGGCTCTTGCTGCCTTGGGTTAACCTCAGGGAATGGGGGTGGGGTGTCTGCATTTCAGATATAGTCTGACTGAGCCTCTATGACTTCACTGAGGAATCTCAGGGCCATGCTGATGGACTTTCCTGTCTGATCTTGCCTCCCATGTACCACAGGATCGATAAACAAATAAGCAGGTTTCGAGGATGGTTACCTAGAAAGCCTATGAGACTGGACAAGGAGACACTGCCAGACCTGGAGGAAAATGACTGCTACACTGCCCCTTTCAGTCAGCAAAGGATCCATCAGTGAGTGTTTCTGGTTAAAAGCATCTCCATGAGCATGGACAGAGCTTTCCCTCCCCTAGAACTTGGTGGGGTGGGAGAAGGGGCACCCTTTTTTTGTTTATATTAAAAAACATTTACAATTAGCCCTCTCTCTTCCTTGTCCAGACTAGAAGTACAGTAGCCAATCATGAGCCCTGATGCTAGCACTGACCAGTCAGGGAGCCTTGACCTGCTCTCTTTCTGACTGGGACCCATTCACCCCTCCTTAGTCAGTCTGATGGCTTCCTGATCCTAGAGGCTCACCATATTGGTATAAGCCTTAGTGTGGATACCCAATAAGCTCAACCTCTGGCTGCTTAGAACTCTCAAGCTCAAGTGGCCTGCCAACCTCAGCCTCCTCCTCCTCAGTTATCAGGGACTGCAGGTGTTCACCACCACACCTGGGAGGCAAGCTTTCAATCAGCTAGAATTACCGAGTATTGAATCTTTAACCTTCCTGTATTCAGAGAGGAGGATTCTAGCAGAATCCTGAGGCAGTGTGGCCCTGTCAGAAGAGTATGCTCTGTAGTCAGAAGACCGGGGTTCACATTCTACCCATGTAACTTGGGGCGAGTTGCTGAAACATGAAAATATAGGTTTCTTCCAAAGTAAAATGAGACAGTGGACCATCTCCCTCTACATCTGTGCTCCTCAAGAGATTGTTCTCTCTGAGCCCCCATGTCCTTATTACCCACATGACTCGGGCAAGTCATTGTCCTCTCTGGATCTCAGTTTCCTCATCTGTAAAATAAGGGAGTTGGTCAAATTTTTTATTTTAGGGGATCTGTGAACTTGTGTTTTAATATTTTGAAAGCTGTCTATCAGTGCCATAGGTTCCCTTTGTAATCCTATATATGTTATTTTGTACATTTAAAACCACAAGAAGGGGTCTCTAGCCTTCACCAGACACTGCCAAGGGGAGCCACAACACAAAGCAGGTGAAGAAACCCTCATCTAGGTCTATGATCTTAAACCAATTCTTCTTTCTGAGCCTTGGTTTCCTCATCTGTAAAATTAAGGGGTTGGCTTCAATAGCCTCCAAGGAACATTCCAGTCCCAGACCTAGGATTCTAAGTTGCTTCCTCTCTCTGGGCCACCATTTCCTCCTCAGTAAAAATAAGAGGATGTGTACATAGGACCTCTGAGGTCCTATGTAGGTCCAGGTCTATGATCCTGAATTGATTATTCTCCATTGACCTCAGTTTCCCTCTCTGTGAAATGAGGGCTTAACCTCTGAAGCTCCCACCAGCTTTCCTGCTAAGATCCTACAGTCCAGTGACCAGGCCATTGTCTTCATCAGCCTGCTGTTTGTGTCCTTCTGCCATCTAGATCCCCTTTGCCTTATGCTCTGTTTCCTAACCCTCCCTTAGACTTGGACAGCATCCCTTCAGTGATGGAACCCACAAGCTTTCCCTAGAACTCAGTATTCCCTCTGGTCTCTTGCCTCCCACACAAGCTGCTCCCCATCCCTGCAATGCTCTTGCTCCTCAGTTAGGCTTTTAGAACCTTTATCTTCTTCCAAGGCTCAGTTCAGGTGACTCTGGTGCTCCTTCCCATGTGAAGCTTTCCCTGAGCCCCTAGAACCTAGTGATTTCTCCCCTCTTGAATTATCTGCCTAGTATTATCTTGGATATTTGTTCTAGGTCTCTCTCCCCTCACACCAGTAGAAAGCAGGCTCCTTGAAGGAAGAAAATCTTTATATCTCCTGGATGTAGAGTAGTCCTTGCCACACAGTTGGTGCCTAATAAATGTTTCTTGGCTTGATTAAGTGTCTGCCATGAGTAAAGCCCTGTGCTGGTCACTGGGTGAGAACCAGTAGATAACAGAGAATAGGGGCAAACAGAGCATGGCCAGAAAGAATTGGATTGCCCCATCTGTCATCCTGGGCCTGGGCAAAATGAAGCCACTATTGGTATGTTGTAAAGTAAAGTGGTGGCACTTCGGCATAGTAGGTACAGCTCTGCACTTAGACCTCAATTAGAATCCTGTCTCAGATTCTTATTAGCTGTGGGGACTCCTGTTCATCTCCTTTGCCTCAGTTTTCTCATCTGTAAACTGAAGGGCTTCAACTTGATGGCTCAGAGGTGCTTTCAGAGTTCTAAAACTATGGTCCTATAACTGAGCCTAGGAAGAATGGGAGAAGGGACAAACTCTGAAGCTTCTGAGACAAAAAGATGCTTCAGGGGCCTGGCAGGGTGGGGGCTATGAATGGAAAACCTTCCAGAGAATGTAAGCAACCAGGGAAAAATCTGTTCTCCAAACCTGGACTAAATCAAGGGAGCCCTATGTGCACCCTTTTCTGAGGTCTTCACTGAGGCCCTGAGACTGCCTGATACTTTTGCTCCAGAGGTAGAGACGGTACCAGGAACAATGATCTACTGGAGGAGCCAGCAGGCTGCAAGTGACAGATGATCCAGTCTCTTCCCTTCTTTGGAATGAATAATTCAGGATTGGAGCAACCAAGAGGCTGCTCACATTGACCTCATGGGGAATAGAAAGTCAATTAGACACTAGGGAAGATAGCACAGGGGTAAATGGGGAGGAGAAAGTCAGAGAACAGACAATGTGTGTCACAATGGGAGATGCTCATGAGACACCAATGAATGGGAAAGGAATGGAGGCAGCCTCTGAAAATCCTCCAATCTGGTTTTTATGGGCTGGGAAGGGAATGACTCCTTGAAGAGTCAAATGGGTCACTAAAAAAGCTCTAACAAACACAAATCAGAATCCTAGCCCCAGTCAGATAGAAGCATAATATACCCAGGAATTTTGATGGCGTGGGCAAGTAAATTAAATGTAAATGTACATACATATACATTACATATATACATGTATATGTGTATATATAGATGTGTGTGTATAAAAGGAAAAGAAACAAGGAAGGATAGAAGGAAGGAAAGAAAGAAGAAAAAAGAAAGAAATGCTCAGTTGAGGTTAAGGCAACCAGGACACTAGCCCTTTGGTGCAGAGACAGGCACGTGAGCTAGAGGCCATGGCTGCCACTGCTGGGAAGCAGAGCAAGGGCCAAAGGACCATATATGGTATCAGTGCCCATCAAATTTGGTGCCCTGGGTCAATGTACTTGTTGTGTCAGCTTAGTTAAGCCTCCAGGAGCTGACAGTGGGAGTTGAGGAAGACTTAATTTAACTTTGAGATCAAGGACTGGGAGAGTTTTTCTAAAGGAAAAAAAAAGACCAACAAGAAAACTGAAATTTTTATCGCTCTTCATTTAAAGTCTGGTCATGTCTCAGTTGCTAATCTTGAGATTTCTAAGACTAGTAATGATGGTCACTATTAAATCTTGTTGATTCTGATTACCATGAAGACTGCCACCTGGTGTCTCACTTGCACCCACGTGTTTTGAAGCTCTGTTGTCCTAGCCAGGAAATGTAGCTGATGAATGAGTGGGAAGGATGCTTCCCCCCCCTCCACTTCTTTCACTGAGGTCATTGTTTCAGAGTCTCTTTCTCCATCAATGGCAAATGGTATTATCTACAGCATTCCTGAGACTCTCTCCCCCAAATCTGCTAAGTTTTGTGTGACTTCCTCTAAATATAGAAACTGTCTCTAAAAATGTGTGATGGTCTCAGGTCATAGCTCTGGAGCAAGGAGGGACCTTAAAGGTCATTTTCCTGAGTCTAGTCTTCCAATGAGGAAAGGGGTATGACCTCTGAGTGAGAGAAGAGGCATAGGCCTCGAGGAAGATGGAGGCCTGAGTTCTCAGAGATTAGATTACATTAGCCGGTTCACCTTCACTTCCCACAACTAAATCCTGTTGCTTCTATCTTTGAAGAAGTCCTTCTGTCCTTCCCCCTCTTTCCACTGCCATTATCCTAATATAAGCCTCCATCTGAACTACAGGACTGGTCTTTGGGCTCTCTGATACATCCTTCACAATACCAGCATTCTTCTGCATGGGTCTGATCATCTTATTCCTCTACTTCAAAGCCTTAAATGGCTCCTTATTGCCAAGCAAATAACACTCCCCCCAAAATTAGCCTACTATTTAAGGCCCTCCATAACCTAGAGCCTCCCTTGAACACCAATGAAGGTGACTTTGACCAAGTAAACCAAACTCTTTGGGCTTCACCTCCTAACTCCAAAAAACAGGAATTGGACAAGACTTTAGGTCTTACCCTTTTCAGCTCTGGATTGACAGGTGTCTCACCTGTGCTGGAGGGAATAGAGTGAGAAAAAGCATGGAGTCAGTTTTATCCGTAAAATGGGCATAGTGATAGTACCTCCCTCCCAGGGTTGATGTGAGGACAGAAGGAGATAATACATGCACAGTACTCTCTTGGTGCTAACTGTTAATGTTATATCATGGGGAGAGAAGGAAGGAAACAGGTGTTAGCTACTGTGTATGAGGCACACACGAAGCATTTTGTACATCTCATCTCATTTGATCCTTACCACCACCTTAGTGGGGTTATGCTATTATGCTAGGCGGTAGATGCTATTATTTTCCCCTAACTTTTACAATACAAGAAACTGAAGGAGACAGTAGTTAGGCTACTTAGGGAATTCCTTTATAATAAAACTGTAAGGTGAGTTGTAATTTTTCCATGAATGGCATGCCAAGGAGATCCTATTTTTTACCTTATTTGATTATAGGGAATGTTGCCAAGAATGTAACCTCACTGGGTCTGTGTTTCCAAATAGAACTTGGGCAAAGTTTCATAGGATCCTAGAGCTAGGCTTTGGAGGCCATCTAGTCTAATCCATCCATTATATTTGTGGGGGAACAGAGACCCAGGGATGACAGAGTCATAGAGCTAGTGCTGTGAAGGAGCCCAGAGGTCATCTACTCCAACCCTTCCCCATTTTATATGTGAGGAAACAGAAAACCAAGGAAAAGAGGCTTGCCAAAGGTCATGCAGGTAATATGCTATCCAAGGTGCCATCAGAACCAAGGCCCTCTCAGTCTGGAGCACTTTTAGAGACTATTCAGCCTGTTAACTGGAATAATAGCAGCAGGACAGTTATACCTTCCACATTGCAATTTTCCCCATCATGGTTTTGATATATTAAGTATAAGAAATTGAATGAGAATTTGGGGGGAGTTTTGCAGAAGCTGCAGAAGACATGCAAAGGCCAGCTGTTGCCACAGAAAAAGTTTAAAAACTCAGAAATGCATCAGATATATGTATAGTATTGCATAACATCAACCCAAACTTTACAGTAAGATGCTGTAAACATCCCATGAAAGAAAAGGGAAAAAAAACCCAGACTTTTCTGGTACAAAGGGAGGGCCAAAACATTTTATATGGATTTTCCAGATCATGGGGGCGCCATACCCCTAACCCTGCAAGGCAGAAGGAATAACTATAGTTACTTCCTAAAGAACTTAGATAGAATGGTGCCTAGCTCGTAGTTGGTGCTATATAAATGCGTATTCCCTTGCCCCTTAAATGAAAAGAGAAGTTAGATGCAAGCAATATTTCAGTAGTGGGATCAGCGATACTAGACAACTGACTAGAAATTGGGGTGAAGAAGAAGGAAGACTCCAAGGTGACTGAGTGGGCAAGTCAGATGATGAGAAAAAGGCCATTTTGGCAGAAATAAGGGATTTAGGAGGATGGGGAGGATTCGTGAGAATGATTTGAGTTCTAGCCATGTTGAGTTTCACCTGCTTAGTGGGACATGCAGGTCCCTCTGTCCAGCCAGAGATTGGAAATAGTAGGCCAGGGGTGGGGAACCTGTGACCTCAAAGCCACATGTGGCCCGCTAGGTCCTCGAGTGTGGTCCTTTGACTGAATCTAAACTTCACAGAACAACTGCCCTTAATAAAAGGGTTTGTCCTGTAAAACTTGGACTCAGTCAAAAGGCCGCACCCAAAGGCCTCACGGGTTCCCTGCCCTAGTATTAGACTGAGGCTTCAGGGGGAGGTTGGGGCTAAAGATACAGATTTGGGATTCACCTGCCTAGACCTAGGAGACAATCATTTGGTGTCACTGAAGCCAGAGGAGCAGAGATTGTCAAGAAAGGTGAGGCTGACCCACTGAAGAACAAGAATGAGAAAGCCTGAGGAAAGCTTAATGGATTTGGCTACTGAGGAAGTCACTGATGACTTTCAATTAATTGAACTTCGTGTATGTGGTAGGGGAAGGGGAAAGGAGGTGACAATATATGTTATTTCATCAGTGTGGAGAGGTCCTGGCAAGAAAACTCCCTGTTAGTGCAAATTGACTCCAGCCCTGCAAATTAGCATCTTAGAGAGCCCCCTGAGGGTGTCCAAGGTCACACAGCCAATATATGTGTCAGTAGTGGGACTCTAACTCAAGTCCTATTGACCCCACAGACTCATGCTTCCTATTAACTGATTGAGCCCACTGGACTAAATGGTTCCTCCCTACTAAATGATAGCAGGCCAGGGTCACATAGTCAGTGAGTGTCAAAGATGAGATTTGAACTCAGGTCTTACTGGTTCTGAGTCTGACTCCATGATCCTTATGCCATTCTGCTTCTCATACTGTTATAAGGGTAATATAGAGGCATTGGAAATATGCCATCAGTGATAAATACTCTGTTTTATGAGTATGATTAGAAATGCTTTGTATGAGTTGTCAATAGAGTCTGGTATGCCTGCATTCAAAGTGGATGAAATTGGGATGAAAATATTGGCAGTAATGACATCAGCAGCCCTTAACACGCGATTGTGGAGTTGGGCTAAACAAATCTTTTGAGAAATTAAGCTTCTGTCAAAGCCAGCAACAAGAACCGATCCATTTTAAGAATCCACTTATTCTCCATTCGCCTTTCTTGTTCTTCACTGTTTTTCCGATTACATATGACTGCCCTTCACATTTGAAATGTCATTGGAAATGATACTGTGGACAGTGATTACTTAGAGCAAATCCCATGATAGGTGCTTTTTCTTCAGATGAGCACAGAGAAGCAAATGTCAGAGTGGTGGTATGTGACCCACGAGACAACTACTCTATCTTTTCCCAAGAATTACATCAATGCTGAATTACCATCCATGCTAACAGCAGGCAGGTTCCTTGCGCCTCTCACGTTTGCAAAGCTCCGGCTTTCATATTATCAGCCTCTTTCCTTTCCGTTGTGCCATGTTTTTCTTTCTTTCTTTTCTTTTGGTGGAGAACAGTCAAAAAAGCAAAGCAAAGAGTTTGGGAACCTTTTTTCAAGATTGGCAGGTCCTTAACAGAAACGTCAGAAACAAGAATGCTATGGGTGTATATTGCAAACATATCTTCTCTTCCTCCATGGAGGCTGCTGTATTTCCTTGCCTTCACGTGGAGTGGACCTTAGGCTGCCAAAGCATATATCAGTATTTCACAGGCTTGAGCAGGTCCTCCCAAGCCAGATGGCTTGGTGCATAGGCCCATTCATTCAGAAGGGATCATAGATTCAGAGGTGGAAGGGATGTCAGAAGCCATTTAGTCCAGTCATTTTACTAATGAGTAATCTGCAGCCCAGGGA
This sequence comes from Phalanger gymnotis, assembly GCA_028646595.1. Lineage (NCBI taxonomy): Eukaryota > Metazoa > Chordata > Mammalia > Diprotodontia > Phalangeridae > Phalanger > Phalanger gymnotis. The sequence continues at coordinate 175,040,302 of CM053623.1, read as the reverse complement.
GGTTTAGTAGGTATTAGAAACAGATTGTCCCCTGATCACTGGAGTCCCAACCAGATTAGCCAACTTCAGAGATGCCTGTTCCCATTGGGATGATCCCATCATGGGTGATGAACTATTTTGTCCATAGAATCTAATCAAGTGTGGAAGAATAGTGATCTGCATTGATGAATGGAGAATTCACTTGGATGATATCATAGATCTTTTAGAATTAAAGTAATTATGTAAATATTTTGTACGCAAGCACACAGACACATTTCATTCACTGTGCCTGAAGTGTCTTGGATGTGCATATTTCTCACTACCAATGCAGTTTGTGACCATGCCAAGTCTTCACATCTTCTGTAGCTTTGGGCTGGATTTTGCTGAAAATGCTCCTTGTAGAATCCACCTTCTGTACTAGAAATCTTTCTTTGCTTTTTCTAATATTTCATGGGTATGAGTGCAGCACCGAAATCATTGATCTGTTAAGCCTCATGTTCACTGAACGAGGACTTAGTTATCTAACAACGGCACAGAGAAATGACAACAACTAGTGTTCACATAGCACTTACAAGTTGGCAAGATGCTTTGCATCTGTTATTTCATGTGATCATCACCTGTGAGGATCCCAGTTTTACAGATGAGGAAACTGAGGTTAAATAACTTACCCAAGGTCACACAGATAATCAGCGCCTGAGGAAGCATTCAAACAGGTCTTCCTGCTCAGTTCTGTATCCTCTTTGTCACCTAGGTACTTAAGGCACTGAAGAGTAAATGTACTTGTTGAGATGTTTGAAATCCTGGGCAATCTCCCAAATGTGGTCTGGTCTGGTCACTAAGGATCATATGCAAGACTGAACCCAGGTTTTCCTAGCTCTGATGAGAGCTTTCTATCTATCGTGTGCACCATATTGCTTCCTCTCTATATTAAAACGTTGTTCAGTCATTTCGGTCATATCTGACTCTTTGTGACCCCATTTGGGGTGTTCTTGGCAAAGATACTGGAATGGTTTTCCATGTTCTTCTCCAGCTCATTTGACAGATAATGAAACTGAGGCAAACAAGGCTAAGTGACTCTCCCAGCATCACACAGCTAGTAAGTGTCTGAGGCCGGACTTTAACTCAGATTTTCTTGACTCCAGGCCTGGCACTCCATCCCCTGCATCACCTAGCTGCCCCTTATATTAAGATACAGGCAGATAGACACACAGACACATACATATATATCTTTATATGTGTATGTCTTTATATGTATACATGTGTGCATATATGTATATACACACACAGATATATATATATACATATATATATATATATACACACACAAAGATATGCATCGAGAGAAAGAAGGGGAAAGGGGGAGAGCAAAAGGAAAGAAGAAGGAGGGAGGAAGGGAAAGAAGGAGAGAGACAAAGAGACATAAACACAATCAGACACAACTCTGTTTGACGCATGAGCTGAATGACCATGGGCAAATAGAAGGATAAGTGATCAGAATCATCCTTTAAGAAAATCACTCTGGAAGGATGAGAGTAGGGGAGTGACTGGAAGAATTAGAAGACCATTGCAATAGCCTGAGGAGAGAAGTCATGGGGAGATAAACTAAGAAGGTGTTTGTATGAATAGAGAAACAGGTCATGTGGAAGAGATATGCTGGAGGTAGACATGACGAGATTTGGCAACCAATCGGTTACATGGATTAAGGATAGTGAAGAGTCAAAATAGGCACCACCATTATGAACCTGGGCGAGTGACTACAGGAATAGTGATATCTTCAAAATAGACTTAGAAAAGGGATGGGCTTGTGGGAAGACATAATGAACTCGATTTTTGGGCATGTTAAGTTTGAGATGCTTGTGGGGCATTCAGTTTGAAACATCCAAGTTAGCAAATGGAGATGAAGAGACTCAGAGGCAAGGCTAAGGCTGAATATGTAGATTTATGTGCCTGAAGATGAGAACAAGAGAGGAAGCAAGACAAACCTTGGTATGGACCCACACGTAAGGGGCAGTGCTTGGAGGATGGACCAGCTACCTAAGCAGACTGGGAAGGAGCGGTCATTTAGGCAGGAGGGAGGAGACCCAAGACAGTGCAGCATGACAGAAATGCAGAAATGATAGAGTATCCTCCAGGATAGGAGGGAAAGGTATTGAGCAGCGTCACATGCTGAGGAGAGGCTGAGAAGGAGGAGGCTTGAGAAGACATTTGGGGAGTAAGAGATTGGCTACTCTGGAGAGAGTGGCTTCAACTGGGTGAGGAGGTCAGGAGCCAGACTGCAAAGGGCCGAGAAGAAAGAAGTGATGAGGAGATTTCGTTGAGTGTAGACTGCTTTTCCCAGTTACTTAGCTGAGAGAGAGGAGTGATACAAAATGATGGCTGGAGGGAATGGTGGGGTTGAAGGAGGGTTCTTTTCAGAATGAGGAAAACTTGAGTAAGCCTGTAGGGAGCAAGGAAGGAACTGGGAGATAGGAGCAATGATTGATGGAACAAACAGATGAGAAACATGGTGGGAACCGGAGAGGGAAAGATCAGGGGGGCTGGTAGAGAGGTTAGCTTTGGCAAGAATGGCTTCTCCATCACAGACTGGAATTAAGACAAAGAGAAGGGATGATGACAAGAGATTTTGACATGTAGGGAAGGGAAGGTGAGGGAGCTTGCCATGAATGGTCTCTCTGTTAAAGTATTAAATGAAACCCTCCACTGAAAGAGAGGATGAGAGAGCTGTAGCTGTGGGTGCTTTGAGGAGAGAAGAAAAGGTTTGGAGTAGACTATGGGGAGCAGGATACATTCTCAATTAAAGAGGAGGAAAAGAGTTGGTTTCTTCTGCCTGATGGAACAATTTCTGATCTTCTTTGACAGATGGGTTTTTCTCGCTGAGAGTTCCCAACACCAGTAAGAGCATAGGTCCAGGAAAATTACAAACGCACACACATACACACACGTATGTGTGTGTATATGTATATTCGTATACACTGTGTGTATGTATATATGTGGCATATATGCACAAACAATATGAGAATTTGTATATATACATGGATGAACTATATATACTCTGTTTATAGATATATATATATTATATATATACATGTATATACACACATACACACAGTATATAGAAATATATTAAATCTATCAGTGGAAAAGTAGTTCTTAATTCTAATTGAAGTTGAGGGTGTGTGAATGTATGTATGTGTGTCCTATACATTCTATATATTTATATCTTTAAATGTTTTCTGTAGGACTAACTTTTCCTAATAGATTCAGTGCTGAATTTTATACATGCTTAAGTGAGGAAACTTTCCCTACCCATGCACATTGGCACCTTCTCTGCAACATGTATGCTTTTTTTTGATTCTTTAATGTATTTAATTCATTTATTTAATTTATTTAATATTTTTAGTTTCCAGCATTGATTTTCGCAAGAGTTTGAATTACAAATTTTCTCCCCATTTCTCCCCTCCCCCCCACTCCAAGATGGCATATGTTCTGGTTGCCAGATTCCCTAGTCAGCCCTCCCTTCTGTCACTTCACTCCCCACCCATCTCCTTTTCCCTTACTTTCTTGTAGCGCAAGGTAAATTTCTATGTCCCCATTGCCTGTATATCTTACTTCCTAGTTGCATGCAAAAACTTTTTTTGAACATTTGTTTTTAAAACTTTGAGTTCCAAATTCCCTCACCTCTTCCTTCCGAAACCCCCCTCCCTAAGAAGGCAAACAATTCAACATAGGCCACATGCGTATCATTATGTAAAACCCTTCCACAATACTCATGTTGTGAAAGACTAACTATATTTTGTTCCTTCTTAACCTATGCCCCTTTATTCAATTTTCTCCCTTGACCCTATCCCTTTTCAAAAGTGTTTGTTTTTGATTACCTCCTCCCCATATCTGCCCTCCCTTCTATCGTCCCCCCTTTTTATCTCCTTCCTCCTTCATTCTAGTGGGGTAAGATACCCAATTGAGTTTGTATGTTATTCCCTCCTCAGGTCATATCCGATGAGAGCAAGATTCACTCATTCACCCTCACCTGCCTCCTCTTCCCCCTCACCTGCCCCCTCTTCCCTTCCTACAGAAATGCTTTTTCTTGCCACATTTGTGTGAAATAATTTACCCCATTCTATCTCTCCCTTTCTTTCTCTCTCAATATATTCCCCTCTCATCCCTTAATTTGATTTTATTTTTTTAGATAGCATCCCTTCATATTCAACTCACCCTGTTCCCTCTGTCTATATATATATATATATATATATATATGTATATACACACATATATACACACATATATATGTATATATGTATGTGTATGTATGTATATACACACACACACACATATTGTATATATATGTATGTATACATGCACACACACACACACACATATATATATATTCCCTTCAGCTACCCTAATACTGAGGTCTCATGAATTATACACATCATCTTTCCATGTAGGAATGTAAACAAAACAGTTCAACTTTAGTAAGTCCCTTATGATTTCTCTTTCTTGTTTACCTTTTCATGCTTCTCTTGATTCTTGTGTTTGAAAGTCAAATTTTCTATTCAGCTCTGGTCTTTTCACTGAG
>CM053623.1:175009793-175035647 GCA_028646595.1 Phalanger gymnotis | reverse complement strand
GAAGTCCATATTTTGCCTTGGAGCATGATACTCAGTTTTGCTGGGTAGGTGATTCTTGGTTTTAAGCCTAACTCCTTTGACCTCCATAATATCATATTCCAAGCCCTTTGATCTCTTAATGTAGAAGCTGCTAGATCTTGTGTTATCCTGATTGTGTTTCCACAATACTCAAATTGTTTCTTTCTGGCTACTTGCAGTATTTTCTCCTTGATCTGGGAGCTCTGGAATTTGGTGACAATATTCCTAGGGGTTTTCTTTTTGGGATCTTTTTGAGGAGGCATTCAGTGGATTCTTTCCATTTGTATTTTACCATCTGGCTGTAGACTATCAAGGCAATTCTCCTTGATAATTTCTTGAAAGATGTAGTCCAATAAATTTAAAATTCTCTCTCCTGGATCTATTTTCCAGGTCAGTGGTTTTTCCAATGATATATTTCACATTGTCTCCCATTTTTTCATTCCTTTGTTTCTGTTTTATACCATCTTGATTTCTCATAAAGTCACTAGCTTCCACTGGCTCCAATCTAATTTTTAAGGTAGTATTTTCTTCAGTGGTCTTTTGGACCTCCTTTTCCATTTGACTAATTCTGCCTTTCAAGGCATTCTTCTCCTCATTGGCTTTTGGAAACTCTTTTGCCATTTGAGTTAGTCTGTTTTTTAAGATGTTATTTTCTTCAGTGTCTTTTGGGTCTCCTTTAGCTGGTCATTGACTTGTTTTTCTTGGTTTTGTCACATCACTCTCATTTCTCTTCCCAATTTTTCCTCTACTTCTCTAACTTGCTTTTCCAAATCCTTTTTGAGCTCTTCCATGGCCTGAGACCAGTTCGTGTTTTTCTTGGAGGCTTTTGAGGTAGGCTCTTTGACTTTGTTGACTTCTTCTGGCTGTATGTTTTGGTCTTCTTTGTCACCAAAGAAAGATTCCAGAGTCTGAGACTGAATCTGAGCGCGTTTTTGCTGCCTATTCATGTTCCCAGCGAACTTACTTGATCCTTGAGCTTTTCATCAGGGTATGACTGCTTGTAGAGTATAGAGTACTTTGTCCCAAGCTTGAGGGGCTGCACTATTGTTTTCAGAGCTTTTTCTACACAGCAAGCTCTGCCACACCAGCACTACTCCTCCCACATGAACCGCCAACCCAGAGGGGATTCGGATCTAAGCTGGCTCTGCACTCCCACTCTGATCTGCCATTTATTTCCTCCCACCGGGTGGGCCTAGGGCCAGAAGCACCTGCAGCTGTAGTTCTGTAAGTTCCTCAGAGCTGCACTACCTTCACTGCCCCCTGGGCAAAAACCACAAACTCCTTTCACTCTTTCTCGGAGCTTTTCCCACTAACCTTCTCTGTTGTCTTTGGTGTTTGTAGGTTGAAAAGTCTGGTAACTGCCACAGCTGTCTGATTCAGGGCTCTAGGGCCTGTTCTGCCTGGCTCCCAGTCTGTTTGGTCTGGGCACAGCCCACACTGGGCTCTGCTCTGCTCCGCTCCCAGTTCTGTGGAATAGACCTTACCCAATGACCATCCAGGCTGTCCTGGGCTGGAGCCCTGCTTCCCTCTGCTATTTCGCGGGTTCTGCAGTGGTAGAATTTGTTCAGAGCCATTTTTATGGGTGTTTGGAGTGACCTGGGTGGGGGAGCTCGTGCAGGTCCCTGCATTCCAGCCACTATCTTGGCCTGCAGCATGTAATCTTAGAGAGTTTCCTAGAGAGTTGAGAGGTTAAGTGACTTATCCAGAGTCACACAGACAGTGTGTGTCAAAGGCACAATTAGGACCCAGGTGTTTCAGGTTCTAAAGCTGGCTTTCTGTCCACTGTACCTTGTTGCCTTTCCATCCCCCTTTCCTACCTGTTCCCTCTTCCTTCCTCTCCTTCCGTGTTCTTGGCTCTGATACTCCAGTGGATCACTGATCTCAAAATATGAACTCCCTCCTCTAGTTGGCTCATGACCTAGGCAGGGCCATACCAAAATTCATCCATGTCCTCCCATAAATTTGTCACTTTGGACCCTCCCCACATGTTGGGGGCCTTCCTTGTACTCTCTGCACATTGTGTGCTTACCAACGGAGGGTGCAGGCTGTCCAATGGTTGTTCCTTGTTCTTGCTATGTGGCCAGCTCATCATTTTTCCCAGTTGGACATTTCTCCAAAGACACCCTCCTCCAAACCATTTCTAAATAATTCCTCCTTTGTAGCAGGTTTCAGTCTACTCACACCCACCATCCTCCTCCATGTTGTCCTTTGGGTGACCCTCAACTTGAATTCTTCAGACAACCTGGTATTCTGTGAATAGCATCCATCTCCCATTACCAGAAGATTAGTGGCACTAACAAGATAAGTCTTTGTTCAAGATAGAGGCTTGGGATCTACAACTTCCAAAAGGCAATCCAGCCCTTTTCTCCAATCTAATTATAAATCCTCCATCAAAATCCTTCTCAATTACCTCATTGTACTTATCAGTCTATAGACCTCTGACAGGCACCACAGATGGACCAAAACCCCAGCCCAGAATTAAATAGGCAGAAGAAATCAAGCCAGGTCACATTTGGGAAATTGCCCAGAGTTCCATTGATCCCGAGCTGCTCACTGCTGAAACAGCTCTTCTTGGCACATAGTAAGTGCCTAATAAATGCTTTTTCATTCATATGTCCATTCACTGGTATTGAGCTATAAAACTGCAAATTGTGAACTACAAGGACCTCGGAAGAACCAAAATGGCAGGAGACCTCAAAGGAATTGCAAGTGTAGTGTTGACTATCAGAAGGAGCAGCAGTGGTGTGAGGGTGGAGGGGAGCAGTAGGGATAGTTCCCATTTCCATAATTCCCTTTAAAGTTTGCAAAGCATCTTACATAGATGGCCTCATTTGGTCCTCTTGACAACTGCAGGAGTAAGGTGCTATCATTGTTCCCATTTTACAGATGAGAAAACTGAAAATGAGCAAAGCTGAGTGACTTTTGACAATAGTCAAACAGGTGGTAAGTAAGAGAGACATTGTGGGAGGATGGAGAGACCCCTGGACCTGGAACTGGAGAATTAGTGTTTAAATCTCAACTCTGTCACTTCTACTATGTGCCTTTGGGCAAGTCATTTAACCTCCATGGGCCTCAGTCTCTTCATCTGTAAAACGAGGGGGGTAGATGAAAACATGTCTTCTAAGCTGTTTTTGTGTCATGGAACCCTTTGGCAGTCTGGTGAAGCCTATGAATCCCTCTCTGAATAATGTTGTTAAATGCGTAAAATAAAATACATTGGATTAGAAAGGAAACCATTTCTGTTGGAATGCTGTAAGTCTGTGATGCTACAATTCTGTCGAATGCAGGATTGGAACTCAGATATTCCTGACTCCATGCTGCCTCTCTCTAGTGAATCACCAAGGGAAAGGTGGAGTGGTTGGCATTAGCAAGAGAGCCTGCCTTTTGGCAGAAGAACAAGGGATAGATAGAGTCCACAGCCTGGGTATATTGCAGGGCTGCCCTGGAAGTCCTAACAGGACCAAAGGCAAGGTGCAGCATACTAACTGGGTGAGTCTTCCATGGAGAACCTGGGGGATGGCTTAACTCATAATATGGGAGCTTGATGATGTGCCCTACTGGAAAGAGTTCTCATAACAGAGATCACAGATGAGTAGACACATCTAGGAAGTTATCAAAATGACAGACATAGAGGGGTGGAGAAAGAAACATAAAGGAGAGGGAGGGGGAGGAGGGGAAGAAAGATGACAAGGGAGGAGGAAAAGAAAGAACAACACACTGAGAACATTCTTGCTGCAGTTTCAAAGGAGTCAGGAAGTGTGGTCATGTTGGAGTGGACCTGTCCCTGGTCTAGAGACTTTCCAATATGAGAACTTCCTCTGCCAGAACAGGTTGGCATCTCCCCACAGCAGGCTTAGAGGGTCTCCTAAGGCAGTGAAAGGCTGAATGCCAACCCAAAGGTTAGGAGACAATAGTTTTATGTCAGAGGCAGGACTCAGCCCAGGTCTAGCTGAGATTGGCTCTCTACACTGCTTCTCAATACTGCTTTCTCTGTGTGTTTCTGCAGGGGAGGGATACCACAAACTTTGTATCAGGGGCAGGACTGACATTTGTATCACAGACCAGCTGGTTGAAATACGTTTGTATGTGTCTGGTTATGTCTTTGGGCCTCTGTTTCCTCTTTCATAAAATGAGAGAGATGGAATCTGTGAACTCTGAGGTCTGTTCCAGGTCTGGGTCTGTGATCCTTTGATTCAGCACACAGGAGGGTGGAGATATCTAAAAAGGGTAATGCATTTAGCCACTAATGACTTGATGCAAATAAATATAGTGAATCGTTGTTTGGATGCCTAGGCTTGGAGAAGGGTGTACTGAGCGGAAGGGGAGACTCGATGAGGATGGGGATGGGGATGGAGCAGTCTTGCACATGGGCTGCTGCCTGAGGATGGAAGCAAATTGAAGACACTCTGCTTAGCTTCAGAACTTCATGGCAGCTGCGGAGTACTTTGAAAAGTTTAGTTGGGATGAAAGAGAAATGGAGGGAGGGGTGCACTAGAGAGGGGCTGTTCACTAGAGAATCACAGATTTAGAGCCCGAAGGGGCCTTTGAAGTATTCTGGTCCAACCCCTTCATTTTACATTTGAGAAAACCGAGACCAGGGAAATCAAGGGATTTGCCCAAGGCCACACAGAGAGTGTCGCAGGTGGGATTTGAACTCTGTTATGATCCAGACCTGGGCAGAGCTCTTTTCCCCTGCTGATGCTGAGCGTGAATCTCTTCATTTGAAGCCAAGGATCATTCGCATATTAAAGGCACATTTCTGCTGTACCCATCAGTAAAGTCTTCATATTTTACTTTGTAAACACAGAGAGCAGGTACCCAGGATCGATCAAATCGTCCTGCAGATGAATTTGGCAATCTCGCCTCTTCGGCCTGTGTTTATTTTTATTGATCTCAAGGCTTTAGAGAAATCCCTCAGGAAAGGAGAGGGAGGTTGGGGTTCATTTAGATCAGATTGAATGTTTCATTTTTCTGCCCCCAGAGACTGCAAACTATCTCGAAACACTTGTTTTATTACTTTTGTTCGTTTTTTATTGGCCTCCAAAAGGATGCTGGTTGTTTTTATCGATTTGCGCTGTCAGGGGAGACCCAGATGAGTTCAGGAAAGTTTGAGGTTGTTGTGGAAATTAAGCAAACGATGCAGTCTGAGGCTCAAGCTTCTGCAGGACCTGGGGTTTCTCTTTAGTGGGGTATTATTTATTGAGGTCTTCTTCAGGGAGCAAGACCAATTAGTCAAAAGGAGGAACCTCTGCCCTGGTACCAGGAGACCGGATAGCTAACCTGCATTGTGTTATTTAGTGCCTTTGAAACCACCTTCCCCCAAGTCACTCACCCATTACATTCCTCCCTTACCTTGTCTCTGAAGGAATTTTAAGATGAGTTACCCCTACATAATGAGCTAGTGTAAACGCTCTGGAGAAAGGCTCTAAAGAGTAGAGTGACTTCACTTAAAAAATCTGCCCCACATCCATAGAAGCTATTGTCCAAGGTATCATGATGAGGGTGACCTTAGCTACCAAACCCATCTGTGCCCTCTTTGAGGGCACTGATTGTTTCGTTTTTGTGTCTCCAGAGCCTAGAAACACCCTGAGGCCAATTCTAAGATGTTCAGACTTGGGACAAAAAGTATTTGATTTGTCATCTGAATGTTTCATTTTATGAATAAGTAAAATAGGGGCAACTACGTGGCACCAATAACACATAGAGCTCAGATCCTGAAGTCAGGAGGACCTGAGTTCAAATCCAGCCTCAGATGCTTACTACCTGTGTGCCCCTGGGCAAGTCACTTTACCCTATTTGCCTCAGTTTCCTCATATGTCAAATGAGCTTTAGAAGGACATGGTAAACCATTCCAGTATCTTTGCCAAGAAAACCCCAAATGGAGTCACAAAGAGTTCGACATGACTGAAAACGACTCAACAACAACAAAGTAGATAAATGGGATTTGAGTTACAAGTAGAGGGAGCCTTCCTGTTTAAAAGAATAAGTCAGCTTTCAGGTACTTTTCCTCGTGTGTATGTGTGTGTGTATGTGTAGAGGTTCATACCTGTGATGTTATTGATCTAGGGAACTCCCAGTGAAGAAACTCCTCCCACCTCGGAGTCTGACAACTCACCTGTAACTTAGTCTTACAGACTGGCTTCATCCATTACTAGATAGATGCCTGAGGACAGAGCTGGCATATGTCCTGGCAGGTCTTCTCTCCTCCAGAACTATTAATGACACTCCATTCGCTCTTCCCCTCTGCCCTCTTCCCATTTGCGAATTCATATCTTTAGCTAATTCTGGAATTTCTAAATCAAGGGGATCTTGCTCTAGCCTTAATAGGAATGTGTCTCATCAGTCCAGCCAGTATGTCCCATCAGGACCCACTCTTCTGACTTTGAGAACTATTCATCCCACTCTTCCACATTCAGCTTGCTTGTTGAATCAGAATATTGACAAGGACGGCTGAGAAGACAGGCTCCACATGCCAGTTTTTTTCTCCTCCCCTTATATGTCAGGTCCCCCAAGATTGTGCTGTTTCTTCTGCTCAGGGTTCCTGTTATTTCTGCTTCAGTAATCGGTTGCTTCTCATGGGTCCAAATTATGTCCAGAATCTAATCCCCCTGATATTTCCTTTACCTTTAGAAAGATGAAAGTATCAGGAAGGTGAGTCCAGAATTTATTAATCTCTCTGCCTTTTACCGTGTGAGGCTGGGAGCAGAAAAGCCAGTCCTTAACACCCCCTGACTTCTCTTGTCCCAGCTCTGGTCAGCAGATTCTTAATCACTTGTCTGGCAAGTTTCATGGTCCCATGAGGCTACCAGATAAGAGAACTGTAGTGATGCTACCAGCTGCTCCAGCGTTCCCAGCAAGAATGGGTGTACCTGCCACTCTGTTCATCAGGAAGGAAGCTGAGTGAGGACTCAGAGGACCAGCAGCCTGGGTTCTGTTCTCACCTCTGCCACTTGATAACTGAGTCTGAAGCCTTCAGCCTCACTCAACTTCTTGGGCTTTTTGTTGTCCAATCATTTTTCAATCGTGTCCGACTCTTTGTGACCCCATTTGGGATTTTCTTGACAAAGATACTGCAGTGGTTTGCCATTTCCTTTCCAGTTTATTTTACAGATAAGGAAACTGAGGCAAACAGAGTAAAGTAATTTCCCAGGGTCACACAGCTGGTAAGTGTCTGAGGTCAGATTTGAGCTCAGGAAATGTCTTCTGTGCACTATGGCATCACTTTGCTGCCCTAGTCACACAGCTAGTAGGTGTCTAAGGCAAGATTTGATTAATAATAACAGCTAACATTTATATAGAGCTTATTATGTGCCAGGCACTGTACTAAGTGCTTTACCAATATCTCATTGGATCCTCACACCAACTCTAGGAGGTAGGTGCTATTATTGTCCTCATTTTACAGATGAGGAAACTGAGGCAGACAGATTAAATAACTTGCCCAGGGTCACACAGCTAGTAAGTATCTGAGGCCAGATTTGAGCTCAGGTGTTCCTGCCTCCAGGCCAGGCATTCCATTTACTGTGCTGCCTAAGTTGGATTTGAACCCAAGTCTTCCTTACCCCCAAATCCAACGTTGTCCTTCACGCCACACTGCCTCTGATGGCTAGATTGTATCAAGTACATTTTTATCTAGCCCAGCTTAGGTGAATTATTATTACTAATGTAATTTTTTTTCTTTCCTGAAGATTATGCCAATTCATTTTTGAAGTGCCTTCATTACTTCCTAAAGAGAGTTGACATGATTCAGTAGAGATTAAGTACTTTATAAAATTTTAACTGTGGGAACCCTGCTATGCAAGACTAGCTTTCTGAAGGAAGAGTCAAAAGAAATGAGGCATCTTCAGTCCCACAGTAGGGAGGATGCACTTCTGAGCGAAATAGTTTAGCTTCCCATGCAGGTGGGCAGAAGCCTGAAAATGAGGAAATAGGAATCCTCTCCTCTGCCCTCACCACTGAAGGGTGCCCTGGCCTAGGGGTCCACAAAAGTATAGACTTGGAAACTATTTCAGAAGCCATACAATGCAGTGCAACCAACAGGGGGGAAAAAAACCTCTTGAGTATATCTGGTAAGTGATCATTCAGCCCGCCTTCTTGTTAAGATTTATCACCCTCAACGGACTCTGTGACGTGGTGACACTGGCCTTGCTTGTATTTGCCCAAGACATTCCCATTCCTGACTCCTTCCTGGCCTGGAATTCTCTTCTGCTTCCTGGCTCCTCTACTCTGACTTTGTTCCCACCTTGGCTAAAGTCTCAAGAAGCCTTTCCAGACCTCCTCTTGATACTGGTGTCTTCTCTCTGAGATTTTCCTGTATACGTCTTGTTTGTATGTGGTCTCCCCTTATTAGTTTGGAAGCTCCTTGAGGGCAGGGATAATGTTTGCCTTTGTATCATCAGTGTATCACATAGTACCTAGAACATAATGGATTAGAACATAACGGGTTCCTTACATAATAACCAGAACATAACAGATTAATTGACTCTTGATTTGACCTTTTGAGAGTGTTCTCTCTTCTCAAATCAGCTCATTACATTTTAAAATAGCTTTAATTATTAGGAATTTTTTTTTAAACCAGGGAGCCTAAATTTGTCTCCTAGGGACTTCCCCATACACACTCTTACTTATTCCCTGGGAGACCCTGGGATAAGACCAATTGCTCTTCTGCTTGACAGCCCTTCAAATATGTGAAGTCAGCCTGAGTCTTCTCTTCCCCAGGCTAGCCACCCTCAGCTGCTTTACCCGATATTCATATGATCTCATCTTTCTGAGTCTCCTCCCTATTGACACTCTCTAAATTATCAGTCCTTCCTAGAATACAGCCCCTAGGACTAAAGAAGACCTATCCCAGGTAGATTCTGACTAGTGGAGGGTAGAGCAAGATTCCTGCCTCCTTATTCCTGGAAACTCTACCTCACCAAGTAGCCCAACAATGTGTTAAGTTTTTTTTTTTTGCTATTTTATTACACTGCTGGCTCATCCATAGCTTAGAATCATTCCCTTCCCCTACCCACCCCCCCCCAAAAAAAAGCTCAGATATTTTTCAGGTAAACTGATATCTAGCCATGCCTTAACCATTTTATATTCATGAAATTGACTTTTTGGACCCAAGGTAAGACTTTGCATTTATCTCTGTTAGATTTTACCATATTAGATTTAACCTAGTGTTCTAGCCTCTCAAGATATGATTCTGTCATCCAATTGATTATCTTTCTGTCCAGGTTTGTCTCACCTACAGATTTGTTAAATATTCCAGCTAAGCCTTTATGCAAGTAATTTGTAAAAGAAGGTTGTTTTGTGGCCCTTAAATCCTTCCAGTGTCCAGATACACTGCCTAGGCAAGCTAATTAGTGGGGATAAGAAAGCTAGAGGTAGCCTGGTGTAATACAGAGAGGGCCAGACTTTAAATCTGAGAGATCTGCATTCAACTCCTGCTTTCAGCACATCTTAGCTGTTATCATCATGGACAAATGGCTTAATTCTAATTGTCCTCAGGCAGCTCTCTATGATTCTAAATTAGAGGCATTCTGCATCAGTAGAGGGAATTTCCGTGCTGGGAGATCCCTACACTGCTGAAAACAAAGGTCCAGACTAATAACAGATGAATGAAAAAAGTTCTTATTACGTGCCAGACACTTTGATAAGTGCTGGACACTGTCCGGTGCCCTCAAGGTATGTGTATTTTAATAAAGAGAGACAACACATGTGGAGGAATGATGGCCAGGAAAGGGAGTTTTGGTCTGGAGAATCACAGGGATAATTATTTAATCTTATAAGACAGACAGTGCTCTCACCTTATCACCAATTAAGCCAGCTCAGTCCTCAGGCAGAAATTCCAGAGATGAATCCATTAATTCCTCCTTGGGATTGGGAGCCTGGATTCTGAAGGTCCATTGCATAGGTTGCTGGTCCAGGATGGCAATCAGCATGCCTGAAGGCAAGATAGCCTGGATGGATGGATGGATGGATGGATGGATGGATGGATGGATGGATGGGATATGAAGCAGTAGTGAGGGGAAAATAAAAGAGGAGGAAGAGAAGGCTGAACTAATCAAGCCCTTTCTATTCATGGCCCATTCAGTCCTCACAATGACCCTGATATGTAGGTAAGGAACATTGTCTTTTATCCCCATTTTATAGATGAGGTTACTCTACCCAAGGTCACAGGGTTAGTAAGAGGAAGAGATGGGATTGGAACCTAGTTCTTTTGATTCTAGAACCTAGTGTTCTTTCTCTTTCATTGAACCTCTTAGGTTGTGGATAAGTTAGGCTTTGAAAAAAAGCATAAAAAATATAAAATATGAAAGTCAGTGCTTACTCTTAGTCCTTATTTGCTCAAGACATTGAGATTCAAGATTGCTTTGATGTTGCTAAATGAGTCCAACACTTTGGGAATTGCTGAGCAGGTGAACATGTTTATAGACAGATGGGTTTATTAAGATTCACTCTGATGGATTTCAAGACTGCTTTTTCCTTCACAATCTGTCTTTGAAGTGAAATGTCCACTATAGTTCATCTCTTCTGGTCCCATCTACTACTCAACCCTAACCTGAGTTACAGGCAAAGGAATGGAGATTTCATCTCTATGAAGACATGATTTTATGGACACTCCTTCTATTAAAGTAGATCTCGACCCATCTAACACTGAGTAAATGACTCCTAGAGAATCACTTGAGATGCAGAGAGGCTAAGTCTCTTACTCAGGGTTACACAGTTAGTAATTAATCAGCAACCATTCGTTATGTGCCAGGCAGTGTGCTAGGTGCTAAGTATGGAGTGGTATTTAAATGCTGGTCTTCCAGATTCCAAGGCTAGTGTACTCTATGTATGATAATAATAATAATATTTCTATTTCACTTTAAGGTTTCAAAGCACTGTGCATGTTATTTCATTTGATCCTTACAACAATCCTGTGAGGTTGTTGCTATTATCAGCCCCATTTTGCTGAGTCAGAGAGAGATTAAGTGACTTGCCCAGGGTAGGTCACACAGTTAGCAAGTGTCTGAAGTAGGATTTGAACTCAGGTTGTCCTGACTCCCAGTACCGTATTTGTACCACCTTGGTGCTTCCTTAATTTGGTATGACCCTGCTGCCTTTCCTAACCTGTACCTGGACAATTTATGTGGAGTCTCAGTAGAATCTGAGATTTTTTTTCCCCTTATTGTGATCATCCTTTTCGAATGAATTATCAGAAGAAGTGGGGGATTAGAGAATGACCATCTCCTAGACTTAGATATACTCACCCTGCCCTCCCATCCCCACTACAAAGTTAAGGATCTAGTATCGAAGATAAGTAGAACTGATCACGACTATAGAAAAGTGTTCAGGTTTGGAGATAACAATACTATGGAAGGATCATAGATTGAGAACTGGGCTGGAGCCCAGAATGTCATCAGGCCATGGGTCTGGAACAAGCAAGAAATGTGGAGAGCAGCCTGGCACCAGCCCCCTCATTTTACAGATGAAGAAGCAGATGCCCGAGTTGGTGAAGTGATTTCCCTCAGATCACAAAGGTTGTGAGTCTGTGTTTTGTTTAAACTCAGGTCTTCTTATTCCAGGGCTCTGCTCTTTCCACTGGACCATGAGGCTTTTCGATTTATGATTGATGTTCTTTTTTCATCCAACCCCACGATGTAGTAATGCAGAGACCATTAGCCCCATTTTTCAGATGAGAAAACTAAGACTCTGAGTAATTAAATTCTGTACCCATGATCACAAAGCTAGTAAGTAGCAGCCTGGATTCAAACCCAAGCTTCTAGACTTCGGCTTCTGTCCTTGTCCACCTCCTCTCCAGCTTTCTTACCTTCCCACCTTCCTGCTGCCCCTTGGGTTATTTTGTCTATTAGAATATGAGTTTGAGAGTTGAAAAAAAAAAAGATAATTTAAAAGGAACATAAACTCCTTGAGAGCAGGGCGTGTCTTGTGGTTTGCATTTGTATTCCCAGCACTTAGCACAGTGCCTGGTGCATAGAAAGCCCTTAATAAATGATTTATCTGTCAGTGTTTCCACAACTGCCAAGATGCTTCTTGTTAGACGCAATTTAAATAACTTGTCATCTCCTGCAAAGGAATGGAGCATGACAAATTACCTTTGCCAGACAACTGTAGATTTGCATATTACCTGGTACATCCCTTGTCAATCCGCTTGTAACTTCTCCTCTCTCTCCTCCTGCTAACAAATGTATTTAAGAGAAAACCTGAGTGGGAAGTTGACGCATGATGGAAAACTAAAACCCAGAAAAATCTTAGCATAGGGTTTGTCACACATTTGGGGAGGAAGATTAAAATTAATTGGGTGCTTCGTTCTTCGGTGAGTTTTCATTATTTCCAAGGCCATTATTTAAATGACAGTTGGTTATATCACCTTTGTTTCTCCTTGTTAAAAATGAAATCTCTAGTTAAAAACTAATTAAGTAAGTTACCTAAAACATTCTTATCTAAGCAACCAACCTTCATTTGGATGCCTGGAGGGCTTGGTTACAGGTACAGTTTGGGAGCATTTCTGCCCTGTGCCTTTAAAAACCCATCCTTGTGTTCAAACCAAATTTAGCCATTGGAACAGAGATTTTTAATGTCTGGCATTAATTTGTCCCGTCTCTCTCCCCCATGATTTCCTTTGTTGGCATCATAATTATAAATATTTTCTATGGTTTTGATGTGCTTTTTTAACTCCATGGCTTCAACAAAAATTGGTTAACTACCATCCTTTCTTTCCCCTTCTAAAAAAGATCTTTCCCAGGCAAGGGTGGCATATAGTAAAATGTTATAACCTCATTCTCACAGCCCTCAGGCACTCCCTGCTCTTCCAAGGTTGGATTAGATGGCCTCTTAGCTCCCTTCTGGCTTGGAGTCGATGGTCCTAAGACTTCAGGTTCTGCCCTCTAGGGCCACACAGAACAGACAGTCCCCATCCTGCCAGCTTTTCAAGGGCTTAAAGGTGGGTGGGTCCCTACCACCCACCTCCCAGTGTTCTTTCTAGGTTAAACATGCCCACTTCCTTCAGCTGCTCCCCAAATTGTATTATCTCAAAGGCTTTCCCGATCTTTACTGTCTGCCTTTGAACACCCTCCATCTCTTCGAAGTTATTGCTGAAATACAGTATCCAGAACTGAAAATAATACCCTAGATGTGTCCAGGGCAGGGTATAATAAGACCATCACCTCCCTAGCCCTAACTACCCTGCCTCTTCTACTCTAGTCTAAGATTACATGAGATGTTGGGCATTGGAGAATCAAGAAGAACTAAGCTCATTTATGGCTTTCGGACACTTACTAGCTTTAAGTGCCCCTGAGTAAGTCACTTAACTACTTTCTGGCTCAGTTTCCATATATATATATATATATATATATATATATATATATATATATGTATATATATATATATATATAAAATGGAGATGATATTAATAATCATAGCACCTACCTCCCAGAGTTGTGAGTACCAAATGAAAATGTTTGTAAAGTGCTTTGCAAACCTTAAAAGCTATAAATGCTTCATTGTTGTTTGGTCATTTTAGTCATATCCAACTCTTCATGACCCCATTTGAGATTTTCTTGGCAAAGATACTGCAGTGGTTTGCCATTTCCTCAAATCACTCAACTAGTAGTATCTGAGGCTGGACTGGAACTCAGGTATCCCTAACTCCAGGCCTAGAACTCTATCCACCTAGCTGCCTTTAGAAAAGGTAGCTTTCATTATTACTATTGATAAGATTGCAGTCTGCTAAAACCCCCAGATCATCTGTTTTCAGGTGAGTTGCTATGTAGTCCATATATTATATTTGTGTGCTTAATTTTGTTGAATCTAAGTCTTCACATTTATCCATTGTTCTTAAAATAGATTTAGCCCAATGGTCTAGCCTTGCTATGGCTTTTTGGATCCTTTCATCTAGGATGTTACCTATCCCTCCCAATTATGTGTCATCTGCAAATGGTGGTAAGCACGGCATCTTTCCTTCACTTACAAATACATTAAATAGCAAAGGGACAAGCATGGGTCATTGGAGGCTTCCACTGGAAATCTTCCCAAATGATGTCAAATCATTAATGGCTGTTTATGTGAGGCTGCTAGGGGGCAGTGTTTATATGTTGGACCTGGAGTCAGGAAGACCAGAGTTCAAATCTTGCCTGAGACACACCAGCTGTGTGACCCTAGGCAAGTCACTCCATCCATTTGCCACTGTAAAATCTTTGTAATCCATTGTAAAGTGGAGGTAATGACAGCACCTAACTCCCAGGATTGCTATATCAAGTGAAATAGTATTTGTAAAGGATTTTGCAAACTTCAAAGCTCTACATAAATCCTGGCCAGCATTACCTTGGAATCTGTCCATTTCACCAGTTCTGAAGCCATTTATTTGCATTGTTGTCTAACCCAAAGGTGGGGAACCTGCAGCCTTGAGGCCACATGTGGCCCTCTAGGTCTTCAAGTGTGTCCCTTTGATTGAATCCAAAAGTCAAATTGAAGGTTAGATTCAGTCAAAGGGCCACATGTGGCCTGGAGGTTGCAGGTTCTCCCCCTACCTAGCCCCTACCAGTCCATCTTATCCATGACAATAGCATGAGAGATTTTGCCAAATGCTTTGCTAAAACCCAGGCAAAATCTAGTGTATCTAGTAGTTTAATAACACTTTTTGAGAAGGAATTTAGGTTAGTCTGGCATTATCTATTCTTGGTGAGGCCATGTTGGTTTGTTGTGCTTTCTTTTCTAGATATTCACCAGTCATCCCAACTTTTGCTGAGCCTCATAGGCAAGCTCACTGGCCAGTAGTCTGCACAGACTCCATTTAGTTCCCTTAAGGAAAAAAAAAAAAGCTTGGGGGGAGGGGGCGGGATTGGGAGAAGACATATTTGCTCTCCTTCGATCCTGTTCTCCACCATCTCCTAAATATCAGCTGTCAGGCCTCTCGTGAGTTCTTAACCTTTTTGTGTCATTCATGGCCCCTGGACAGGCTGGTAAATTTTCTTTGTCATCCTGTATATTTTATTTTATGTATTTAAAAACATCTAGAGATAGAGAAGCCTCTGGACTCCATTCTAGATGATGTTTTTAAATTTGTAAAATGAAATATAAAGGATTACTAAAAAAGCCAATTATATTAGAATACAGATATTAAAATATTAAAAAAAAGTTGTGGATGCCAAATTAGGAATTCCAGATTTAGTGTTTAGTTCATCTAGACCTTGTGAGTTGAACACATGAAGGATGGCTAACTATTCATTGCTTATCTTGGTCGTCATATCCCTATTAACTGTTTTTGTTCTGTACTTCCCAGTCCAAAAATTGTTCTCCTTGGCAGAAAGATAGGAATCAAGCCCCTCTGCCTTCTTTCTGTCATCTCCATCATTCCATTTATCCCATGTAGCATTCCAAGACCATCTTTGATATTCCCCTTTTTTGTTCCTATAGCTAAATTAAAAAAAAATTGTTGTCCCTAACTTTCCTGTCCAGAATCTGCTTTTCTGACACCATTCTCAGAGGACCTGCCACAATTTTAGATTTCTTTTCTTTTTGTCTATGGTCACTTCCATCTTCTGTATGTATGTTTTTAAAATCTAAGCTTGTTTAGTCTTACTTGTATCCATATTGATCTCTTTAGACAACCTTTCCCTTTCCTCTTCATTAGAATCATTTCTCTTCGTGCTTTCTGAATGTTATTCATTTTTAAAATATATTTAATAATATCTTTTGTTTTTATGTCACCTAGATTTCCTCTCATATCATTCCTCTTTCCATCTCTGAGAGCCCCCTTATATAAAAAATTTTTAAAAAGAGGAAAAACAGACAAAAATTCAGCAAAGTCAATCAATATATTGAGAAAAATCTCTGTCATATGCAGCCATGCACAGACACCGTTAACTGCTCTGCATTTGCAGAGCCCCCAGACAAGGTGGCTCACTGAAGTCTCACAGGCCTTACTTTTCCATGGCTCCTGGCCATGATTGTGATTCTTTGTTTCCCAGACTTCGTTTTATTGTTTTGTTCAAGGTGTCTGTGCACAGGTGTCAGACTTCCATGAAAACAGATCCCTATGGCTGCATGTTGATTTAGAAAGCCACAAAGGACCATTAGATTTGTTGTAGTCTTTTATTTTGTTAAACATTTTCCAATCACATTTTAATCTGATTCAGGGCTATGTTAGAGAGTTTTTCAGGATCTCTGTGGCCAGTGGGCAGTGAGTTTAACACTTCTAGACTAGAGAATACCCTGATGACGAGATCACTTCTTTTTTTAATTTCCATCCATCTTTGCCCATGCTTCCCCTCTCTGATTCCTGGATTTCTACATATGAGCATATCTGCTGAGGAGGAGGGGGTCTCAGAAGTCTTAGTGCAGTTTTAAGTGAGTAAATTAAAATTAAATTAAATTACTTAAATTTAAATCACTTTGAAATTTAAGTGATTAAACTTGAACATTTAATCTGTAATCACATACATATGTATACACACACACATATGTATATGTATATGTGTGTGTGTGTGTGTGTGTGTGTGTGTGTGTGTGTGTGTGTGTGTGGCACAGTGGATAGAATGCTCACCAGGCCTGAAGTCCGAAAGACTCCTCTTCCTGAGTTCAAATCTGGCCTTAGACACTTCCTGGCTGTGTGCCCCTGGGCAAATCATTTAGCCCTGTTTGCCTCGGTTTCCTCATCTGTAAAATGAGCTGGAGAAGGAAATGGCAAACCACTCCAGTATCTTTGTCAAGAAAACCCCAAATGGGGTCACGAAGAGTCGAACGTGACTAGAATGAACGAACATCAAACGACAGAAGTCCATTTATACATAAGCTTATTTAATGCTTTTCTACCAATGCCATCCCTTTGACGAATCCTGCTCCACTTGAATTAGGTACACCCTTCAAGAGACACATTCTAGACATGAGTCTCCTCTGACCAAGCCAAAGTGATGCTAATGAGGTACAGAGGAGAGAGGATTCGCTATTTTTGTGAACCTGGGCCTGCCTCAGTTTCTTCATCTGTAAAGTGAGGACAACAATAGCGCCTACCTCCCAAAGTTGTGAGAATCAAATGGCATATTTTAAAACCATAAATAAATACTGACTATTTTTGTTGCCGTTATTCCTTATCTGTAACCTATCCTTTGTAAGTTTATGCTTGGACTTCTGGGCTCATAGTTTTTATTGATGGTTCCTTATTAGATTTTCTCGCTTTTGAGTTTCTGGATGCTTTCAAGGCTATAATCCTTCTTCCTTTGTAGCTACTCTCTATGGCAAGAGTTCTTAACACTTTCTGTGTCATGGAGCCCTTGGGCAGTCTGGTAAAGCTAATGGACCCCTTCTCAGTTGTTTTTAAATACATAAAATAAAAATTGTTGTGGTTGTTAGGTCATTTTTAGTTGTATCTGACCCTTCATGACACCTTTTAGAATTTTTCTTGGCAAAGATACTGGAGTGGTTTGCCATTTCCTCCATCAGCTCATTTTACAGATAAGAAAACTGAAGTAAACAGGGTTAAATGACTTGCCCAGGGTCACACAGCTAGTGAGTGTCTGAGGCCACATTTGAACTCAGGTCTTCTTCATTCCAGGCCCAGCACTCTATCCAATGTTCCACCTAGCTACCTGTAAAAAAGAAAAGAAAAGAAAATATAGAGGGTTAAAAAAGAAAACCAGGTATATGGAAATATAGTTGTCAAATATGTCAGAAAAGCAAAGTTCACAAATTCCAGGTTAAGAACCCTGTAGAGTCTACTTTATGGGCATTTGTGGTTGCTTTTCTCCTCTCCCCTTCCTTTTCAGTTTAAAGTCTTCTTTATTAGGTTTGCAGGACCCCAGGCAAATACTGTTGTTTTGTTGTTGTTTTTTTTTTTAAATCAGTCTTTTTTTTAGTACATTCCTTCCCTGGTCAGGAGCCTTTCTCAGATACAAAATCTTAACTGCTTTTATTTCCTAAATTTGCCTTTGTCTGGCTGAGAAAAATACCCCCTATGCTCCTAAATCAGGGAGCATGGTTGGTTGGTTGGTTTTACCATTTTGGAAACTGTTTCAATATAGCTGGTAGCCTTTGTAACATTGTGTATTTTATTATATGCATTGAAAACCATTTTTCTAGAAAAGAAGCCGTAGGCTTCACCAGACTGGCCAAATGATTCATGATACAAAAGAGGTTAAGAAGCCCTAACCTAAGATAGTGACCTTGTTTTTTTGTTTTTTTCTGTTTGTTTTTGTTTGTTTGCCCAACACTTTATACTCTTTTCAAAAGCTTTCTAGACTCCCTCAGGAGTTGTCCTTTGTCCTCTGGTGGTTAATGCCCTGAATCAGGTTTTAGGATCTTTTTCATCTTAAAGTTTTTAACAAAGTTTTGCCTTTGAGTCTAAATCCCTGATATTGGAGGGGAGAAGGAGGACAGAGTTTGCTAACTTTAGGACAGTCGATTGTATCTTTCTTCTCAGTAAACAAGACCAGCTCGACCCACTGAGAGGGTAAGAAAATCAACCTCTCAGTTGAGTTGAGTTCAGGAGATTGGGTGGTGGTGCAGGTGAATGACTGGTGTCTGGGCTCTGCCTGGTCATGGAAGGCTCAGGTGGGTGACTCAGTTATTCACCCTCCCATCCCCCAAAGCGGTTTCTCTGGTAGTACGCGTCTTATTTGTCCCCTGTGTGCATGGAGAGAGAGGCACCGTCGCACAGCAGTAAGACCTTTGCACTTTTGAGTCTGTAAAGCCTGTGTTCAAGTCTCAGCTTCAGGATTATAAACAAGTCACTGGACTTCATTGAGACTCAGTTTTTTCATCTGTAAAATACGGTGATGCCTTACAAGGCTATTCTAGGGAAATCATTTCCAAGCTACTCAGGTGCGTTCGTGATCTCATCGATCCAGAGTTACAGATCACTCCCCGTCTGTGCCGTTGCATCCTGTGCAATTCTTGTCATTGTCTCCACAGTTTGCTACAGGGGGTCCACACAGTGTGCTGGAGACCTTCCTTCACTTTTTCCAGAAGTTACCAAGGTACTGGTGGAGCTCTGGATCTGTCCATTCACTTTTGACACATGACTAGCCCATCTTCTCTTCTTGTCATGGTATTACTTGATGACATCCCTTACTTTGTGGTCTTTCTTTCTAGTTCATGAAGCATCTTGATCCCACTCACTCTCTGATTCCCATTGCTCTGTGTGGTATTTACTCCTATTTAATTCTTCAGAGGCAATAGTGTTCCATATCTTGCTGCCATATAGCAACAGTGGTGAAGTAATAGAATTGGAAAAATGAGACTTCACTTTCAAGGGAAGCATGGGATCATTGCAGTTTCCTCAAAGAAACTTAGCCCACTCTCCCTTTTCATTTCACCCCTAGAAATAACTCATTTTACATCTCTGCTGACTATCCCAGATATATATATATATATATATATATATATATATATACATACATACATATATATGCATGTGTGTATACATATATATGTATATATGTATATATATATATATATACATATATATGTATATATGTATATATATATATATATATATATATATATATATATACACACACACATATATATGCACTATTGGAGAAGATCCTTAGGGTGTCTATCCAAATACATGTTGGATTCTGGGATACAAACATTCTTCATCCATTTGCTATGTCCTATGTGCATAGGCAGGGCAGATTCCTTTGAGTTTGCTCTATGACCCTCTGAGCCCAAGAAGCAGAGTTGGGATTGGCATTCGGGTCACAGGTCCATAGATCTAGGCCTGGAAGGGACTTCAGAGGCCATATCACTCACCTACTTTGTTTTACAGATGAGGCCCTTGAGCCCAGTGCAGTGAAGTGCCTTGCCCATGGTCATAGAAGCAGCAAGCTCTATCAGAGGCAATATTCAAATCAGCGTCCTCTGACTCTAAATCCAGAGTTCTATCCATTGGACCACACTGCCTCCCACACCATGTACCTACCATGTAAGGAAGAAAAAAATCATTTTTTTCAAAGCCCATCACTGCTGTGGAGTGAAGCCTAATGTATGATGGTGGACCTAAGCAAGGGCAGCTCCGCGTAGCCCTACTAAGAGAGAAGGAAGGAGAGGCAGTTTAACTGAGCTTTAAAAATGGGCTGTTCGCTCCAAATTGGCTTTCCGAGAGAGTCTCACTTATCAGGCTTCAGGTATCACCCTGCTCAGCGAATCAAAGAGGCATCCTTATTTGCTGTCTTGTTCTTTATGGCCGCTGTATTTGGCATTAAAATGTAATGATGTGTCTCAGATAAGATGAAGAAGCTAAGGGCATAAAACCAAAGTCGTCTCATCTGAGATTATGTCTGCATTTTCCCCACTTCCCCTGCAGTCCCAAGACATGGTTGCAGAAGCGGCTTTTCCAGGGGAGCTGTCACAGTTTTGACTCTCTGCCCGCGTGCTGGGGCACTCAGTAGGTGCTTCATTAACACTCACTGGCACTGTAGGCTTCGCCAGACTGCTAAAGGGAGCTATGACGCCAGAAATGTGAAGTGTCCCTGTCCTAGGGTTCAGCTGCAGACTGGATGGGAAGGCCCTCCGGTACTCAAGGGATACCAGTAGGCCAGATAGTAACATTCAATTGCCATGGTGGTAAATAATTTTCTTTGGATAGAATAGGGAGAGGAAATAAAGCTGATATACAAACTTTTCTCCTTTAAAGTCAATTCAGCTCATTAAAACCATTTTTGCCATTGAATAATTTAATGCTGCTCAGGACAATGCTAAATTTCTTTTCTGGGTCTTTAGTAGACACATCTGCCAAGGAGGCATTGGCTGTTCCATGAGCAGAGACAGTTGCTCAGCCCCTTTTCCACTTGGGTTCTCTTCCAGGATGACAGGAGGGGGAGAGATGGAGGCAGAGCCATGGTCTTGGTTATGGAGTTAATAGATTTCAACCTAGAAGGGCCATTAGATACCATTAAGTCTAACTCCTTCATTTTACCAGTAAGTAAACTGAGGCCCAGTGAAGCTAAGCAGATCACCCAAGATTCCACACGTATTAGAGGGAGAATTCAAACCCAGGTCCTCTGATTCTGCAATCAGTGTTCTTTTCCTCTGTTCCACGAATTTCCCTAGTTATTACAATGGTCCCTGGTAATTTCCCAGTATTTAAATTTCTCAGTATTTAAATTAAATATTATTTATTTAAATTAAATATGATGTACATTTTTGATTAACAAGCATTTGTTTGCTTTTTTCCTACCCCCTGCTGCTTCCATGGGGAAAAGAAAAGGAAAACAAAAGCATCATGACAAATAACACAGCCAAGCCAAATCATTTCCTACACTGGCCATGTCCAGAGAGAGAAGCGTGCCCCATTCTGCATCCTGAGTCCCTCTGGAGATGGGCAGTGCTCCTTCTCACTGCTCTTCCAGAGCCACAATTGGCCACGGCATCAGTCAGGGCTCTTCGGCTTTGCAAAGCTGCTGGGTCTCACAGTATTGTTGTAATGGCATAAATGGTCCTCCTGTTTCTGCTCACTTCCTTCAGCATTATGGGTTAATATGAGCTTCCTGGTGCCACTAAGAATACCCTGGGGCAGAAGGAGCACTGATTCCCTGCTGTTCTTAGGCTTCCCTGCGGAGTTCATCTGGCCACATGGGCCCCCAGGCAATCCTGGAGCTTTCACTTGTACCCCAAACCCCAGCACCAGAGCCTGCCCCACCGTAGGCAAGTAACAAATACTTGCATTATGATTTGTGGATTGATTAATGGAATTACTTCAGAAGTTACTCTAATGACACTAGTAGTGGCTCAGAGAAATGCTGTCACCAGCAGCCCTGAAGGTCCCTGACTCTGACCCAACAGATGTTTCCTTAGTCTGAGGAGAGAACCTCCGAGACAGACGGAGGAAACTGTCCAAATTCATTCTCCACTCCACCTCCTGACATCAGCCTAGGGTACATTTCCCAACTTGATCCTCTAACAAAAGAATTTCCTAGTCTCTATTATTATTGTTTTAATTTTTTTTTCACAAAAAATTGCTGAGTCTAAAAGGCTGAGAGAGATATGTTTCCTAAATTTTTCTGGGGGAGTTTTTTTAATTAGTTTTTGGGGGGTTGATTTAACTTAGTGCTCTTGCTGAGAAATGAAGCATGACTTTATTTTTTTTTAATTATCTAACACTTGAAATTAATGCTCCAAATTATGAGCCTGAGGGAAATAGTGTGGAAAATATTGAACTAAAAGTTATAGGCCTGGAGTTCAGATCCAGATGCTGCTATTTTCTAGTTCCATGGTTTTAGGGAAGTCCTTTAACCAATCAAGGGTTCAGCTGGAGAGGGCTGGACTAGAAGACTCCGAGAGTCCCTTCTGGTTCTGAACCAATGATCCTATGTTCCTGACCATGTGACCTTGAGCAAGTGACTTCTTTCCTGAGCCTCAGTTTCCTCATCTGTAAAATGTGGGGGTTGAAGAAGGTGATCTCTAAAATCCCTTCCAGCTCTGGAGGCCCTGAACACTTGCCTTCCTGAGTTCAAATCCATCCTCAGATACTCAATTGCTGTGTGACCCTGGGCAAGTCACTCTGTTTGCCTCAGTTTCCTCATAAGAAAAATGAGCTGAAGTAGGAAATGGAAAACTTCTCTAGTATGTCTGCCAAGAAAACTGCAGATAGGGTCATGGAGAGTTGGACATGACTGAAACAACTGGACAACAACAACAAATGGGCTAGACACTGTGATCAGTGACAGGGTATGGGTGCAAAAATGAAACAGTTCCTGCCCTCAGGGAGCTTACCTTTTCTGATAATCAACTAATCAGTAAACATGTGAGTCCCTACTATGTGCCAGGAACTGTCATCAGTTCGAGGGAGGCAAAGAAAAATAAATGAAATGCTGCCTGTCCCCCAAGGAATTTACCTTTTATTAGGGATAACATGTGTATAGAGCTTCAGTCAGTCAATCAGCATGCATGTATTAAACCTCTACTATATGCCATAGACTGTGCTGGGTGATAGGACTGCAAAGATGAAGGAAAGAATATCTGCCCTTGAAGGGCTTACCTTCTACCAGAGGAGACCACACAGTCCCATATGTGTTCATATAAAAGACATTAGGTCACTTAAAAAGGTTCTCCCCTTTGTGTTCCAGCTCAACTACTGGGGTGCTCTTTGTACCCTCACCTGTAATTAATGCCTCGCGCTTCTGTCTTTATGTATGTATGTATGTGTAGCTTCATCATTCACAACAAAGACACTTTCTTCAACAACGCCACCAGGAGTAGAATTGTGCATCACATTTTACAAAGAATTAAATATGAAGAAGGAAAAAACAAAATTGGTAAGTATTCCACCTGAATCACTTTGCCTACATGGAACTGGTAGGTGAATTTGGGAAATGCCACTGATTGACAAAGCCTACTCATAGGAGGAAGAGTTCTTCTCTGGATAATTTTAGGACGTGTAGTGTCTCTCAGGTTATCTTCTTTTATATGGCAATGTCTCATTTACCTGATGACTTAGAGGAATGATCTACTCAGTAGAAGGAGTACTAATTGTAGTAGTGTATTACTTGTATTAGTAGTAGTGGAAGAAGCAATGGTACTAGTTGTAATAGTAGTAGAAGCAGTAGTACTGGTTGTAGTAGTAGTAGAAGCAGTAGTACTAGTTGTAGTAGAAGAAGCAGTAGTACTAGTTGTAGTAGAAGAAGCAGTAGTACTAGTTGTAGTAGTAGAAGCAGTAGTACTAGTTGTAGTAGTAGAAGAAGCAATAGTACTAGTTGTAGTAGTAGAAGAAGCAATAGCACTAGTTGTAGTAGTAGTAGTAGAAGCAGTAGTACTAGTTGTAGTAGAAGAAGCAGTAGTACTAGTTGTAGTAGAAGAAGCAGTAGTACTAGTTGTAGTAGTAGAAGCAGTAGTACTAGTTGTAGTAGTAGAAGAAGCAATAGTACTAGTTGTAGTAGTAGTAGAAGCAATAGTATTAGTTGTAGTAGTAGTAGAAGCAGTAGTATTAGTTGTAGTAGTAGAAGAAGTAGTACTAGTTGTAGAAGTAGAAGTAGTAGTAATACTAGTTGTAGCAATACTAGTACTAGTAATTGCTATGACTGTTGTAATGGTAGAAGGCGCTGATTTGCTTTGGCCATTTCATGTTTGCAAAGCACTTTACATACATCATCTCATCTACTGCTGACAACAAATGTATGAAGATGCATCATTATTATTATTTCCATTTTACAAATGATGAAACTGTGGCACAACAGGTTTCTATGACTTGCCCAGAGTCACATAATAAGTCATACAATTATAGGAGCACATATTTAGAGATAAAAGGGCCCTTACAGTTCATCAACCTCCCCATTTTGCAGATGAGGAATCTGAGGCTTAGAAAGATTAAGTGACCTGCCCCATGTCACACAACTCATAAACATTGGATAGTGAGTAAGAAAGTAAGGATGCAAATTCAGGTGTTCTAAATCTAATTTTTTTTTCAACTATACCACTCAGTTTCCTAATTCTAAATCAACTTTTTATCTATAAGTATTATAAAGAGTTGGAATTCTCAACCTTTTCCCCATAATCCCCATAAAAATTCCCCCAAAACATTCATGAACTCTTCACAAATGCATATCTACTCTCTCTTTAGTGGGAGACCAACAATTCAAACTCTCTAAGGTTTCTTCCATCCCCAGATCCCATGATCCTTAATCCTGTGATCCTTGACAGTTTACGGATTACCACCTCCCCCCCCCCAAAAGTACATTTTTATACCTCAAACAAGGTTAGATACGAGATGAGAGCACTAAACACATTTAAAAAGTCTTTAGAAGGCTACCTACCATTAGGAAGTAAACCACTGATGCCTGTCTGAAGGAGGCAGCTGCCCATGGACATCCTACTTAGAAGAAGAATAGAGACTGTCTGTGACTTCATTCTCACAGAAAACTCCCAGATGAGGAAGCGCTTTGTCCATGCAGATCGGCACCTTCTTTGCATTTTATGTTCTCAGATGCTCAGAGCACTGAGAGGTTAAATGAGTAACACACCCACTATGTGTCATAGGTGGTTGAGGAGTTGAGAAGAAACTTGCTGCGAAAACATCAGCACTTCAAAAATCTCATAATAATGGAATGGAAAAGAGAAAAATTACAGGTTAAACCAAAAACATGGTGCTGACAGATAAGGACCAATATGCAGCAGTGGAAAGATCTCCTGTATTAGAGAATATGAGCCTTGTAGCTTAGTGTGGTGGAAGGAGAACTTGGTTTAAAATCAGGAGACCAGCATTCAAATATAATCCTCTCTGTGTGACCTTGGGTGAGTCCCTTCTCTTCTCAGTGCTTGTTTGCTCATCCATAAGATAAGAGGGTTGGGGTGGGGGGCAGAGCCAAGATGGCAGCTGGAAAGCAGAGACTAGCGTGAGCTCCCCGCCAAGTCCCTCCAAAAACCTATAAAAATGGCTCTGAACCAATTCTAGAACTGCAGAACCACAAAATAGCAGAGGGAAGCAGGGCTCCAGCCCAGAGCAGCCTGGATGGTCTCTGGGTAAGGTCTATCCTGCACGGAGCTGGGAGCGGAGCAGAGCAGAGCAGAGCCCAACATGGGTGGCGCAGACCAACCAGACCAGGAGCCGGGTGGAACAGGCCCTAGGGCCCTGAATCAGTGAGCTGTGGCAGTTACCAGACTTCTCAATCCACAAACACCAAAGACAACAGGGAAGGTTAGTGGGAAAAGCTGCTGAGGACAGGGAGTTTGCGGTTCAGCCACCACTTCCAGGGCAGCAGAGGTAGGGCTGCTACAGAACTACAGCTGCAGTTGCTTCCTGCCCCAGGCCCACCTGGTGGGAGGAATGAAGTGGCTGATCAGAGCAGGAGTGCAGAGCCTGCTGAAGATCTAAGTCCAGTCCTGGTTGGGGGTTCTTGGGGAAGGAGGAGTGCT
>CM053623.1:174971049-175009293 GCA_028646595.1 Phalanger gymnotis | reverse complement strand
GGGGCATAGAAATTTATCTTGCCCTACAAGAAAGGAAGGGAAAAGGCAATGGGAGGGGATTGGGGAACAGGGCAACCAGAATATACGCCATCTTGGAGTGGGGGGAGGGTAGAAATGGGGAGAAAATTTGTAATTCAAACTCTTGTGAAAATCAATGTTGAAAACTAAATATATTAATTAAAAAAAGACAAGAAAAAAAAAGATGAGAGGGTTGAACTGAATGACCTCCCAGCTTCCTTCCATCTCCACTGCTGTGATCCTCCAAGTCCTGCCTCTTCTCCTTGTTCTCCTTGTGGCTTTGGGGAGGGGACTTCATATGACGAGAGGATCATTGATTTCAAGCTGGAAGGAACCTTAGAGATGATTCAGCCCAATCCTTTCGTATTCTAGACAAAATGTAAGATGGGGGTTGGATCAGTGGACCTTGAAGGTTCCTTCTAGCTCTAAAGCTGTAATTCTATACATCACTTACGCTCTCTCAGCCTCAGTTTCCTCACCTGTAAAATCAGGGGTTTGAATTAGACAACCCCTAAGATTCCTTCCACCTTTAACTCTATGACTCCCAAAGATTCAAACTTTATTTTGATTTAAAATGGATTTTGTGTTTTCCAGGTCTGAATCGATTGCTTACTAATGGCTCCTATGAAGCTGCATTCCCACTTCACGAGGTATTGTCCCTCTTCATTCCCCACCTTGTTTTAATATCCTGATTGCTAAAGATCCCCTACAGTCAAGTCCTTCTTTGGCACATCATGGTGGTCTGGAGGGAGCTGTGTATTCTCCAAAGCTCTGCCAACAGAGCACATGTCTGGCAGGAGCCAACGAGCTGGAAGGAATTTGAGTAGGGGGCCCAACAACAAGCTGTGTGGCTGTCTTCTGTGGCTCAGCCTATCTAAACATAAAAAGGCTCATCTCCAGAAGTCTGACCACCAACTGACACATTTCCAGGGATCTCTTCGGCCCCACCGGCTCACGAAACCATCGTTGAAAGCATGGTGTAGTTGTAATTGCTGCAAGTCAGAAAGGTATTCACCTAGACGGTTAAGTGTATAGAGTGCTGGACCTGGAACCAGGAAGATCTGAATATAAATCTCGATTCAGATGCTCAACTAGCTGCATGATGCTGGGCAAGTCATTTAACCTCATTGTGTCTTGGTTTCCCCATTTGTAAATTGAAGATAATTGCTGATTCCAAGGACACCCTCGTGCCTACTTCCCATGAAGTGTCCCCAAATTCATACTGACATTTTAAGCTAGCTTTAAATAACATGGCACAGTCCAGTTTTAATCCAGGACTAGGATAGAAATGATCTTTTTTACATTCTATTTATGTATTTATTATGTCTGTGCTGCAACTGACTGATCAGCTTTTTCCATACAAAAGTAGTATAATCCCTGTTTCCAAAAGCCTCTCCTACAGAGGCTATATAAACTGTGGCTGGCTCTTGAAGAGCATCAAAACCAAATGGAATATCAAAAAAATTGTTTATTCAAATCTACTACAGAAATATTGCTAAGGTAAGCCCTGAACTTAGAGATAAGGTATTTTCAAGGTAAAAGAAAGTGATTCAGAGACAAACAGTTCTGTTATTCTATACCTCTTCAAATTACATTATTTAACTTGGTATATACTTCATTGGAGTATATTAGCATATACTGAAGTAAATAGGACTCAGGAAGACTTGATTCTAATACTATTTCTTACATATCCCAACTGTGTGACCCTGGACAATCTACCTTTCTACATGACATTCTTGGTTGGGGAGTAAACACTCTTCTTTATATTCTCAACACTTGGCATTTATCTGAGTATATGTCCTATAAACCTAGTAGAATGTCAGCTCCTTGAAGGCAGGGAATGCTTTGGGCTTTGTATACCCAATCCCAGCACATAGTAGGGGCATAATACATGTTTGTTGAATGGAATTAGTTTTTTTGATGTATACTCATGCTGCTCTTCTATTTATACCCTGATATCAGAGGGGAATGTTGTTAGGTGATATTACTCAGTGCCATTTGTCCATAATAGCATCAACAGTCTTTGTTTTTTTTTCTTTTTTTCCCCAATACTAGGGAAGTTACAGAAGTAAAAATTCCATTAGAACTCACGGCGCAGAAAATCACAGGCACCTGCTATATGAGTGCTGGGCCTCCTGGGGCGTGTGGTATAAATACCAGCCCTTGGACCTCATACGGTGAGTTCTGACCTGCTTCTGACCACAAATGCCATCTCTAGTCCAACATCCGGTGGTAAGAGAGCAATAGTGAGTAGAAGGAGCCATTCTTACAAGAAAAAAGGTAGCTGAGATCCCCAGATGTTGAGTTGACCCAACTAACCTCAACTAAGGAGAGATGATTCGTCATGATGGAAGAGATGCTTCTTTTCCTGTGGTCTGCCTTCTTACTGAAGGGGCTCTATTTGGGAGGAGCACAGTGTTTGTTTGCTAGCAAAAGGCTATGAGAACAAGTACATTCCCATAGTGCAGAAATATGTATGTCATTCTGGGTCTCATGTCATTCTCCATCAGGGACAAGGGGATCAGAATTTCCTACTTCATACTTACAAAGAAGGATCCTAAAAGGCCCCAATATAGCAGTAACCTTTTCATCTTATCTGTGTTGTCCACAGAATAGCTGTGTTTATGTGTGTGTTTTGTCCAGACCTGTGATTTCATTGATAAAAGAAAATTCTGGTGTGGGCACTCCATTCAGTGAGGTAGATCTTAGGGTCTTCTGGGAGCCCTGAGAAATAAATGTGTTTACCCATGGTCGCAGAGACGGTATGTTTTCTAACCACGATGCCTTTCAGAATACTGAACGCTCATATGTAATCCACAGGTTTTGGAAGTCTATGGTAAACTGGCCATTTTATTCAAAGAAGGCTATCAATTCAATTTTAAGGTTGCCCTGGTCTTCATGTAAGCAAATTTAGATTCTTAAGACTCTGCACAAGATACTTGTAACTCTCTAAAACTGTAAATCATGAAGTGGGTGCTAATCTGCACTGTTGGAGAGAGTTTCTTTTCCTGGTGGTTCCCTTTGCCAGTGAAACCACAGACACATTCTCTTTCTGTCTGTAAACTATTTACTAGCCTTAAATACCAACTAGCCCAATTTTCAGGATTTCTTATGGGAAGAGCCATGGATTGTTTCTTAAACCTGCCGAATTAACTCTGTGTTTACTGTGGCAGTAAAAGTGAGCCAGGTGGGGAAAAAACCCATGTAGCCCAATTTGCATTTTCATTTCCCTGGGGAGTCATTGATGGTACCTGGATGCTTGTCACTATTGAAATTGTTGACTCGCGGTGATCAAAAAGGATTGATGTATTCCAAGCCTCTTCTTTGTGCAAGTAGAAAATGAGTCTGATGATCTATATGTACAGAAAACGTTTGCTAAGATGAAATCCCTCCCTTTTGAATCAATCTCCTTTGCAAAGCCATGTAGTTTCAAGCCAACTCAACATGGGTATTATAAAGCAGGATTTAAGAGAGCACAGGCAACCAAGTCCTTCCCAGCCTTTGTTCCAGTAGCATGACATTACACTGAGCAATGTTAGAGAAAACTGCCATAGGTAGAAAAATATGGGTCCATGATTGCGGTTTCAATTTGGATTTTTAAAGTCTGCCAACAAGTGTACATTAAGTGTGTGCACAGAAATAAAATATGAGGAAGAAAAAAGAAATCAAAGAAATGATCCTAGCCTTCAATATATCTATAATATAGTTTACAGAGATAGAAGGAATCTCAGATGTCAGCATGATGCCAAAAAAGGAAAACTTTTCTGGCTCTGAAAGTTGGAGGACTTGGGTTCAAATCCCCCCACACATTAGCTCTTCATGTGACCTGGGTCAGTTAACTCAACTTTTCTCAGTGTTTCTTCATCATAAAATGAGGAGGTTGAACTCCGTTACCTGTGAGGTCTTTTCCTGACCTAAAGCTATGTTCCTTTGAGCAGTAATTTTACAGTCAAAGAAAAAAGTAAGATCACTGGAAAAATTCCAGTTTGAACCAAAAAAATGTTAACTTTGGGGTTGGAAATAGCATTTCCACAAAGCACGGCATAACTTCTACAGAGGGAATTAGTATAAGAAATGAATGAACAGTGTGGTTTTTTTTTAAATGGGCCTATCACTCCCCTCATAGAGAGCTCTGGGAGCATCATTTAAACTCTGTGCTCTGGGACCCATTTCCTTCTCTAGAAAGTAAAGGGATGAGATGAGACAGCCTCTGGGGTCCCTTCCTGCTTGAGATCATTGATTCCATAGCTTGGTGGAAACTTGCATTCCTCATCTATAAAACAAGCACATTGGACTAGATGGGTGCTGAATAAATGTTTGCAATATTGTATTGCATATGTTATACTTGGAGTAGACCCAGGTTCATTGCAGTAAAGGAACTTCCAGATGAGGAAAGTCTTTTCATCAATGCAGATGAGCTCCTCAATTTTTTTTTTGGTAACTCTGAGTATTAAAGAGTCACCTGGGGCATTGAGAGGTTAAACAACCCAACTACAAGAGAGGAGGGAATGGCTTTGATGGAGAACAGCAGTGCCACACTGGGAGAGCATCTGACAAAACTTTATTGCTGCTCACAGGGGAAGGGGGAGAACAGATGCCAATGGGGCATGTTCAGGCAGCACCCAGCAGGGGGCTTCAGGATGTTCAGTGGTGTCATGGCATTCACATTCTACTCAAAGGCCCTGAGCCCCTCAGGGTGCAGACTTGGAGAGGAGACAGCACTTTGATAAAATAGTAGAGTCATTCAGACCTTGGCCAAGAGGATAGTTTCTGAACTGCCTAGTAAAGAATGAGGAATGAGGGGCAGGGACCCAAGACACCTAACTCTTAACTATTGTACAGGTAAGAGGCTGGAGTAGGACAGAGAGGGAAAGGCATAATCCCTGATTTCTGGATTGATTAGCCTTAGTATATGTATATCCTGAGCCACTGGGGCCATCAACCCAGTTGTTCCCAGATCCCAGTGAATTTCCCAGGGTCACATTGCTCATAGGTTTCAAAGGCTGGACTTGAACCCAGGTCTTCCTGACACTAAGGCCAGCTTTCTGTCCACTACTCCCATGCTGTTATAATAACTAGAACTTTCCAAAAGTAGAAAGGGCTGCCATGGAAGGGAGTGAGCTTCTAGGTATTTAAGCAGAGGGTGAATGACTGCACATTGGGAATACCATCAAGGGGACAGCTTGAAATATAAATTGGACCAAGGAGACCACCAGAAGACCACTAGCTTTAAACCCATAATCCTAAGATGATGCATAATATCAGGACAAAGACAACAACAACAAAGAACAACTAAGGAAATCAAGCAGTTTCACTGGGGACCAAAGTAGATAGACTATGTTGTGAAAGGTTCTTCAGAGAGGAGTGATTGTCCATATCAGAGAGGAAGAAGAATGAGCAAGTGACGTGGTATATAATGATAGAAGACTGGAGGTAGAGTCTAGAAGACCTGGGTCCAAATCTTGCCTCAGATACTTACTAGCTTTGTATTCCTAAGCAATTCACTTAATTTCTGCCTCAGTTTCCTGCCCTTTAAAATGAGGGGGCTGGGCTTAATGACCTCAAAAGTCCCTTCTAATTCTAAATCAGTGACCCTGTGAATTTGAATAGGGAAAGGCAAAACAATGTATTTTTTTTTTTGTTGCAGCTCAGCAAACTTTATCTCATATTGTTCAACACCCAGACAGGAAAACATTAAAAATGTGAATAATCAGGAGCCATTAAATGAATGGCCATCATAAACATTAACAATACCTTTAAAGTAGCAAATCCCACAGATATAAGGTCATGAATATTGGAGATGAGATGCTGTATCCTCAATGGGTGTCATGGAGTCAGGTGCCAACCCTCCTATACCTTGACTCCACCTTCAGAAATGAGTCATGTCTCAGTGGGCAGAACAGGGGGAGAGAAGAGACAGTGAGAGAATTTGGAACCAAAAATAAAACAAAATCAAATTTTTAAATAAAAAGGAGTCACAGGTAAAAAGGGTGGCATAGTAGATAGAGAACCAGCCTCTACTGGAGAGAAAGGCAGTCAGGAAGACCGAGCCTCCCTAGTACTTCTGGGAAAGTCACAACCTCTCAATGCCTCAAGAATAAAAGAAGCCCAGCAGGGTCTTCACTTTGGGGCTATCCCCATTGGGAGTTTCCATATAGGAATTTCCTTATCCCAATTAAATTAGAGGCCTAGACCATATTTTTAGAGTTTTCTTTCCTAGGTTAGGCGGATTTGTTCTATATTACCTGATACACAAGAGACAAGACCCGTAGATATATATTAACTATATTATAGTACATGTCAGAGGCACAGGTGACATTGAAACAAGTGCTGGAAGGTTTGCCAAGCACTTTACAACAATTATCAAATTGATTCCTAATCCCACAGTGTAAGAGCTAAAGGTATGATTTAGCCCATTTCACAGATGAGGACAATCATAGATCCAATCCCTATTCATAGCCTATCTCTGCCTTACAGATGTGTAAACTGGCTCAGCTAGGCTTTGTGACTTGCCCCAAGCACCTATCTAAGACAGGATCGAAATCCAGGTCCTTCCCAAGTGTCCCTAAGGTGACATTCACACTGAGAGTCTGAATCAGTAATGTACATAGCCATCAGCAAGCTGCCTGAGAAGCATGAGAATTGTTTCACATACCATCCACTTAATGCCTTCGCGATCTTGGCAGTCACTTTCCTACTCTCAGCCTCAGTATTTTCATCTGTAGAAAGAGGGGGCGAGTCTAGATGACCTCAGACGTCTCTCCGAGTTCCCAAGCTTTGCAGAATCCCACAACTCCGCTTTTTTCAATAGTTCTGCAAAAGACTGACCCATAAGCCTGATAATGGCAGGTGGTTGTGTTTTATACAGACGATATTTTGGCGAGAAGATCGGTCTCTACTTCGCCTGGTTGGGCTGGTACACAGGAATGCTCTTCCCAGCTGCCTTCATTGGACTCTTTGTCTTTTTGTATGGAGTTACCACTCTGGACCACTGCCAAGTCAGGTAAGAAGGGAGAGCTTGGAGCAGCCCATTTAGAGATTGTCTCTTTGTGGCTTTCCTCCTCTCATGCCCCATAGCGACCTGGGGATGACTCCGTGTGTTAAAATCAAAGTCCATCTTCCTAGAGCTCCAGCAGCTTGGTCCTACCCTCCCAGGCTTCCAGGCCGTAAGTTCCCCACCCCTGCTCTAGAAAGTCTTTGAGCTTGGCTCCAGAAATGAAGACACCTGCTCCTTCAAGACTACACTAGCCAAAAGCAGAG
Source organism: Phalanger gymnotis (assembly GCA_028646595.1). Classification (NCBI taxonomy): domain Eukaryota; kingdom Metazoa; phylum Chordata; class Mammalia; order Diprotodontia; family Phalangeridae; genus Phalanger; species Phalanger gymnotis. The sequence goes on along the minus strand of CM053623.1, from coordinate 175,002,015 downwards.
ACATGCATCCCCAGGTTGGCCACAGGCTAGGATGTTTTTCAGCCCCAGAAGTCCAAGACCATCAACTCTATCACAAAAGAATTATGGCCAATGTCCGTGAAGGAAATTGTCCCCTGGGTAAAAGAGCAGATCCTGGAAATATTTGTAGCTTTAACAACTCACAAAATAATTACCCACTGTGTTTAAATAGGTAGGTTTGACTTTTCTATGAGTTAGCAATTAAATCCCTCCATAATAAAAACGAGATAGTATTTGTAAAATGCTTCGCAGACCTTAAAGTGTGACATAAATGCTAGTTCTGATCATCATCGTATCATTATTACTGTTGCGCTGCCCAATTTTACAAAAAGACCTTTTACTCAGTATATTCCAAAGAGAAATACTTCTTTCCAAACCACAGGAGTTTGGGAATTTGAAGGCATTTAGCTCTTTTCTGTCATCAGGACATAATTAAAAAATAATTTCAGAAATCCAGTTCAATGCAACAAACATTCATTAAGCCCCTATTGTGTGCAAGGTGTTGTGCCAGGCTCAAAAGATATGGAGACAAAAGCAATCCAGCCCCCAAGCTCAAATTTTGACGTCAGCCTAAAAAATGAATATAACTTTGAAAAGTAAGAGTCATTTGTTTGCCAACAGGTCTTCAGTCTTTTCCTTCTCCAGTCCATTATCACCCAGCTGCTGAAATTATTGTCCTAAGCACCTATCCTAAGGCAAGGGCACTGCCCTACCCAGGGACCTCCAGGAAAAAATGCAAATCCAGCTTTTTAAATTGTTTTACTTTCAGTACTGGATCCTCTCCCCTCAACCACCCATTAAGAAGACAAGAAAAACAAACCTTGTTACAAATCTGTAGAGTTATGTGAAATGAATTCCCCCATTGGCCATGTTGAAAAAAGAAGAAAATGAAAGATGGGAGGGAGGGAAGGAAGGAAGGAAGGAGGGAGGGAGAGAGGAAAGGAAGGAAGGTAGGAAGGTAGGAAGGAAGGAAGGAAAGAAGGAAGGAAGGAAGGAAGGAAGGAAGGAAGGAAGGAAGGAAGGAAGGAAGGAAGGAAGGAAGGAAGGAGAAAAGGAAGAAGGAAGGAAGGAGAGAGGGAGGGTTGGAGGGAAGGAGTGAGGAAGGAGAGAGGGAAAGAGGGAAGGAGAGGGAGAGGCTTCTATCTATTTTCTGAATCCATCTACCTGGAGGTAGAGAGTGTTTCCTCAGGAGTCCTTTGGAATGATGGCGGGTCATTGCATTGATCAGTCCCTGAGTCTTTCAAATCAGCTTGACATTTAAACAACAAAAACCATAAGAAGAGCTAGCATTTTCATAGCACTTCAGAGTTTAGCAAAGCACTCTACTTATGTTCCTTTAGTTGGTTTGCAAAACAGTCCTGCAAGTCCAGTGCTATTACTGTCTCCATTCTATAGATGCAGCAACTGAGGCCGTGGTTAAGCGGCTTGCCCAGAATCACTCAGCCACAAAGTGTCTTAGATCCCAGTCACTCTCAGGACTGGGATCCAGCTTCCAACACTCCATCCACGTCACTCAGTTGCTTCCCAGACCTCTTCTGTCTGGATCCAGCCCTTTCCAGGGCTATTCCCCATTCTTCCCCTGCAGACACCCCACCGGCTTGGTGGCACAAATCAGCCACAAGCAGCGGGCTGCTACTGCCCATGGCCTGTTCCTCACACTCGAATGTACTCCCTCCTCATCTTCTCCGACCAGAATTAGTTTAAGCCTCAGTTAGTGAATCATCTCTCATGAGAAGCCTCCCCTGATCTCTCTAGTTATTAAGCGTTCTCTCCCTCTTCTGATTATATTTCATATATGATATATAGAGACAGCCAGGTGGTGCAATGGAGAGAGTGCTGGCCCTGCAGCCAGGAAGCCCTGAGTTCCCAGATGCTTCCTAGTTGTGTGACCCTAGACAAGTCACTTAACCTCTGTTTGCCTCTGCTTCTTTGTCTGTAAAATGGGGATATAATAACAGCACCCACCTCACAGAATTGTTGTGGGGATCAATTGTTTGCAAATATTTGCAAAGCATTTAACACAGTGTCTGGCACATAGTAGGCCCTTTCTAAATGGTTATTTCAAGTTATTCATATTGTGTATATATATACATAAACATATACGTACGAATACATATTATATTTAAGTGAGGCAGAGCTGCATGATAAGCACCTAGTAGTTGTATATACACATCTGTATGTGTGTATATATGCCTGTGTGTAAATATACATTTATATCTGTGTGTATGTGTATATGTGTGTGTATATTCACAGACACACAACCCTTTCAAAGCTGGGAATTGAACTCCAGTCTTTCTGGCTTCCAGACCTGCTCTCTATCCACCCATGTACACATTATTCACATGTGCATACATTTAAACACATATCTGCATACTTGTGTGTACATGTATGCATATACACACAATTGGATAATATCGTGCGTATGCATGTGTCTATGCACATACATATATGCATCCACATACACATATAAATGTACATATACATATAAAAGGAGGCAGGCGACATAGTGAGAAGAGGCTAAGACAAACCATCTCAGGTCACAACTCTCCTGAGTGCTGCCAAAACCTCCTGAAGATGTAATTGGGAAATATTAAACAAAGTAAATAAGAACACACTAGGACATAGATAATGTTACTCTGTGGCTTTCTAAACCAGCCCACAGCCAACAGGGTACTCCTGTGCAGTCTGGTGCCTCCTATTTCTCTCTGAGTGTGACCCCAGTGGGCCTGGCAGCAAGGAGGGCCTGAGCTCCAATTCCTCAGCAAATCACCAAAGTTTCAGCCCTCTGAACAACTTCCAAATGCATTCAGACTTTTGGGACACCTGCAAAGGGGTGGGGGTGGGGAGTGGGGAGGGGCAGTGTTTCCTCATCCAGGAGTTCCCTCTACCAGATATATATAAGCATAGGTCCAGTCCCCGTCTGGGATACGGACACACTGGGTGTCCCAAAAGTCTGAATGCATTTGGAAGCTGTAGCAGTTTTAATGCTTCAGATAAGCTTCAATGGTTTCGAACCTCACTCAGACATTTGGGGCTCCGCATGCTGAAAACCTAACCCAGTGACAGATCTGCTCTCTTTGTTCATGTTTCCTTTGGCACTTTTTTATTTTCTTCTCTAACTTTTAAGAAAATGTTTTATTGAGGTGCATAGATAAGTATCTGCATTGAGATAGTTTTTTCAACCTGAAATTCCCTATACCCTCACAAATGCAGACCCAGTCCCTACTTCTGGGTGCGTGCCCAATCAGTGACATTTTGTGTGTGTCTGTTTATGTTTCATCCCCTATCCGGGGGTGGGGAGCCTGTGGCCTCAAGGCAACGTGTGGTCTTCTAGGTCCTCAAGCACAACCCTTTGACTGAATCCAAACTTCACAGAACACATCTACTTAATAAGAAAATTGGTTCTGTAGAACTTGGACTCAGTCAAAAGGCCACACCCAAGGACCTAGAAGGCCACACATGGTCTCCAGGCCTCAGGTGCCCCACCCTTGCCCTATGAGAATATAAGCTCTGTGAGAGCAGGACTATTTTTCCTTTTGTTTTTGCATCCCCCAGAGCCTAGCCTGGTGCCTGGAGTACAACATGTGCTTAAAAAAATACTTCCTAGAGGATTAGCACTTCATTTACTTATTTATTCATTCATTTGCTTAATTATTTAGGCTAAAATCCACAGTCTTTTGTTCTTCTTCAGTCATCATTAATTGACAATGGATCCTGTTGCTAGTCAGATGCAGAGAGACCAACACACAGAGATAGATAGAGAGAAGCAGGGAGGGGGGAGGAGAGGGAGAGGGAGAAAAGAGAAGGGAAGGGAAGCAGAAGGGAGGGGAAGGGAGAGGAATGGATGATTTTTTTTAGCCTTGCAGAGTTTTTATGATCAAATTTGAGTACATTTGGGTAATTTTACACATAACTCTGTTGGTTCATATATTTTTCTGATGTTAGCTTATTAATATGTAAAACTGAGCAGACACAATCATAAATAAGGTGGTTTATCACATTATTAAAATGTGTAAGCATCACGATTTTTAGCATTGCCAGCATAAAAGGTTGCAAAGCCTGCGAAAGCAGAAACTTAATTGACCAGATACAGTTTATCAATAGAATAATATCCCAGTGAAGTTGGAGAAAAATTGCACTCATATGATAAAATAGCAGCCCTTGTCTGTTCTCTTTTCCAGTAAAGAAGTCTGCCAAGCTACCGATATCATCATGTGTCCTGTGTGTGATAAATATTGTCCTTTCATGAGGCTGTCAGACAGCTGTGTTTATGCCAAGGTAAATTCCGATTTTGCATGTTCTCCCTAGTTTGTGTTTTCTTGATGGCTGAGCTATACTTTCTTCTCAAGCAAAGTGGGAGTGCTTACCTCTTCTGTAGTGTTTTCCTCTATTTGCTTTACCGGGGAAGAAGGCGGGAAGGAAGGAAGAAGGAAGGAAGGAAGAAAGGAAGGGAGGGAGGGAGGAAGGGAGGAAGAAGAGAAAGAGAAAGAAGAGAAAGCAAGTTTGCAAAATCATAGATGTAGAACAAAAAGGGCTCTCAGAGCCCCCCCTCATTTGACAGATGAAGAATGAGGCCCAGTGTGTATGTATATATGTATGTGTATGTATTATATATAATAAATATATATTTATTGTGTGTATATTTATTATATATAATGTAAATATAGCATATAATAGATATATAGTACATGTAACAGATATAGTTATATATAGATATAAAATCCCATTTGACTCTCACAACAGCGCTACAACTACTATTCCCATTTTACAGATGAGGAAACTGAGGCTAACATAAAGTTTAAGAAAGGTTAGAGAGCTTTCCCAGGGCCACCACAGCCATTAAGTGTCTCCAACAGTGTTTGAACTCAAGTCTTCCTGATTCTAGGTCCAGCACTCAATCGGCTCAGCTCTTCTGCCTTGCTGACTTTGAGAGTGAATTCGTGCTCTCAGGTTGCTCTGAATAGAACAAAAAAGAGCATGCTGCTTTTGGCAAATGTATAGGGAGGTAAAATGTATAAAGAAAACTCACTTCCACAGAGGAGAGAACAGAGGAAGGGAAGCATCCCAGCGGGAGTCAGGAAAGTTCAAGAGGGATGAGGACAGAATGGTCTGTCCACAACATAACTGAACTGAAAGGGCAGGTTCTGAGCCGTGAGTATTTGACTTCGAATCTGCTCTTGTTCAGAAATCTTGGGCCAGTCCCTTCTACAACTGTTTTTACATGAAAAGATAAAGTCTCTGCTGAGATCTGAGGGATGTTCTCTAAGACAATATCCACCATAAAAATTTTGAAAGGAAATGCACTAAAAGCAACACAGAATAAACCCTTTGCTTTCTCCAAATAACTATGTTGGTTTGTTGTTTCTGAATGCCTACCAAGGGGAGAGTTAGGTATATGTTTGGATTCTTTATCCAAGAGTTGGTCTTGAGTGTAGGCTTAGTAGAATTAAAAAAAAATCCTAAAACCAAGTGGACTGAAATGGCAGCAGGGCAATGTAGAAAGACCATGGCCTCTGGAGTTGGAGTCTGGGTTCTCATCCACCTTGGATGCTTCTTACCTTTGTGACCCTGGGTAAGCCACTTCCACTTTCTGTTCTTCAGTTTCCTCATCTGTAAAATAATCGACTTGAAACAGAGAACACCTCAAGTCCTTTCCACTTCTAAGTCTTTGATCCTACCACCCCCTTTGCAAGGCACTTCCCCTCCTATGCCTCAGTTTCCCCATATGTAAAATGAACAAGCTGGGTTAAATGACCTCTGAGGCCCCTTCTGATTCTATAATCCTAAAAGTGGTCATTGGAAAGACTGGAGTGTTTCCATTGAAACCAATAATTGATTCAGTCTGCCAGTCAACATTGTATGCTGTTGTGTCCAACTCTACGTGACCCTATTTGAGGTTTTCTTGGCAAAGATCTTGGATCTTTGCCATTTCCTTCTCCAACTCTTTTTACGGATGAGGAAACTGAGGCCAACAGGGTTAAGTGACGTGCCCAGGGTCACACAGCTAGTAGGTGTCTGAGGCTAGATTTAGATTCAGATCTTCCTGACTCCAGGTTGGTGCTGTATGAACTATGGCACCACGTCACTGCCCTTCAGTTTTGTATCGTGGTCTACCAGTAGTGTAGACTGTGATTTCTGCCACTGCTACTCAAACATCCCAGATCAAGCCGTTGCTGCATCACTGAACTCCAGACCAGGAAAGCCTAGGTTCCAATCCCGCCTTTGATACTTGATAGTGGTAAGAGGCAGCAAATCCTGAGTGTTCTCTGTGACCCTGGGAAGTAACTGATCCTTGCTGGGACTTCATTTCCTCACCTGTGAACTGAGGGAACATCGCAAGCCTCGCTGGGCTCTTGTGATGCTCAAACAAGGTGATTTCCATAAACTGCTTTGCAAGAGTTAAAGCTCTGTCAGGGCGCCTGATGGATAAGGAAGAGAACGTCCTAGATGTTCTGACACAGGATGGCTTCTGAGGTGCCATAGCGGCCACACATCTGGGATCCTAACTCAGTTAACCCCTCAGCCTCAGCTTTCCCACCTGTAAAATGGTGAGATTATTGTGAGGATTCAGTGGGATAATGTATGTGCTGCTTGAGGGTTCTGATGACTATTACACAGAGATGGGAATCCCGCAAAAGAGCTGCATGACCTTGGTGAGCCTCAGTACTCCAAGGCAGCTCTCCAAGACTGACTGTAAATGACAAAGGAGTTTTCACCCTGGTGGGACATCTGATGAAATCTTAGTGCCCAAAACAGAAAAGTATAGAGAAGGCAGGCCAAAAACATAAAATTAGACTTTTCTTATCAAAAGTGGAGACTGTCTTTTTGCCTCTGTATCTCCTGTGCTTAATTCCTGAGACACAAAATGTGCCTAATAAATGTATTTTCATTCATTCATCTAGTAGACGCTCTAATGGTGTCTACTCCAGATCAGTACACAGATTTTAGTCCTTTCTCTCTCTTTCCATGTTCAATAAGCTGTTCTCCCTTTGTTCAGAGGAAAACAAGACACCAACTTCAGGAAGAAGCTAAAATCAATCGCATCTTAATAGAGCAGGAAACAACCTCTTTGCAGCAGGCTTATTCTCACAGGGGTAATAATGTATGTTTTATATAGGAGCGTAAAAAAAAACCACCCTCCTCTGCCAAGACGCATCATTCATTCCAGCTTGGCACCGATCTAGTGTGATTTACACAGGATAGAAACCCTTGGCTTGGCAGAGATCTCACTTCTCCTCAAGCCCTTGCTTCTGCAGAAGTGATCCAAGCAGTAGAGAAATCCCCAGCTGTCTCTCTGTTATGTGTAAAGGACAAACATAGCTGTTATTCAGCGGTATTAATGTGGGTCAAAATGATGGTTTCCATGGCTTAGCCAGCTCAGCCCTGCTTTGGGAAACAGCCACGGCTTTCTTAATATGAAGAAAGGATGAAGTCAGGGATCTTTGGGAAACAAAGCCTCATGTGTTTACATAGTACTTATTTAAGTCACCAAGCATATGCTCAGAGCCTCCTATGCACCAGGCACTGTGCTAAGCCCTGGTGATACAAAGAAAAGCCAAACCAAAAACCCCAGTTCTAGCTCTCAGCCAGCTCCCAGTCTAATGGGGGAGATGGCCTTCAGACAATGAGAGACAATAAGACATATACAGGACAATTAGGAGGTAATCAAGGGAAGGCACTTGCATTAGCAGAATATTTCAAAATATTCTTTGTGTGAATGAGCGACATATTCATTTAATGCTTACTCTGTGCCAAGCACTAGAGATGTATACAGATACAGAAATAGATATAGGTATAGATATAGATACAGATATTTATATCCATTACATCACAGATATTTATAACCACTACAATCCCAACGAACTTCTTGAGGCAGCTAGGTGGTTCAGTGGACAGAATGCCAGGATTGGAGTCAGGAAGATATGAGTTCGAATGTGGCCTCAGACACTTAGTAGCCATGTGACTCTGGGCAAGTCACTTCACCCTGTTTGCCTTAGTTTCCTCAACTGTAAAATGAACTGGAGAAGGAAATGGCAAACCAGTCCAGTGTCTTTGCCATGAAAACCCCAAGTGGGGTCATGGAGAGTCAGATACAACTGAAAACCGACTGATTAACGAAAAAATTAGTTCTTATTATGCATAAATTGTTTTTGTTGCTGTTGTTTTTAGAATGAACCTGTGATTTTATTGAGAGAAAGAATCTCTCTTCCAATGCAGCTGCTCTGTCCCCGAGAGAGAGTTATCTAGGACTCTGGGCATTTAGTGTAAGTGATATGGCCAGTCTGTGTCAGAAACAGGAGGGGCATGAAAATGCCAATGATAGGATACTTGTGTGACCATGGACAGGTACCTGAGTGTCCTGGGGCCTGTGGTGTCTTGGGTCAGATCATGGGTTTTCAAATTCTTTTGTAACATGTCCCCTTGGGCAGTGTGGTTAAAGTTACGGAGCCCTTCTCAGAATAATGTGCTTAAATGAATAAAATAAAGTTACAGAATTTAAAAGGAAACCAAAACAGTATAATTTTTCCCCGTTCAAGTTCACAGACCTCCCCTCCAAATCTAACTATAGACCACGGGGGCAAGGGGGAGGGGCCTGTGGACTTCAGGTTAAGAACTCCTGGACTAGATTTTAGAATGATGGCTTTTGAGCTGGAAAGGACCTCAGATACCATCTAATCCAATCCCCTCATTTCATATATGAGGAAATTAAGGACTAGAAAGCCCAAGTGCCCAAAGTCACCTGGTTAGTAACAGAGTCAAAAATTGAACCTAGGTCTTGACACCAGAGTCATGACTCTTTCCACTGAGCGATGCTTTCAGCTGTAAGTCTGTTCTGATAGGGTAGGACAACATGACAGACTTAGAGCTAGAAAGGACCTTGGGGTCATCCGGTCCATACTTCTCATTGTGCAGATGTGGAAGCCAAGGCCCAAAGAGAAGAAGATTCAAACCCAGGTTCTCAGACTCAGGATCCTTTCCACTGTATCATATTGCCTTTAAAATCTCGGATCCCTTGAGCTCCATGATGCTAGGATACTGTCTAATTATGGGAGATCAGTGAAGGAGAGAACACTGTTCTTCAAGAGTCCCATGCTTCTTGAGGAAAACCAAGCTAACATTTGATATAGACTACCTTGTATGTGGTATTCACCACCTGACTTCCCTACTGTTTCCTAATGAGACTTGGTGTCCTCAAATCTCAGAATTCTAGCATTAGAAGAAACCTCAGTGGCTCCCATAGGACCATAGATTTTAGGAAACCAAGGCCCAGAAAAGTGAAATGACATGTCCAAAGTCACAGAGTAGCCAGGCCATAATCTGAACCCAGGCCCTGTGACTTCAAATTCAGCTATTTCCCCTGAATCACTCACCTATAATCTGAAAAAGTATGCCCAATCCATCTCCTGCTCAAAGACTTCCAAGAAAGGAAACCATCCTCCTTAATTCTAGTACCTTCCCTCCTTGACTGTTTCCAATTTATCATTTACATAACTTGTGCAGTTCTCTGCATGTTGTGTCCCCCATTAGACCATAAGCTCCTTGAGGGCAGGACCTGTCTCCTGCCTTTCTCTGTATCTCCAGTGCTTGGCACAGTGCTTGTAATGTGTTGTTAGTGAGTCATTTTCAGCTGTGTCTGACTCTTCTTGACCCCATTTGGGGCTTTCCTGGCACAGACACTGCATTGGTTTGGCATTTCCTTCTCCAGTTCATTTTACAGATGAGGAAACTGAAGCAAACAGGGTTAAGTAACTTGCCCAGGGTCACATAGCAAGTGAGTGTCTGAGGCCAGATTTGAACTCAGGAAGATGAGTCCTCCTGACCTCAGGCCTGGTGCTCTGTGCACTGAATCACTTAGCTGCCTGCTCAGCACATAGTAATAGGTGCATTTATTGACTGACTTGCTTCTCAAGGAAGCCCATTCCATTTCTGGATAGGCCCATTTGTTCTGGAGTTTTTACTGACATCAAATCAAATCTACCTCACTGGAACTGCCCCTCATTGCTCCTAGTTTTGTGTGTTAGCATTAAGCAGAACAAGGCAAGGCCCTTTCCATACAATAACCCTGCAAATATTTGGAGCCAATTAATATGTCTCTTCTACCTCCCATCTCCTACACAAGTTTTTTTTTCCACCCACCAGTTGAATATCCCTTCTTACTTCAAGTTATCTTCCTCAAACCATCAATCAAACATTTATGAAGTGCCTACTATGTGCCAGGCACTGTGCTAAGTGCTGGGGATACAGAAAGAGTCAGAAGCCTATCCTGCCCTCAAGGACCTTACATTCTAATGGGGGGAGATAGCACGCAAACAGATATGCACAAACAAGCTATTTTGCAGTGTTAATATTAAGTAACTAAAGAGGGGAAGCACTAGAATAAACAGGGGCTGGGGGAGACTTCCTGTAGACTGTTGGATTTTAGTTGGGACATGAGGCCATGGAGGTTAGTAGTGAGAGTGGAGGAGGGAGAGCTTTGCAGTATGGAGGACAGCCAGAGGGAACTCTTGGAGATGAAAGATGGAGGGTCTTGTTCAATGGGATTTCTTGAATAAGTAGAGAGGTAGCCTTGGTAAGGAGTAGGCTACCTTGTCAGGGAAGGCAGAGGTGAAGGAGGAGATGTTGGTGAAGGCATCTGAGTGATAGGAGAGGAAGAAGAGATGGTCTCAAATTTTTTTTGTAAAATATCAGGCAAAATTCTCAGCTGAGAGGGTGAGGGCAGGGGGAGTCATGGGAGGTTTGAGGAGGGAAGAAAAGGTTTGGAAGAATCACTGTGGTGAGTGGAAGAGGGAGTTGATGGGGGAGGTAGGGTAGGATTGCCAAGCAACAGTGAGGGCCCAGTTGAGGCAGTGTGACATAAATCTGTAGCAGACATTCTGGTGACCCTCTTCTTATTAATGTCCTTCCTAAAACATGCGGTCCTTATAAAATGGGAAGCAATACAATTACTGAGAAACATGCGAATCTGACCCTTAACCTTCCATGAATGTCCCAGTGACTCCTCATTCAACATCTCCTTCCCTCCAAACACTTCATTCCTGGTCCCTACCTTGACCCTCTTTGTGGCTATAGGTACCCCCTTCCTCATATGGCCTTTGAAGAAATCACTGAGCTACCACCTTGGTTCTCATAAAAACTAGAAAACAAAATAATAGAAAAACCTTGTTTATCAGAATTACTGTTCTTTGTAAATAAACTAACTCATGGTTCCTGCTGTCCCCAGGTAACCCATCTTTTTGACAATGGAGCTACCGTGTTTTTTGCTGTTTTCATGGCAGTCTGGGGTAAGTTGCAAGAAGATGTCTCATTTCAGTACTTTCTTCCACATAGATTACATAATACAGTTCTCCCCGATCTGATCTCATAGCACCAATGTGCAGTCTAATTAAAATTCTCCCTGTCTGTGTCCCTGCCTTCAGTATCCCCAATATATATGTGTGCGTGTGTGTGTGTACCTCCATATATATACTATATATGTATATGTATATGTATATGTATATGTATATGTATATGTATATGTATATGTATATGTATGTATGTATGTTGTGAGCGCCTAGAGAGTAATTCAACAGATTTTTTAAAAGGGCCTGTTTGGTTTGTTCCTGGGGATGCAGAGACAAAAGTAATGCCTGCCCTCAAGGAACTTGCATCTTATCGGAGGGACCACAGCTTATTTATCAGTGCATCTCTCAACGTTTAAATTTTTATAGAGGAGCCACTGGAGAAGGAAACGGCAAAACAGCCCCCTATCTTTGCTAACAAAGCCCCAAATGGGGTCAGGAAGAGTTAGACTTGACTGAAAAATGGCTGAGTAGCTACAAACAGGAGTCATTTAATAATCTTGTCAGATAACTCAGTGAATTATTCAGTTGTTTCCAGCATGTCTGACTCTTCATGACACCTTTGAGGGGTTTCTTGGCTATAATACTGAAGTGGTTTGCCAATTCCTTCTCCAGCTCATTTTACAGATGAGGAAACTGAGGCAAACAGAGTTAAGTGACTTACCCAGGGTCACACAGCTTAGAAGTGTCTGAGGTCACATTTGAACTCAGATCTTCCCGACTCCAAGACCAGAGTTGTATCTTCTGTGCCACCTAGTGGCCCAAATTCAATGAATATTGAATAGTCAATGACTATGTACCTCTTAAAAGTCTCATATTTAATGCTGATCAGAAGAGAGTTTTGACTTAATTGGTGTCACTTGTTTCTCGATGTAAAAGTAAGGCCAGGGCTGAATTCTGAATCTTTTGATTTGCTTCGGCTAACATTCCAGAAGGAAATCAGGCGGCATGCATTTATATAGCATTTTAAGGTTTGCGGAGCTCTTTACAAAGATTATCTCATCTCCCTCTCTACTGTGCCACCCAGTGCCTGGCATACAGCAGGTGTTTAATCTTTGCTTTCTGGCTGATGGAAGGACAAGTTAAAGGACTTTGCAGCCTACACGCAGGCTCTCACTGCTCCCGCTGGGTCTGGGGGTTCTCTGCAGCCAGTCTTTACAAGAGCCCTGGACAAGGGGAGTCTGTTCCCTTGTTTCCTTTTTGCTTGAATTCCTGTGCTTCTCCGGAGATTCTGCAAGCTTCTGTTTTGAGCTGGCCCTGCAGGAGCCCGAAAGGCTCCTTTACCAAGTGAAAATTAACTTTCTGAAACACCCCCAGTGGCTGCATTAGCCAGTGTGGACCAGCCAAGATAGGGCTACCTCGGGCAATGATTGGCACTTTGTGGAGTCAAAGTGATGGCTGGGTGTCCATAAAGTGGATTTACTGAGTCTTTCCTTAGCTCTGGATTTTGTTTATAAATATAGCAAGGAGAGAACAATTACAGAATTCACATTGACTTATCTCCCTGGAATGGGGGGACCAGGGGAGGACACAAAATGACAGTCATTAGGGAGCTAGATGTTGGCAGAGATGAGTCAGGAAGCGGATTGTCTGTGCCGATCTTCACTTCTCTTGGGTCTGTGGCAGGGTGTTTTTGCTCTCTTACTTTCAGTTGTTGCCAAGAACTGAATTCTCTGCAATAAACAAACTCAATGAGCTCTTCATCAAGCCTAACCAAAATGTCAAGATTATGATTACATGTGTGAGAGGCATCTTGACACAATGGTTAGAGTTAACCAAGGGGTCAGAAAGCCCACCGTTCAAGTTTTGCCTCCAACAGTTGCTAGCTGTGTGACCATGGATAAGTTACTTAACCTCTCAGTGCCCCCATGATTAGAAATTAAGCATTATAGGGAGGGAGGAAGGGAGGAAAGAAGAAAGATGCCTATTATACGTCAATTTTTGAAAGTTAATTTTAATTTGTTTTCATGTCCAGATTTAATTTGGAGGATGTGGAGTAGGGGTTCTAGACCTGTGATTAAATCAGTGTGAGGAATTCCTAGTATGAAATCCCTCCAATGATTAGTCAGCAGTTTTCTGTACCTCTTAGTCTCAGAGAGTTGATTGGCGCGCTGGGAGCACACAGCCAGGATGTTTCCAATGCAGAATTGGAATGCTGGTCTTCCCGGCTCCAAGGCCAGCCCTCTATCTATTCCAACACATTGTCTTTCTTGTTTCTGGATATGTTGCTAATTATAACTTTCATAGTCACATATGAATCAACCTGAAGAGATTATGAAGAGTGAGTTTTTAATTGTGTAAAATATTTACCACTGAGAATATTAGATGAGTAGGATGATTTCCACCCCCTCTCTTAAGACTCATATGACTTTAACTAAGTTGGGTGATTTCTGCTCTCATTTGCCGCAGCGGGGATTGCAATACCTGCCCTGCCTAATGATTGGGATGATGGTTTGAATTTACATTTTTTTAAAAAATTTTAAAAATTAATTAAATTATAAATTTCTATTTATAATTAGATATTATATTATTATATTACATAATTATATTTAAATTTAACTTTTTAAATTTACATTTTTAAAAAGTTCTCAAAGTGCTTAACATACATTCTCTGCCATTGCAGAGAATCCACTATTTTGAACTGAAATGAGGCTGAGGGGCCATCTAGCCCACTCCTCTCTCTCTGTAGGTGAATACCTGATTTGCCCAGAGGCCTCCAGATGGGAGGTAAGTCCAGGTTCTCCAGCTCCAGTGCTCTCCCCACTAATACCATGCTGAGATCAGTGCTGTCCCTGTTTTAACAAGGAGGAAACTGAGGGGAGGACAGTTGACTTGGCAGATGTCATGGGGTCAGATGCCACAGAGCAAACAGTCATTAAGCGTGGGGCATTCAGCAGGAAATCTCCCTCCAGAAGAAACAATATTGCCTTCACTTGTTCCCTGGAAATGTTTCCAGTGAACTCGGGGCAGGCCTCCCCGTAGAAATGAGAGGAAGAACAGAACAATAAAGCAAAGAGGCCGTTTCTCTTCTCCACAGAACTGCCTGTGGCACCAGCCACACACAGCGAGCAGAGGATGTTCTTCCAAAGGGGCAGGGAAGGGGAAGCCAGACAGTCATGCCTTGAAATCCCTAGACTCCTTTTCTTTCTTTCGTCTTGTAATGGGCAAAGGAAAAAATGCAATGTCTTTTTTTTCTCCATGGAGATAAATTTATAATATCTGCTATCAAGATGAAAAGTCACAAGTCCTTTAAATATCTTGAAGGAGCTGGAGCCCTGAACCTGCCTGGAGTTGGGCACACCATCCCCAGGTTTCTAGCTCACAGAGAAACAGCCACATGTTTAGACTGTTCAACGTTAACTGTGGACTCTACTTCTTATATGATTATGGCTCAAGATTCCCTAATCCAGGGATTTGTAACCCGAGTCCAGGTTTTTTACAAATGTACAAACATACGTGCACACACACACACACACACCATCTCTATGTATATGTATATATACACATATATACATTTATTTACATATATTGATATATAAGTACAAATGCATCTATATATACATTCTTATATGTGTGTATATACATGGATAGAAGTATGTACATAGATACCTACATATAATTTTATATACATATACATATATGGGGGCTATTGTATATATTGTATAATATAGGCATATTGTAGCCTATTATATATATTCAATTATCTATGTGCACATATACATACATACACATTCAATTATTACTGTATTTCAAGATAATTGGTATCCGCCATCCTGTGTATTTTATTCTATGCATTTAAAAATGATTCTGAGGAGAGGTCTCCTGGCTTCCCCCAGACTGCTCCTGGGTAGTTCTAATCCTTGATTTCCTTTCACCATGCCTTTGCAGTCCCCTCATTCATGACCCTCCTCCACACACTCTTACATTCTCAGTGGTACAATTCATCTCCCCTTGGCACCTTCATTGCATTTTTTACTTTCATTTATCTGTCCTTCCCCCTCCATTCCAGCAACCGTTTTCCTGGAGTTTTGGAAGAGAAGGCGAGCAGTAATTGCTTATGACTGGGACTTGATCGACTGGGAAGAAGAGGAGGTTTGTATGAAAACATGCCCTTCAGCTTGCAAGACCATCCCCTTTCCCCAGGCTGACCCATCCATGGAAGCAGGACAGCACCGTGGAGAGAGAGCCCAACTCAGGGCCAGGAAGGTCAAGGTCTGGACTCTGCCTCTTACAGCGAGCCGTGTGACTCTGGACAAGTCCCTGCCACTTCTCATTGCCCCTGGGAAATCTCTAAGTTAACGAGTCACTGACATAGTGTTGCCCTGCATTGGTAAACAGGGTTTCCTTCCCTGTGAGTCTCCTATGCCAATGAAATCACAAATACAATCCCTCTCCCAGCCCTTTCACCCAGAGTCACCTAGAAATGTACTCCTCATTGGATTAGACAGACAGAAGGACAGGCAAAGCTTTTAAGTATATCCCATGTGCTCTGCACTGTGTCAAGCTCTGGGAATACAAACACCAGTAAACAAGACGTCTCCTGTTGGGTAGGAGCTCGCATTCTAATAAGGGAAGACAGAACAGGAACAGATGAAAAACTGGAGGGAGGTGTGTGTGTGTGTGTATATGTATGGGGGCAGTAAAGGGGAAACTTGTGGGTTTCCATGTGCATCCGCTACTGTGGCTGCCTTCAATAAATGGAATGGAGCTAAACCTGTTCCAGAAACTGACCAGACATGATAAGTAAACACTTATTAAGCACTCACTATGTGCTGAGAACTGTGCTAAGTACTAGGGATACAACTGTCTCTGCATTTTATCTCTTGTCCCAATTCACATAAACCTCACAGGAATTTCATATGGCTGTTCAGTTTGCACATGCAGTTTATAGCCAGGAAGACCCAAGTTCAAATCCTGCCTCAGGCTGTGTGACCCTGGGCAAGTCACTTAACCTTTCCATGCCTCAGTTTCCTCATTTGTCAAATGAGTATAATGATAGCACCCAAGGTTGTTGTGACAATCAAATGAGGTGGTATTTGTCTGGTGCATTGCAAATCAATGTATTATAGAAACACTAATTCTTCTTATTCTTCTTGTTCATCTCCCCCATACTTGTCCCTTCCTCTTCATCACTTGGCTTCTGCCTCCATCCTAACACTGGCCAGCTTCCTCCCTGGGCTTACACATCCTCCACCTGGTTAAAAGCCCAGCCTCAGTTCCTCTCCTCTCTTGTTCCAAGACACACAAATATTGTATAAAATCTCCATCAACTAGAACCTAACACCTTAGGATTCTTTTCCTAATCCCATAATTACTTTTTATTCTGTGACCTTCTCTATTTGGGCATATTTTGGCTAGATAAATCAATTCTCCATTTGTTTCAGAGGTCTCAAAAGCCCCGACTGTAGCTGGTTTTGATAGGTTTTTAATGTTTCTAAAGTCAATTGTTATATATAAAATCAGTTGATTAAAAGTGAATTGCTCATGATAAAAATTTTAATTGTCATATTTTTAGCTATCCAAATAAAAGAACAAGGAGAATAACTAGAGCTAGCTGATAACTGCATTTCGACATTTCCCAACATGGAGAATTTTCATCTTCATTGCAGTGTTTGAGTTACTCCCTAATAGTAGAAAGGAAATTTGTTCATTCTTTCAGGTCCCTAGGGAACTGCTTTAAAACAATCTTTTTGGTTCGTGGCTTATAGTTTGACTTAATATATTAATAGAAATCTCACAAGTATGTGAGATACTAAAAATATCCATCTGAATCACTTGCTTCCAATGATGATGGATCTGGGGTATACTTTCTTCAAGCTGACCATTTCTGGATCTAAGATTTGGGGCTCTGAGCCTGCCATATTAGACTGGTTGGTGGGTTGGTGGAGAAGCTGGTACCAAAACAACCGGATGGCATGCTAATATAAAACAATGCTTTGTTCGTGGGTCTGTTCGTTCGTTTGTTTCTCCTGGTCCATAACAGTTGTTCCTTTCTTCTTTAGGAAGAAATACGGCCCCAGTTTGAAGCCAAATACTCCAAGAAAGAGCGGATGAACCCCATTTCAGGAAAACCAGAACCTTATCAAGCATTTACAGATAAATGCAGTAGACTTGTTGTTTCTGCATCTGGAATATTTTTTATGGTTTGAGGACTTTTTTCCATTTCTTTTTTTTTTCTAAATGAAACTAACAGCTATGTTTGTATAAAGTGCTTTCAGAGACTTGACCTCAATCCTAATATTAAGCTCAAGAGGCAGGTGGGAGGAAAAAAAAGAATAATTATTGATCCCATTTTATAGATGGAAGAACTGAGGCTCAGAGGAAAAGAAGTAACTGGCCTAAGGTCACCCAGCTAGTTTGTGCCTGAGCTAAAGCAAGAATCCAGTTCTTGTAATCCCAAGGTCAATCCTTTCTCTATACTGTACTGAGAAGGCACAGTCAATAAATCCACCAGTGAACATCTATTAAACACCTGCTATATGCCAGACACTGTGCTAAGGATACAGAAAGAGTCTAGAGACATATCTTGCCCTCAAGGAGCTTACAATCTGGTGGGGGAGGCAATAACCAAACAAATGTGAACAAAGCAAGCTCTAGACAGGATAAATAGGAAATCTTTAACAGAGGGATGAAGAGGGTTGGGGAAGGCTTCCTGCAGAAGGAGCTTAAAGGAAGCTGGGGAGGTCAGTGGTTGGAGCATAAAGAGCAGCACCCCGAAACCTCACTTCTAAGCTGCCCCTGCTGAGAAGCAGGTTTGTGGGTTTCCGAAGTCGTCTTGCGCTCTGACCACGATGGGCTGCACACACTCATGTGCTGCAAGTATTTTCAGAAAGAAATAGAATAGTTGAAAGTCACTAAGGCAAGAGCAGATAGAGGGGCAGCCTTTGGTGTCAGGCAGACCTGTGTTCAAATCCTGCCTCCAACACATACTTTGAGCAAAAAAAATCGGTTAAACATCTCAGCACCTGCAGAGAGCTCACTAGGAGTTACAGGAATGACCAAGTTGCATCACTGGAGGAAGTTTCCATACTGGGAGTGCTCACACTTATGAAACAGCTTTAAGCCCTCCTTCTCCTTCCCCTCGCCCCCGCCCCGCCATTGGAGTCTTTCTCACCTCCTCATCCCCTTCTATTCCTGATAAACTTAGTGATGAAAATAATCTTATCTCCCTCCAAAAAGAGGGAAGAATAGGGGCAGGGGGAAGAGGGAAAGAGGAAGTTGAGGAAAAGAGGGAAGGATACCACAGATATTTATAGTGAAATGAGCATTGAATTTGCGACAAAGTGATGATAAATCAAAGATTGGAACTGATTCTCAAAGAGCTTCTGGGTGGTGCAGTACAAAGAGCTCTGGGCCTGGAGTCAGGAAGACCTGAGTTCAAATGTGGCCTCAGAAACTCACTAGCTGTGTGACCCTGGGGAAGTCATTTAAGCCTGTTGACCTCAGTTTCCTCATCTGTAAAAGGAGCTGAAGGAAATGGCAAACCTCTTCAGTATCTCTGCCAAAAAAACCCTAAATGCGGTCACAAAGTCAAGTATTACTGAAATAACTGAACAACAACGATAATATTGACTCAAGGGACGTCTAGTCCAAGGTGAGGAAGCTGAAGCTGCCCAATATCACATAGGTAGTGGCCAAGCTGAGGCGGGATTTAAACCCAAGTCTTTTTTTTAAAAAATCCCATGACCATTCTCCTACACACATAACCTTTCTACTGACTAGCTGCTTGTTGTTGGTCATGTTCCATAACCTCTCTGGGTCTCAGTTTTCTCATCTATATAATGGTGATAATTATGTTGTGAGAAACAGACCAGTAGAGTGGGAAGAGCCCCAATTCTGAAGTCAGAGGAGCCGGGTTCAAATCCTGCCTTAGTAGTTGCCTATATGACCCTGGGTGAGTCATCTGGCCTCTTTGAGCTTCAGTTTTTCTCCTCTGTAAAATGAAGGGGTAGGGCTAAATGGTATCCAGGGTCTCTTCCTGCTGGAAATCCACAGTCCTGTGATCCCAGCTTGGGTATCTCTGCTCTGAGAAATTGGGAAAACCATTTTGTTACTCTGTGCCCCAGTTTCTTATCTGTGAAATGAAGGGTCTGGACTCAATGGCTCTAATGTCCCCCCCAGCTCTTGGGCTCTGACCCTAAGATTTTCATACTGTCTGCCATAGGGGGTTTGCAAGTCATGAGAAACCTTAGTGCGGTATTATAATAATTATTATTATTATCATTATTATAGTAGGTGCTTAATAATTGAGGCCTTTATAGATTATTAAGCATTAATAGCTTAATACCTTTAGTAGCATAAAACTGTACTAGGACTTTAGGGACGCTCACTCTGTCCATAGTTGTGAGCTTGTATGGCCATGAAGTGCATATTTATTTTGGTAAATATTTCTCAATCAGATTTTAATCTAATTGACCAGCTTTTCTGGGCAGGGAGTTTCTGATCTAGTCTATGAGTATGCTGGGGACAGCTCAACAGGCCAAAAAAGCTGATTGTTAAATTTTCAGGGTGAGCATTTGCACCTTGGAAATTGACAAATGCTACAAATCTGAGCTGGCTTTATTGTTTTTGGTGTGGGAGAAGGGTCACTGGATGTTTTTTAAGAAGACACATTTGAATCCTGCCTCACTTTGGTGACTACCTGGGCAACTTCCATTTCCTCACCTTGGACTAGATGGCCCTTGACTCCATGAAGTCTGTTTCTCCTAGTGTAGATGACAGAGTTGAAAGTCTAGAGCAGTAAAGTAAAACTCTTTGCTCTCGTTCTGGGAAGAAGGTAAACTGTTTACACATGCCCCAAGAATTCCTTACTTCCTGAAACAGGATTTTTAACAGCAACCCTATGGTGGCCAATTGACATCTGATGAGATACTGTAGGTGAAAGTGCTTTATAAACTTGAAAGGGCTATATACATTTAAGCTATTATGTTGTTACTGTTATTATTGTTACTTATCAATTCACATGAGTAGCTCAGAGAGGTCCAATAAAGAAGTACTGGGGGTGGGGGGCTGATGAGTTTGACTTGTGGTTGGAGGGTATTTGGGGGTGTGGGTGCCTGATTTGGCGTATACTGTCCAGATCCTCCTGCTTACCCAGCTGGCATCCCAGAATCCTTTCACTGCCATTTTCCAAATAGCACAGCTCACATAGACATTTTGGTTCAAGAATCCTTATAGCTCAGGGAAGGGACTAACAAGGTCAATGTTTTAGAATGTGAGACTGTGAAACTCAATGGAGCAGGCCCAGAAGAGCTGGGTTCTCCTCCTGGCCTCGTGATGCAGTCATTATGTAACCCAGTGGCTGCTGCAGAGCTGCAACACTTTGGTTCCTATTTTTTCTCTGATATATAGCACACGTTTTGAAGTCTTCAAAGACATATAAAACAGTAAACGCAAATTGAAGAATGGAGTGTTCTGGGGAAGCTCATCTCAGAATACAGAATACGGTTGTTAAGAGAAAATTATCCTTTATGAGTTATTCATTTATAAATCATTCAAAATAGAGTAAATACAGTGCTCCTAACAGAATACTAGCAAAGAGGACAGAAATGCAATAGGGAAAATGATAATGAAAAGATCTCCCTTAAAAAATATATATCTGAGAGTTTTTTTCTGATGGAGATGATTCTCTTGAAGCCCCGAAGCCCACAAGGCCTTCTCTGTTTTTTCCACTGTAGATCTGTGTGGTGATTGCTGCTGTGTTTGGAATCGTCATTTACCGTGTTGTGACTGTCAGTACTTTTGCTGCCTTCAAGTGGGCTTTAATCAGGAATAACTCTCAGGTTGCGACCACAGGAACAGCAGTGTGTATCAACTTTTGTATCATCATGCTGCTGAACGTGGTAAGGAGGAGAGAGAGGAAGGGTGGGGGAGAAGGAGACACATGGCTTGGATGGACTCAAGGCAGACTTGGCCCTTCTCTTCTAAAGTGAGGAGGAGCCTACATGGGAGTCAGGGAACAGGGGAGTCTTACGAGCCACAGGAGGGGCAGTGGTCAAGGCTGAGAAAAGGGGCGTGGAGTAGAGGCTAAAATCCTACACTAAAATCCCATATGGGTGACTTGCTAACTCTATGAGCCTTGAACCTTGAGTCTCACTTAACCTCTGAGGCAGAGTTTCTTTGTCTTTAAACCCATACATCCCAAGGTGGTTGTGATGATCAAATATTAGCATGCATATCAAGAATTTCTGAATTATATTAATATACTGATACATTAATGTGAGCTACTGTTATTGTTAGAGGAAGACTGGCTGACAGGGGAAAGGACTGTCTTTGGAGTCAGGAAGAACTGGGTTCGTGTCCCATCTCTGCCACAGCGGGGCTGTGAGACCCAAGGCAAATCACACTAACTCTCAGTTTCTTCATCAGTAAAATGAGGATAATACTATCACCTGCTTTCCTGGAGTCATAATACAGCGTCATACAAAACAGCAGAAAAGCATGAAAACTGTAATAGCCCTTAAGCTGTATTGACTTTTCAGACATACATAGATAGTGTTTTGTACATCTTGAAGAACTCTATAAAATGGGAGTTACCATCATCATCATCATCATCATCATCATCATCATCATCATTCTTTTGATGGGATCCCAATAGAAATGGTCCTGGAACAAAGAGCCATCCTGCTATTATTCTTAGATATTAAATGTCTATAAACTCTTTCATACATAGATAAAATAATTGCTTTTTATGGCTAAATAGGAGCCCAACTCATTTTCTGTGGGCTCACTGAGAGCATCCTCTGGCTAACCACCTAAGTCTCTATATTTTGAAAGTTTTTTGTTTCATGTAGTTTAGAGGTGAGGAGTGTTTGGGATGGCAGCATCTATGAAAAATAGGGCTCTTAAGTGTTTATGGATCAAATTTAAGTTCATTGCAGGAAATGGTTCAGTCTGTAACAATGGTCTGGTTTCAATTCAGTTTACTGGATGAATTCTCCAGGTTTATTTTGAGGTCTGTATGACTGTTTTGTATTTTGAGATCTCATCTCACAAACAGGAAGTTTATCATCTGTCAGTCCATGAAAGAGAATATTCTGAGGTACAATTCTAGTCTCAATTGCAGTCTTCTGCCTTGCTAACTATTTGAACAGTGCTAGTTTTTTGCAGTCTACATCATTACTACAGCTACTCTACTGCTGCCAGCACCATTGCCACAGTCACTACCACTACCACCACTACCACTACCACCATCACTAGTGGTGGTACTACCACTCCTCCTCATCCTACTACTACTACAAGTGCTATATAAATATTAGTTGTTATTATTATGACTACTGCTGCTAAATATTGCCATAGTGGCAAAAATAATAGTTGAAACTTCCAAAAATGAGAAAATGGGGATGGGGAGGGATTATCAACATCACAGAAGACTTCTTCACTTTGCAAAAGGATCCACACAATAGCAATTACCCCCTAAGACTTTTAAAATGTCATTCTTCAACACTGAAATTTTTCTCCTGCAAAATAAAGAAGCCTTTTGAATGTCCCTCCCCGTATACATCTTGGCTACCCTCTCCCACAAACAGTCATACTGTTAATGCAACTAGGAATGCACATGGAGGAACACCTGGAGTCAGGTGACAAATAGGAATGGGATACGAGGACGTGTAGTCAGGGCAGATCACATTGTTAAGGATGCATCTCAGCTGCCTTAATCCTCAGTAGAGATGTTGATGCCATCTGCTGATCCTTAACTGCTAAAAGATCTGTTTCTGCCAAAAGAGGGAGGGAGAGTCTATCAGCTATTTTAGTTCATAGCCCCAGAGGCTACTTAAGCACTTTGTGATTCAGACTCCATCTGTAGTCTGTCAGAGAAACCCCCAAGTTTGAATTCAAGAGTCCTTAACCCAGATTGTATGAAGTTATTTATTTTAATATTTTGGTAATTGTGTTTCATTATGATTGGTTTCTGTTATAATCTGTAGGGTCCTGAAATTGAAGTCTGGAAGGCTTCACTTTAAATCTTGTCTTTCAGTTACCTATTAGATTGTTGTGGTTGTGTTTGTCCTTCGTTCTTGAAGAGGACCATGACATCAAGGAAATGATGACGTAACTTGCAGTTGACTTGGATTTGAGTGAGGCAGTGCTGTGCAAGGTCACCAGCCTCACTTTCTCCTCCAGATCCAGCCAGGTCCAATGGCCTGATATTCACCAGGAGGACTGGAGATGGCTCAGGATGCAATGGGAGACCCTGGCCCTTGTAGGCTAAGATCTTTTCAGTTTCTTACTTTGAGTGAGGTAATGCCCATTCAGTCAATAGGCCACTTTAAGAAGTTAATCAAGGGATTAGATTTATGACTATGGGCAAATTACTTTATTCTCTTAGCCTCAGTTCATCTGTAAAATGGGCATAATAATACTGACCTAACAGGTTGTTGTGAGGATCAGATGAGATAACAAATGTAAAGTGCCACTTAAACATTAGCTATCACAATACTCTGCTGGTTATTGTTTTGGTTATTTTATTGGTTATTACCATTGTTCTGCAAAGAGGTCTGTAGGCTTGAGCAGGCTGCCAAAGATGGCCAGGACACAAACAAGTTAAGTGCCCCTAATCTGTTTAATCTTTCAGTAAGCATTTATGGAGCACCTTCTGGATCAGGCTCTGGGATATAATTCCAGTAATGAAACAATCTATGCTCACAAGGAGTTTACAATCTGGCTTTCATACTCTTTTATCTGACTTGGGACTGGGGAATAACTTTCGCCTCTTTCCCCCTCCCGTAATGCCAATCGTTGACCATACAAATCACATCCTGGGAGTGAGCCTGAAAGGGGCTAACTGGGACTGCAAACCTTTGTCCTATTTCCCTGCCAGTCAAGTAGCCAAGCTGCTGTCCTCTCTGAACAAATTGCTGTCATTAGAAGTAAACTGACCCTGCGAAAAGAAAAGGACACTTTTAAGCACAAGCACTGGCCTCTTGAGCAACGTGCTTTTTAATAATAATAATAATAAAGTTTAAATGGAAGGAAAATTAACCAAATCCATTTTTTTTCAAATTCATAGACTGGAGAAGTCCTTAAAAAGTCACAGGCCAAGTATGAGGCTTCTTGTGTGCTTCTTTCTGGTGAAAAGTTCTAAGCTTTCTCTAGCCTGAATAACCCAAGGGAGGGCAGGCAGTCAGCAGCCACAGCCTGGGAGACATGAGTAAGCTCTGTGGAACTGGTCTCATGTTTTGTTTGTGGGATAGAAGGGAACACTTGGACTGGTCAGAGATTGGATTGCTTCCCCAATCTATTTGATGAATCACATGACAAAATAAATGCTGCAACAGTTGAAAAATACCATTAGAAAGTAGTAGGTGTTAGCTGTAAGAATATAAGCTGAATCCATTGCTGTGAAGGAGGCAATGGGCTGGACATGAGCTTTCCCGTCTAGATGAAAGGATTTCTCCCAGATCAAGTCTTAAGAGCTGCCGAGAGCACTGAGTGGTTCAAAGATATATGCCCAGGATCATACAATCTGTATGTCTCAGAGGCCGGACCTGTGTAAATTCAGGCCTTCTTGACTTTGAGGTCAGTGTTCTAATGTGCCACAGTATCTCTCTTTCTGGGGTGAGGGAACCCGGGAGTTAAATCTGAATACTTCCTCATTAGTAAAATGTGGAAATCCTTCTTTGGGGATTATTGTTCTATCAGAATTACTATTCTGTTGGATAATTACTGCACCTGATTCACAGGGTAAAAGAATTAAAAGAGATTATGTATGCAAAGCTTAAAATGCCTTACATGTTTGAGCTGTTAAGATTATCTTCCCACTGTGTCCAATCTTCACTGTATCCAGTTGTGACGACATTAATATGTATCATGGCCAACAACTGTGTTAATAGACCCTTTATTATTGATGGCACTCTCACAGAGGTCCTTGATGCTACAACATATTTTTAGCTGCAAAGGCTTTTGAGACATTTATAATACATGTAGATGTGGGAGCAAAGCAGTAGTTGCTGTGGACTCCAAAGAGTGGATGTTGGTGAAATCCAGACTGCAGAACCACAGAATATGAGATCCAGAGCTGGTAGAGACCACGGGGTCCATCTTGTCCAACCCCCTCCTTTTACAGATGAGGAAACTGAGGCCCAGAGACATTCAGTGACCTTCCAGATAGTAAGCATCAGACCAGGTCCTCTGACTCCAAAGTCGGTGCTTCCTGCCATTCTGCCTTGCTATGAATGCTGAATTTTTAGGTCATGCATAATTCAGTTTTCAAGAAATAGGCCCCTAACAGAACACACTGTCCAGTACTGGTATCATTGCTTCTATCCAAAATGATAGTTGTTGAGTTTTTTTTTTTACAAGTTAAGTGGAGAACATTTCAGTGTTGTATATTTACCTGTAATTTAGGTATTTGTCATCACACTAAATTGATTACTCCATGCCACAGTGTACCTAAGTGAAAAATACTTGACTTTCACAGTCTTAAAGCAAAACGAGTGGTCTTTTATTATTGCATTATTCAAAAAACGTCCATAGGGGACGTTTGAATGAATTGTTTTTTCATGTAACCGACAACATCTAAAGAGCTGTCAGTTTCCATCATTTTGTATATTTGGGTAACTAGTAGATGATTAGTGCTTCTGACTTTAAGATTCCAAGTGGGCTTAGTTTTGAGATTTCAAAGTAATCTGGTTTGCTTCCTTTTGGGGGAGTATCTTTTTCCTCAAGTTTCATTTACTGGTTAAGTGTTCACCAACAAATGTCCTTTGTATTTCTACCACCTTGATAGGAAAAGGTGGGAAAGACATGCTCACAGCCACTAGGGGTGAACTTGTATCTCTGAACATGTATGGTAAACTCCTTCAGGGCAGAGATAATGTCACCTTTCTTTTTGTATTCCCAATTCTTTCTTTTTAAATTCCATATTTTATTATTTAATATTTTTTAGTTTTCAGCATTGATTTCCACAAGATTTTGAGTTACAAATTTTCTCCCCATTTCTACCTTCCCCCCACTCCAAGGTGGCATATATTCTGATTACCCTGTTCCCCAGTCAGCCCTCTCTTCTGTCACCCCACTCCACCCCCATCCCCTTTCTCCTTACTTTTTTGTAGGGCAAGATAAATTTCTATGCCCCACTGCCTGTATATCTCATTTCCCAGTTGCATGAAAAAAGGGGTTTTTTTGAGCATCTGCTTTTAAAACTTTGAGTTCCAATTTCTCTCCCCTCTTCCCTCCCCACGCACCCTCCCTAAGAAGGCAAGCAGCTGGGCAGCTAGGTGGCTCAGTGAGTAGAGCAGCAGGCCTGGAGTCAGGAGGACCTGAGTTCAAATCCAGCCTCAGACACTTGATACAATTACTAGCTGTGTGACCTTGGGCAAGTCACTCGACCCCAATTGCCCTGCCTTCCCCCCTGCAAAACCAAAACCAAAAAAAAACAAAAACAAAAAAAAATAAGGCAAGCAGTTCAGCATAGACCACACATGTATCATTATGTAAAACACTTCCATAACAGTCATGTTGTGAGAGACTAACTATATTTCCCTCCATCCTATCCTGTCCCCTTTTATTCAATTTTCTCCCTTGAACATGTCCTTTTTCAAAAGTGTTTGCTTTTGATTACCTCCTCCCCCATCTACCCTCCCTTCTATCATCCCCCCTTTTATGTCCCCTTCCCCCTACTTTCTTGTGGGGTGGGATACCCAACTGAGTGTGTATGTTATTCCCTCCTCAAATCCGATGAGAGCAAGATTCACTAATTCCCATCACCTGACCCCTCTTCCCTTCCAACAGAAATGTGAGATAATTTACCCCATTCTATCTCTCCCTTTCTCCTTCTGTCAATATATTCCTCTCAGACCCCTTAATTTTATTTTTTAGATATCATCCCTTCATGTTCACCTATGCCGTGTGTGTGTGTGTGTATGTAGATAGATAGATGGATTGATAGGTAGATGGATGGATAGATAGATAGATTCCCTTCAACTACCCTAATGCTGAGAAGGGTCTCATGAATTACACATATCTTTCCATGTAAGAATGTAAACAAAACAATTCAACTTTAGTAATTCTCTTATGATTTCTCTTGTTTACCTTTTCATGTTCCTCTTGACTCTTGTATTTGAAAGTCAAATTTTCTATTCAGCTCTGATCTTTTCACTGAGAAAGCTTGAAAGTCCTCTATTTTATTGAAAATCCATATTTTGCTTGGAGCATGATACTCAGTTTTGCTGGGTAGGTGATTCTTGGTTTTAATCCTAGCTCCATTGACCTCTGAATATCATATTCCAAGCCCTTCGATCTCTTAATGTAGAAGCTGCTAGATCCTGGGTTACTCTGATTGTGTTTCCACAATACTCAAATTGTTTCTTTCTGGCTGCTTGCAGTATTTTCTCCTTGATCCGAGAACTCTGGAATTTGGCGACAATGTTCCTAGGAGTTTTCTTTTTGGGATCTTTTTTAAGAAGTGTCCAGTGGATTGTTTCAATTTCTATTTTACCCTCTGGCTCTAGAATATCAGGGCAGTTTTCCTTGATAATTTCTTGAAAGATGATATCTAGGCTGTTTTTTGATCATGGCTTTCAGGTAGTCCAATAATTTTTAAATTCTCTCTCCTGGATCTATTTTCCAGGTCAATGGTTTTTCCAATGAGATATTTCACATTGTCTTCCATTTTTTCATTCTTTTGGTTCTGTTTTATAATATCTTGATTTGTCATTAAGTCACTAGCTTCACCTTGCTCCAATCTAATTTTTAAGCTAGTATTTTCTTCAGTAGTCTTTTGGACTTCCTTTTCCATTTGGCTAATTCTGTCTTTCAAAGTATTCTTCTCCTCATTGGCTTTTTGGAGCTCTTTTGCCATTTGAGTTAATCTATTTTTTAAGGTGTTATTTTCTTCAGTATTTTTTGGGTCTCCTTTAGCCAGTCATTGACTTGTTTTTCTTGGTTTTCTCACATCACTCTCATTTCTCTTCCCAATTTTTCCTCTACTTCTCTAACTTGCTTTTCCAAATCCTTTTTGAGTTCTTCCATGGTCTGAGACAAATTCATATTTTTCTTGGAGATTTTTGATGTAGTCTCTTTGACTTTGTTGACTTCTTCTGGCTGTATGTTTTGTTCTTCTTTGTCACTAAAAAAAGATTCTTGAGTCCAAGTCTGAGTCTGTTTTCACTGCCTGTTCATGTTCCCAGCCAAGTACTTGACCCTTGAGCCTTGACCCTTGACCCTTTTTGTCAGGGTATGACTGCTTGTAGAGAGTACTTTGTCCCAAGCTTTAGGGACTTCACTGCTGTTTTCAGAGCTACTTCTATACAGCAAGCTTTGCCAAACCATCACTCCTCCTCCCCCAAAAACTGCCAACCAGGACCGCAACCCAGATCAAAGCAGAGCAAAGCAGGTTCTGCACTCCCCCTCTAATCCACAGCTTAATTCTTCCCACCGAGTGGGCCTGGGGCCAGAAGCAAGTGCAGCTGGAGCTCTGAAAGCAGCTGCAGTGCTATATCACCTCCGCCACCCCCAAGACTGGCTGCACACTCCTATCACTCTGTTCCAGCAGTTTTTCCACTAACCTGATCTGTCGTCTTTGGTGTTTGTGAGTTGAGAAGTCTGGTAACTGCACAGCTCAATGATCTAGGGCCCTACAGCCTGTTCCACCTGGCCCCTGATCTGGTTTGTCCTGGCGTGGCCCATGCTGGGCTGTGCTTCACTCCACTCCTAGCTCTATGCCATAGACCCTTCCCAGGGACTATCCAGGCTTTCCTGGGCTGGAGCCCTGCTTCCCTCTGCTATTTAATGGGTTCTGCACCTCTAGAATTTGTTCAGAGCCATTTTTATGGGTGTTTGGAGGGACCTGAGGGAGAGCTTAAGCAAGTCCCTGCTTTCCAGCCACCATCTTGGTTCCACCCCCTCATATTCCAAATTCTTAACACAGTGGCTCCCACATTTTTGGTAATCAATGCTTTCTGGGTGATGGAGTCATTGACTGATTGACTGAACAGGCCTTAGAGATCATCTAATTCATTGGTGTCAAACTCAAATAGAAACAGAAGCTACATATAGACTTAGAAAAACATATGTTAGCATTATCTGTTTTGTATTGTATTTTTATTTATTAAGCATTTTCCAGTTAATTTTAATGGCACTCGGGCATTGTGGCCACTTATGGCCTAGGCCTTGAGTTTGATGCCTTTGTGTTGAAAAGAGGATTCTTTGTTTGGGCTTTCACCGTAATCAAAGAGGCAAAACTCAGGACAAAGAGAAATAAAAGGAATTTATTATAAGTATGTCAAGGTAGCAGTACACTAAGGGGTTGATCAATGGAGATCAGCAATGGCTTGGAAATTGAGCCAGCTTTTATGGATAACTTTTGTAATGAGACAGACAATTCAGATGGGTCCACATCAGCAAAAGACATTGGGCACTTGCATCTCTGTTCCTCCCCAAGGTAGGAGTATGTGACAGTTTCCAGATATAAATATGTAGGTTGGAAATGGCTGACCAAATGGTAACGTCTCCCCCCAACACTGACTGACAAGTAGATCTGGGAACAGTAGGTCTCTGAGTCAGCATAACTTTCAATATCTGATTCACCCTACGCTCTTTGTTTACTGATGAGGAAACAGGTCCAGGATAAAGGAGTTACTAGAAATAGATGTTGACAGAAAGAAATACCCTCCATTTTTGTTTATAATATCCATACTTTTCCTGAAATCTCTCCTTAATCACACTTGTAATAAGTGATATCTCCCACTATGAAACTTCTATGAATAATCCTCACAGACCAAACCAGTCGCAGGGCACTTACCTTGTAATCAGATTCTCGTTGCATATCCTTTCTCTACAAATGGATCAGAAGGTCTTGGGCTGGCAGCTATCCCAGATTCATTACAGATCAGAAACCTTAAAAGGGCATCTAGGCAGGGGGGCGGAGCCAAGATGGTGGCTGGAAAGCAGTGACTGGCGTAAGCTTCCCACCAAGTCCCTCCAAAAACCTATAAAAAAATGGCTCTGAACCAATTCTAGAGCTGCAGAACCCACAAAGTGGCAGAGGGAAGCAGGGCTCCAGCCCAGGACAGCCTGGATGGTCTCTGGGTAAGGTCTGTCCCACACGGAGATCCCAGCTAAGGGGAGCGGAGCTGAGCCAAGCAGAGCCCAGCGCGCGCGGCGCGGACCACGGATGGACCAGACCATGAGCCGAGGGGAGAGTGCCCTAGCATCCTGAATTACTGAGCTGTGGCATGTACCAGAGCTCACAACCCACAAACAGCAAAGACAACAAAGAAGATTACTGGGAAAAGCTGCGGGAACTGAGTTTGTGGTTCGGCCACAGCCCCTGGGGCAGTGGAGGTGGGGCAGCTTTAGAACTAAGGCTGCAGTTGCTTCTGGCCCCAGGCCCACCTGGTGAGAGGAATTAAGTGGCTGATCAGAGCAGGAGTGAACAGCCTGCTGAAGATTTAAGCCCAGTCCGGGTAGGGGACTCTTGGGGAAGGAGGAGTGCTGGTGAGGCAGCGCATCCGCCAAAGCGTGGAACATAGAACTCGTTAGTCTACAAGCAGTCATACCCCACTGAAAAACTCAAGGGTTAAGTAAGTTAGCTGGCAACATGGCCAGGCGGCGAAAACACACCCAGATTCAGTCTCAGACTCTGGAATCCTTCTTTGGTGACAAAGAA
>CM053623.1:174941371-174970549 GCA_028646595.1 Phalanger gymnotis | reverse complement strand
ATTGTGGAAGGGTTATACATAATGATATGCATGGGGCCCATGTTGAATTGCTTGGCTTCTTAGGGAAGGTGGATGGGAAGGGAAGAGGGGAGAGAATTTGGAACTCAAGGCTTTAAAAAAATAGATGTTCAAAAGTTAAAAAAAGGGCATCTAGGCCAACCAATAGCAAAAAAAAACCCTTTACAACATCAATCAAACAAGCATTTATTGAGCTCCTACTGTGTGCCAGGGACTAGAGAAATAAAGACAAAAAACAATCCCTGTTCTTAAGGAGCTTATAAGTCTCCCTTCTATCAAGGGAGAAAACTCCCTATATAAGAATTTTCAGAATAAATACACTGATACATGTTCCTGTTCTTACTATATGCCCATCGTTAGTTCACATCTATCCCAGTCTTTAATAGAAATCCAAGAATTTCTGATAATCATGAATTCCTCACTAAATATTTATTAAGTACCTACTATGTGCCAGGCCCTTTGCTAAGCACTAGGGATACAAATAGTGGCAAAATACAGTTCCTGCTTTCAAGGGCTTATAATTAATTTAGTGAGAATCACTAAAACTCTTTGGGACCACTCAAGGGCTATTTAATACTAATTCAAAAATGGTCTACCCTTTCTTGCTTGACCTACTATCAGATATGAATTTTTATTATCTTTTCAGTTGTAGGGATGGATCAAAATTACACTACAACTTGTCTCCACAGGATGCCGACCCCTAAAAAAGGAACCCAGAAGATGTGGCGCTTGTTGACAGCAAACGTGCCCACCTCTCCAGGGTCC
This sequence comes from Phalanger gymnotis, assembly GCA_028646595.1. Classification (NCBI taxonomy): domain Eukaryota; kingdom Metazoa; phylum Chordata; class Mammalia; order Diprotodontia; family Phalangeridae; genus Phalanger; species Phalanger gymnotis. Next base: position 174,969,766 of record CM053623.1, on the reverse strand, counting down.
TTCTAGAGCATGGCTGCCATGAAAATGAATGGGTTCTTTTCGAGGGGAGGGGGAGCTTCCGATTTGATTGCTGGGTCACTTGCTTCTTCTCTAGTTCTATATTTGGGGGTCACTTTCTAAATTGTGAAAGTTTTCTCCTTGCTTTGCAGTTATATGAAAAAGTTGCTCTTCTTCTGACAAATTTAGGTAAGTGGCAAAGTTTTCCTTCAAGACACTCAAATACTCTGAGGGTGAAGAATGAAGCTGCCATATGTTTAGAAGCAGGTAGTGACAATTTCTGAATTGGCCTAAGATGGGAAACCATGTTGATTGATTTATTTTCAAGTTTTATTTGATGACTTTTGTTTGTATGTTATAGTCATCTCCTGGTCTCTTCCAACCCCAACTCCCTTCCCCCACTAAACTTTTTTTGTGACAGAGAAAAAAATAGCTGAGCAAAACCAACTGATACAGTGACCATATCTTAAAGCATATGATTCCATACCCATTGCCCTACACTTCTCAACCAAGAGGAAGGAGGGATGTTTTATCATCTTTTGTTTGGGTTCATATTGGGGTCATTACTGTGGATGCTCTTTGGAAGTTATTATAGAGAAAGAAATACAAGGGTGTTTTTTGTTTGTTTTTATTTTCCTTTTAGGAAGTTGATTAACGAAAGGTCCATTAATTTTTTATTTTAAAATATTTTAATAACTATTTCAATATGACTTTTTTGTAATTCTCTGTCTTCTACTTAATGAATTTTAAAACATCATTCTAAGAAGGAGTGCATAGACTTTGCTGCCAAAGAGGCCCATGACAGTAAAAAGGTTAAGAATCCTTTTAGAAGGATTTAGGAATCCTTTTATTGCATAGAGAATGCAATAAAGGTGGGACCTGTGGGTATCTGATTACAGCAGATTCCCCTGGACAGGAAATCTTCCTTTCATCTCTGTAATCAACAGATTACCTGGGGGCTCAGAGCATTTTGTGAATTTTATTTGTAATTTGTATTTTTTTAACCTTCCCAGCTTCTCAGAAAAAGGAAGCCATGTAGAACTGAGTCCTTTGCCCAAGACTAAAACCTTCAGGGAGGGCAGCTAAGTGGTGATGTGTTGAAGGACTTGGGTTCAAATCCTACACCTTTGTGAATTTGGGCAAGTTGCACAAGCTCCTTAGAAATTAGCTTCATCATCTAAAAAATAAGAGCAATGGAGTAGATGACTCTAAATTCCTTTCTCATTCTACATCTTTAATAGGAATCCAAGAACTTCTGAGAATAAGAAATCCTGGGTTCAAATCTCATCTCCTTAGAGCTCAGTTTCTTCATCTATAAGATGAAAGCGTTGGACTCTAAGGTCCTGTCCATAGATCTACGATCCTAAATAATTGTAACTCCCTGAGCCTCAATTTCCCCATTTTAAGAAAAAATGAATTTGAACTGGCAGCCTCCAAGGTCCCTGCCAGCTCTGCATTTGTGATCCTATGAACCTAAATATTAGGATTCTTTGCCAGCCACCATGTAACCCTGAGAAGATCTCACTCAAACAGTGCCTCGCACATAGTAGGAGCTTAAAAAAGCTTTTTTAATTGAATTAAGTTTGCATTTGGGATATATTTTAACAGGATCAAAATTTAAATAGCAAGACTTTTTTATTTAAAAAAAAACACCCATTAGAGAGTGAGCAGAGTTTCCATTTGCTCATTTGCACAGAGGACTTGCTCCAGAGCCACTAGACTTGAGTTCAAGGCTTGCCTCTGCTGCTTACTGCCCATGTGGCTGTTCACAGACTTCATTTAACCTCTATAGGCCTCCGTTTTCTCATCAGGAAAGCGAGGGGGCTGGGCTAGATGGTCTGATTGACCGACGGATTCCAAGGTCCCTTCTAGCTCTTGTTCCAAAGATCCCACATCAATACTTAATAATTCACACAGAATTTACTTAATTTTCAGGTATATCACATCCTCAGGTGGTTGTTATGAAGAGTAGAAATAAGCTTGTGATGATGAATCCCTCCAAAGCCATCATCTATGACAGTGAAAAGCTGCGTCCATCCAGGTGAACTCTGCGGAGGTCCCAAAGCAGCAGAATGAGCTGAGGGGCAGCTAGGAACGCAGCTCAAATGTTTAACACATCTTCAAGATGTAAAGAAGGCTCAAATTTTATTATGCAAGCTGTTAGTCCCTAAATTTATAGATACAGTCACTCACATATGACCCATGTTGGCTCATTTGCTTATGTAGCTTTCCCAGTAAGAAATGCTTGTTGATTTTTTGCCATTAAAATATCTCTGTACAGCCCCAATTAGAAATAACATGGATAGAAAATCCAAAATGGAACCGCCATCTGCCTATATCAGCAAAGGGATTAGACTTTCAATCACAGGGCCTGAGATCACAGCTGAGTTCTACACTTTACTATCCATGTCACCCACTGCAAGTCAGTTACCCTCAGAGCCTCATTTCCTTATCTATAAAATGGGCATAATACTAATGAGGAAATTGTCTATAAAGAGCTGTGTCGCAGTAAAGTATTACTCATAAGAAAAGTCCCTGGGGCAACCAGGTGGCCCAGTGAGCAAAGCATCGGCCTTGGAGTCAGAAGGACCTGAGTTCAAATCCAGCCTCAGACACTTGACAAACTTATTGACTGTGTGACCTTGGGCATGTCACTTAACCTCAATTGCCCTGGCTTCTCCCCTCAAAAAAAAAAGTCCCCGGAGAGGACTCTTAAACAATTGCCTGTTTATTTGAGAGCTGGTCAAGTCCCCAAGCAATTCTCTTATTCTCATCTGCCCCATGTCCAGGCCTCTGGACAGGCCTTCAAGAGGATCAAGTCCCTCTGCACACCTACTTCTCAGAATGCCCAATTTCTTTCAAAGCTTAGCACTATGACCACCTACCTCCATGAGACTTTTCCTGATTTCTCTCTGCTATTGCCTAGCCTCAAAAAAAATTACCTGTTGTATATTTTATATATTTATGTATATGTATAATGTACTCAAATGTAGATATAAGTATACACACACATACCATTGTTATTTAGTTATTTTCAGTTGGGTCCAACTCTTCATGCCCCCATTTATGGTTTTTTTTTGGCAATGATATTGGAGTAGTTTGCCATTTCCTTCTCCAGCTCCTTTTACAGATGAGGAAACTGAGGCCAACAGGGTGAAGTGACTTGCTCAGGGTCACACACCTTCTAAGTGTCTGAGGCCAGATGTGAACTCAGGAAGATGAGTCTTCCAGACTCCAGGCCAGCTATATATAGAGATAGATAGGTGTATGTGTATATGTTTATATGTATATGTGTACACACATATGCACACATACATGTATGTATAACCCATGCACCCAGGGCCATTTCCAGTCATCCTGATGGATATCTGGCCACTGAGCCCAGATGGCTCGGGAGGAGAAAGTGAGGCTGGTGACTTTGCGCAGCACTGCCTCACTTAAATCCAATTCACTTGCAAGTCATGGCATCACCTTCCTGATGTCACAGTCCTCTTCAAGAATGAAGGACGAGCAACAACCACCCGTGTGTACATATACACACATATAGCAGATGATTAATGTGTATTGGTTGATTGACTGTGAGACAACAGAGGTAAAATCTGGGCCCAGGACTACTGATAGAGCCATTATTACATCCTCTCAATAGTAACCTGGCCCTATTGTAAAATCCAACCTCTTAGGTCATTTTAAAACAAAATGATTCTCCTTCCTCTTCTCTCTGTGATGGCCCTCCAGGAAACATTTTGGGCTGATACAGAGATAAAATACTGAGGTGAACTGTTCTAAGCTTCATAAATTGGGGGAAAGAAGAAAAAAACTTTTTTCAGTAAATGTAGGCTTTTTTTGACAAGTACTTGAGTTGAGAATGCAGTTAGGGATAAGTGGAACTAACATTGCACTTTCCATTTGGAGGCAGAATCTGGCAGCCGATACATCCTTCAAAATGTATTTTATAGCTGTAGAACTCGAGGCAATTTAGGAGGAGAGGGTCCCTGCCTGGCTTAGAAGCCTGGAATGCACTTGGTGTGAGACCAGCTCTTCTCCAGGGGACCCAGCCACGGCAGGGAATGTGCAGTAGGGAGAAGAGAATCCTCTCTATTGAGCATTTAGCATCCACTTTCTATGTTCTAGACCAGGGCTGTCCAACCTTAGGTTTTTTATTGAAACAATAGACAATATATTTTGATTTGCCGTTTTAGTGAGGGCTCCCCGGGGTGGCTCACCTTTATTTACTAAAACATTTATGTAAATTTCTGTGCTTGTAGGCAGGTTACATAAATCGCACTGTAGGCTGCATGTGGCCAGTGGGCCGCATTTTGGACAGCCCTGTTCTAGACAATGTTCTAGGCAATCAAGATACAAAGACAGAAACCAAACTAGCCCTGCCCTCTTCCAGCTCAGATAAACACACTTAGAGCAGAAAGAAAGCCCTGCTAATTGGTGGGGATCAGGGAAGGCTTCCTGGAGGAGGTGGCACATAAAATGAGTTTCAAAGGAAGTGAGAGAATGTAAGAGACAGGTAAGGAAGGAACACATTCCTGGCATCAGAGACAAAAACTCAAGAGGCAGAAGACAGGGACCAAAGACTAGGAATAGAAAAGGCAGACTGTCAAAGAGATGGGAGACTACGTGGGTGGCAAATCTGATCTTCTCTTATTATCACAGCTCTCAGTCTTAATCAGAAGGAGAAGCTGGGTTAGGGGGCAGGAATGATCATAGGATCACAGATTTGAGGCTAGACAGGACTTTAAGAAGTCATCTAGTTCACTTCCCCCCTGTTTTACTGGGGGCACAAAGAGGTTTGATAATCTGCCCATGTTCCCACACCTAGCAGGTGCCTGAGGCAGAATTTGAAATCAAGGCTCACTGATTCTAAGTCAGGGACACCATCCACGACTCCACCTATATTTATCAGTATAAATAAGATACAGTCTAGCAAGGACAAGAAGCAGGAGTGCTCCAGAACCCGCTGATTGTTACTTTGTGAGCATTTAGTTACACCAGAGAAATTGACAAACTCTACAAATGGGAACTTGATTTATTATTTACTTATTGTCTCCATTCAAGTGACAGAGAACATGTTAATAGCGAAGAACAAATTTAAAAGCAGATTAGTGCATACTTTTTAGGGAGAGAACCAGTTGCTAAACATTTACCAACATACCACTGGACAAAAGACACAAAGGGAAGTATATATTCCAGCACATTTCAGAGATGAAGTGTAAGGTTAACACAGACCCCCTAGGAAGGGCCTAGGCTGCTCTCCCAGAACTTTTTGCCTTGCCTTCGATACTAAAGAAACCTGTGATTCTGTCACTTGGCAATTACTTCAAGTCAGGTTCCACCCCCTCACACATACACATACCCCCCACATACACTTTAGCTCACACTGAGCTAGACAGCTTTTCAGACAACAGAGGCAACGGAATCGGAGCATTCACAATGCAAATGGTGGCTATGGCAAAGCAAATAGGGGGCTGGGCTAGGAATCAGGGAGACTTGGGTTCAAATCATCTTCTGACACCAGCCAGGTGGCCCAGGTCAAGCCCCTAAACCTCTCCCACAGTCAACCAGTAAGCATTTACCAACTGCCTGCTGTGTGCCAGGCACTGCTCCAGTGGCTGGGAAACTGTACCAAGAATGAAATGATCCCTCTATGCCTTAGACAACTTTTTAGGATTACTCTGCTAAATTTTTGATGGGTTAATGAGAAGAGTTTCTTCTTTATCTGTATCTGAATTGTTTCACCAAGTTAGCAGTTAATTTCCAATGCCCTTCATGGGTCTGTGCGGGTAAGCCTCCCTGAAAGCTGGTAGGGCCATTGTGGTGGGCCCTTGGTGAGAGAGGCGCCAGTCAACAGGCCCAGCAAAGGCGGCTGGAGGGTCAGATGAAAGCTCTCAGTCTCTGCTCCCTCTGTCCACAGAACAGCCTCGCACCGAGTCTGAGTGGGAGAACAGCTTCACTTTGAAAATGTTCCTTTTTCAGTTTGTCAATCTGAACAGCTCGACTTTTTACATCGCATTCTTCCTTGGAAGGTAAGGACTTGAGTCCACACATCTCATCCCATGTAGGAAGCAGAGAATGGGCACATGGTTGAGCTGAGACAGCACCCCTCTATGGCTAGCTGGGAGCATGGGTGACATTTCTTACAGAGAAAGGACCAGGGACTAAGGGGCTGTGCAGGTGTCCAGGGTTCTTGAAGAAGAAAACTCAAACCACTCATATTTAACCACATCACAGTTTTACTGCAAAACTTGGCACCAGAATTCTGGGGGAAATCTGCAGCTCCTAAAGTATTTTTACAACAGGGTATATCAGAGAGGTCCCCCAGAAACAGAGGGAAAAGGCAATGTGGTCAAATGGAAGGGGCTCTAGTTCCAAAGTCAAATACCTAGGTTCCAGTCCCTCCTCTGATGCTCATTGTGTGACCTTGAGCCCATCTCTGAACAGTTTCCTTGTTGCTAAAATGAAGGCACTAGACAAAATGCCCTCTGAAGTTCCCTTCCAGCGTGAAAACCCATTATGCCTTTAATCATTTAGTCATTTGTCCGGCCTGGGCCTCAGTTTCCTCATCTGTAAAATGAGGGGTTGGTTCCTGAGGTCTCATCTTGCTGTAAATCTATTTCTTTGTCATACTAGCTGTGTGACCTTGGGCAGCTCACTTCACCTGTGTTCCCTGTTAAATGAGGGGGCTGGGTGAGATGACCTCTCATGTCCTTTCCAGCCCTAGATCTATGACCCTATGGCCTCCTTAGGCCTCAGTTTACACGTGGTAAAATGAGGGCTTTGGCCTCTGAGGTCCCTTTCAACACTAGGTCTCTAGGGGTCAGTAAGAGGTGGAGCAAGCCTTGATCAATGGCCCATTATGTCTTGGTCATTCTGGTCCCTCCCTCCCCTTGCTTCCTGGTCTGAGGTCAGAGATCACTGGGAAGACCCTTTCATGGATACATCAAGGCTTTATGCGTTTGGGATTGGGGAAGTATGAAAAACTCCTAAAATTCAGTCAATATGGCAGGGGGAAAACGAAGCAAAATCAGGACACGGTCCTTCTCAGAAAGGACCATGGGTTATTAGTAAGAAAATGAAGCCTATTAAGGCAAGTGGTGTGATAGAACAGTGCCCAGTGATTTGTTTTCAAAGAGGAGCTAGAGACTGTGTCAAGCATGACCTGAGTGACCGTGCTGTGTGCCGTGCTTTAATGTGGTCTCTTGTGTTGAAGGTTTACAGGACACCCAGGTGCCTATCTGAGGCTGATAAACAGGTGGAGACTAGAAGAGGTCTGTATTCTCCTTGGATGCCCAATTTTTTACAGCCTTCCAATAAGGAACATTGGGGGGAAAGAAAGGAAAGGGGAAACAAAAGTCTTTGATTTGGGCAGAGCTGGAACTGGGAATTCTTATGCCAGAGGCAAATTCAGTGGGGGAGGAAGGGGAAAAAAGTAAAGAGGATGCTAATTTAATCATTCATATAATAACCTAATCGTTCATGTGCATATTTGTATATATAAGATTTTTATGTAGAGAAAATATATTAGTTATGTGTATATATTTGTATTTATAAACTTAAGACCCCAATTCCCCAACCTATAACTATCCCTAATTCTCTAATCCTGGCATGTGATCATGGGTATAGTCAAGGAGGAGAGAGGACCTAAAAGTATAACTCCCCCCCCCACTACAATGGCTGCGAGGAGGGCCAGGAAGAAGGGAGAAAGTGAGGAAACGGGCTTGATTCTTCTCCTCTCCTTAGTCATTCAATAAACATTTATTACCGTGTACCAGGTTCAGCTAGGTGGCACAGCAGATATAACCCTGGGCCTGGAGTCAGGAAAACATCCTCATGAGTTCAAATCTGACCTCAGACACTTACTAGCTGTGTGACCCTGGGCAAGTCATTTAACCCTGTTTGCCTCAGTTTCCTCATATGTCAAATGAGCTGGAGAAGAAAATGGCAAACTACTCCACTATATCTGCCAAGAAAACCCCAAATGGGGTCACGAAGAGTTGGACATGACTGAAAAACAAAAACAATAAACTACATGCCAGGCACTGTGCTAGGTGCTGAGGATATAAAAAGCAAAAGACAAAGCCTACCCTCAAGGAGCTTACAGTCTAACGGAGCTCTGTGTTTGTTTGCATTACAGTGCCACCCTAGCGGATGCCTTATTGATCTCTGTATGCAAATGGGAATTATAATGGTGCTAAAGCAGACCTGGAACAATTTCATGGAGCTTGGCTACCCGTAAGTATAAGAGACATTCTGACCTCAGGGCCTGCTGCCTTGCATGGATGGCCAATGAGAGGTCCTGGGGGCAGCTAGCCATGAGGGCAGACCATGGGCTTCCTGGGATTATGGAAGGTAGGACCTGTTTTAGAAGACTCAATACTAGCCGTGATGGCAAGAGGCATGTGGTATGGTAGAAAGAGAGCTCTCCTTGAAGCCAGGAGAGATCTGGGTTTGAGTCCCAGTTTTGCCACTCACTGCCCTGTGACCCTGGGGAATTGAATTAAACAGCCTCTACTATTCCTTCCAGCTCAAAAACCACGATTCTGCTTCTGACACACACTAGCTCTGTGATGATGGAAAAGGCACTGAGCCTCAGTTGTCTGCATCTGGAAGATGGGGCTAAGACGACATTGTAGGATTTGAGGGGCAGGAGAGACCCAATCAGAGAATGTATTAAAGTATTTTATGAACATCCAAGTGCTTTCTGTGTCCACCATCATTAGGATCATAGATTTAGAGCTGTAGGGGACCTCAGAGGCCATCTAGTCTGTTACACCTCACTGATGAGGAAAATGGAGATCCAGAGAGGGCAAACCAGGCTCTGAACCCCTCTCAGTCAGTCAGCAGACGTTTATTAATCACCTCCTATGTGGTAAGCACTGCCTTCTGACATCGAAGCCAACACTCCTTATATCATACTGCCTTCTAGGACTAGGATTTTTTTAAATAACAAAGAGGCTGGTAAAGTTTGTGCTTGACCTGCAAGAATCTTTAAGTGAAGCTCTTCTGAGCTCACACCTTGGCTCTCCCCACCCCGCTCATTCATTCTATACCAAGGAACTGATCATGACCTTCATAGTAGAAATACTGTGCATGTGCCGCTAGGCAGCCGATGGTCATATTGTAACTTTGCAGTTGCCACAGCAGATGACCAGGATTCAGATCTAACCTCTGATATGTGTTAACCTTGCGACCATGGGCAAATCATTTCTACGCTCTATGTCTCAGTTTCCTCATTGGCAAAGTGAGGCCCATGAAGTGCTTTCCAGCTCTGTCTGGGTCTAAGATCCTCTAAGCACATGGGGGTGAGGAAGAGTTCAGGGAGTAGGAAAAACAAAACCAAAAACCGACCCAGAAGATGTCCTTTGAGCAGTCCACTGATTTTAGCTAACGATAACATGACCTCCGAGTAGAAAAAATGCTTGTCTATGGTGGCACACACACACACACCTCTATTTTATTGTGAGCTCTTTCTTGGTCATAATTAAATAAATAAAATTTAATTTAATTTTAATTTGGCTAAAACGTTTGCAGTTTTAGACAGTTAATTTTTTATGGGGATCTAAATCTGCAATGTGTTGTCTCTTCCTTTTTTTCCCCCACTCCTGTTGGTTTGTGTTGTGGATCTTTATTAGGACATTCTGTGATCATCAAGAAGATGTTATCACACCCCAGCCTTCTCTCCTCTCCTTTCCCACTCCCCACTTCCCTGCTAAGGCCATTAACAGGCCATGATGAGCCTGGAAAGTCACCCACCTCCTCAGCAACTCTTGTGTCAGGCAGTGGTTTGGCATCTTCATTTGTATCTCCCAAGTCTCTTGTTACAAGCCTTTGATTCTCCTTCTCCAGCTTCTTAAGGTACCAAAGGACAAAAGGTCAAAAATGAGGTAGTCTGTTTTAAATTACTAACTATAATATTTTCTCAATTAAAAACCATCATGGAAATTCTGTTCCAAATCCAAATAATAATTCCAGGATGTCACAGAAGTGAGGAGTCCCAGACTAACTCTCCTAGAGATCTACCTCAAATCAGTTAATTCAAGGGGCTTTTTTGCAAGCCCTTTGTGTTCTCACTCAGGGCCTCCCTTCCCCATCATTCCCCACCCTCTTCCTCTGCTAAGCTTCCCCCAGGTGAAGCTCTGATCCCATACCTTGCATTTTCTTTATGTCTTGCAGCTACAGAGATAAAACTGACCCTGGCCCCTTAGTTAAGCGGTTTAAGCTGGATAATGCTAATAATGGGATAGAGGATGATGATGACAATAATTAACATTTATATAGTGCCCACTATGTGCAAGGAACTGTGCAAAGAGTTTTACAACAATTATGTCATTTAATCCTCCCAACATCCCTGCAACAGAGGTGCTATTCCTGTTTTACAGATGAGGAAACTGAGGCAAACAGTTGTAGTGACCTGCCAAAGGCCACACAGCTAGGAAGTATCTCAGGCCACTCGTGAGCATGAGTCTTCCTGACTCCAGGCCCAAGGCTCTGTCCACTGTGTCACCTTGCTGACGTAATGGTGGATGCTCTGCTTCACACACACTTCCTTCTCCATTAGATAGGCGGAGGTCATCATCACGTGGCAAGAAAGGGAAGAGTAGGAATGATCAGGTCTGAGGAAGCCTCCAAGGGGCTCAGTGCTCACAGATCCTAAAGGTAAAGGGCAGCCCCAGGGTCCATGGTCAGTGTTCCCCACTGGTCCATGGCATTCGTGGGCAGCCTCAGGTCAGGGCTCCAGCCTTTGATCAGGCCCCTCATCTAGAGATCAGCCACCTCTCCAGGCCCCACTTTTCTCATCTTTAATATGGGGGTGCTGCTGACCCTTAGGAAAGAAAGAGTACAGATAACAGCAAATAATTCCACAACAGAAGTGTTACCTGGGAGGTGACAGCGACCCTCTCTCTAAGACATTAAGTTGCACAACAGGTGGGGATGTGCATTGGTATTATTAATAATGATAACGGCAATAGTAACAGTAACAACTAGCATTTATACAGCCTTGTAAGTTTCACAAAGTTCTTTGCAAATAATATCCTCACAACACCCTGGGACGTAGGCGCTGTTATTATCCCCATTTTAGAGATAAGAAGATGAAGGCTGAGGTAAGTGACTTGCCCAGGGTCACAGACCTTCCCAAGTCCAGGCCCAGCATGCTCTGTATCACACCATCGGCTGCCTCGGAGTTCCACCTGCCGGGTGTAGTTGTTATAATTACGTCCCAGGGTTGTTGTGAAACTCTGAGGTAATGTACACAAAGCACCTTGAAAATGAAGCAAGCCGCCTCTGGGGGCCTTGACGTCCGGGTCCTCCTTTCTCTTGTCTTGAACATGATCTTCACTGTTTCATTTCTCCTTTTGTTGTGTTTGCATATGGTGACTGGCCTGGAAAGTCTTTTATAAATACAAATTTTTTTCCAATTGATTTTTTTGTCATGCAGGTTAATTCAGAACTGGTGGACAAGGAGAAAAGTCCGTCAAGAGCAAGGCACACAGAGAAAAACCAGTTTCCCACAATGGGAAAGGGACTATAACCTGCAGCCCATGAATGCTTATGGGCTCTTTGATGAATACCTAGAAATGAGTATGGAAAAGTTCTTTTGCCTATCTTTGAAAATGTAAATTTTAGCCCTCTAGGATGTTCTTACTTAAATCTATTCCTCTTATCAGAAAGATGTTTGACTGGTAATATAACAACAACAACAAAAAAAAACCACCACACACCTACTGTGTGCAGGGCACCATCCTAAGTGCTGCCAGGGATGCCAATCTGGATGAGCCATGGCCCTTGTCCTCAAGAAGCTTCTAATCAAGCATAGGAGCTCCACACCCCAGAAGGCAAAAAGGAAGGAGCACTGCCTTCTGGAGGCAGAGGACTGGGTCCATTCTCAACCCTATGACCTTGAACAGGCTGCTTCATTTCCCTGGGCCTCAGTTTCTTCATCTGTAAAACAAGGGATTCGAACTGGAGGTCTCTGAGGTTCTTTGCAGCTCCAGATCTCTAGGATTGTTACTTTAAGAAACTCTGTCTATGTCTTCACCATAGCAAAAAAAACAAAAAAACAGACAATTCAACACAAAGGGGGGAAAAAAATCTGTTAAATTTCGTTTTGACATCAAGTGGACAGGTATCATAGTGTTCCAGGAAGAGTGCAATGTTCTTATCTTTCAAAGTCACTGGAGAACAGAAATGAGTTATCTCAAAATAGCAAATAAGGAAAAAGGAATTCTTGTCAGCCCAAGAAAAACTAGACTCATCTTATGTTTAAGAAGGAGCTGTTCTCTAAGAAATTAAATTTAGAATGAACTTTAAAAGTTTTCCCCCATGAGGATACTTTCCTGGTTAAAAAATACGACCAAGTCTCTTTGGACACTAGTAAAATCCAAGTGATAGGTAATGCTTTTGGATGGCTTATGCACTAAATATATGCTGATGTTTTGGAAGTTTCAGTTACAAGATGCCTGAATGATGTAACATTGTTGAAGTCAAATTAAACATTAGTGAAAAACTTAATTAATGCTGTTTATTAATAGAACAAACTCTTCTGAAGGCACTGGGGCACTGTTTCTTCCTCCTCAATAAATAAGGGAGATATGGATGGATGAGTGGGAGGAAAGAAGGTAGAAAGGAAGGAGAAGATGGAAGGAAGAAAAAAAGGAAAGGAGGCAAGGAGAGAAAAAAGGAAAGAAAAAGGAAAGAGAAAAAGAAAGGAAGAATGTGCTTATTTTTTGCTAGGCATGACCATGAAAGCAAGATGATCCCTTCGCTCAAATATTTTTCATCCTAATGGGGGAAGACAATACATAAAGGGAACTGGAAAGCATGTGGGGGAAGGGAGAAGGAGGGTACCCAAGTAGGGGCAAAGCAGCTGGTGTGGAGAGGAGGCCAGAAGATAAGTAGGCAGCATGCCTGGGATTCCAGGCAAGGGCTCACCAGTCAGTGAGTTGAACTCTGAGTGGAGTCATCCTCAGGGGAGTCAAGGCCGATGTGGAGTGTGGGCTGGGAAGGGAGAGAGCAGCATGCCTAGAATTTCTGAAGACACTGAGAAGAAAAAGTAATTACTGGGAACGGTCAATTCACCACTGCACATATCATTTTCTGATTTTAAATTCTAATAGTTTTTATATAATAGACAGCTGTGCTGACAGCACCTTTCCTTTTCTTCTACCCTTGAAAGAAGAATCCACCTTGTTTCCTAAAGGGAAATTCCCATAGCAGAAGTAGGGAAACAATTATTTCTCTGCCTATAACGGAGGTGTGCCATGTAGATGGATCTCAAGCAACCAAGTCAACTACATTTTATACTCTTGGTTTCATTTGTCCACTGCAGTCCAATGCAGACCCAACCTGAACCCTTTTTAAATTTGTATAGTGTATAGGAGAGGCAGTATGACAGAGCAGAGCGACAGCTGGCCTCAGCCAGGAAGACCTGGGTTCTAGTCCTGCCTCTGACACCTACTGGCTTAGTGAGCATGGGTGAGTGTCCCCAGGCAAATTTCTGTGATGTTAAGTCACCAACCTGCGCTGGCAGAGGGACATCCCCACCTCATTGAAATAACTTTTATAAAACGTGTCCATGAAGCTTCCCATAAAATCTCTGCTTTTTGGATGACCCAAAGAATCACCGTGTACACATTCTCACCACATTTGTTCATTTTGCTTATTCCTTTTCATTCTTCACTCATCTATTCGGCCATTCATTCTTCAGCAGCCATTATGGACCTACTCTGCACTGGGGAAAAAAACAAGGTCAGATACAACACAGCCATTGATCTTTCCAAACAAGTCTAAAAGGGGAAAGAACTAAGTTTTCTGCTAGGTAGTACTAGGATAATCAGGGCAGCTAGGGGGTGCCATAGTGGATAGAGTGCTGGGCCTAGAGTCAGGAAGACTCATCTTCCTGAGCTCGAATCTGGCCTCAGACGCTTATTAGCTATGTGACCTTGGACAAGTCCCGTAACCCCATTTGCCTCAGTTTCCTCATCTGTCAAATGAGCTGGAGAAGGAAATGGCAAATCACTCCAATATCTTTGTTAAGAAAACCTCAAATGGGGTCACCATGAGTCAGACATGACTGAAACAACTCAACAACTAGGATACTTAGTGAAGTCACATTTTTGATGAAGCAGACAGAAAGTCTGGGTTCAAATTCCATCTCTGATAGGAGCTGTGTGACCATGGGCAAGTCACTTCAGTTTTTTGAATCTCAGTTTCCTTATCTCTAAAATGAAGATGTTGGACTAGAAGCCTCTAAAGTCTCTTCCAACTCAAATTTTACTCCCGTAAATCTCTATTTGTAGATTCTCTCAAAGCACCAGATTTCATGGAAATATAGTAAAAGCTATAGAAGTTTCTGCCCATTTGAAAAGCTTCTTGGTTATCATGTTTCAAGCTGCTGACAGACGTATAAATCCCACTTATCGTGTAATATAATATAGATCAAATGTCCCAAATTTCATAAAAGTTCATTATGTTCCTTCAAAAAATATGGCGGTACAAATAGGCCAATTAGATGAAATGTCAGTGTGCAACAGAGATCTCCCTACATCTGGCCAAATTAACATTTCAGAGCTCTCTAGTTTTATCATTTTATGCATTAAGCTCATGTGTAATTAAAGCTTTCTCTAAAATATTAATTCTTACATAATTAATTTCAAGTTATTAGCAAGAGGTACTGACACCAAAAACTTGATTTCAAACCAAAATGAAGGTATAATGCCAAGAACAGAAAGGCAATAATTTGGGCATCAGAACAGAGTATTATGCTTGGTTCTAGGTGACATTTTAAGGAGGAGACTGACAATGCAGAATATCTGGAAGAAGCAAAAAATCTTAAGAGGACTGGAGACTTTGGTATATGAGTTTGGTATGTGAGCTGTTCTGGGTGTCATGTTTTAGAAATGACATTGATAAGCTGGCAAACACCCAAGAGAGTGAAGGGCTTCAAGGCCATGCAATAGGAGAATTAGTCAAAGACGTCAAGCATGGTGAAATAGAAAGAACACTGGGCCTCAGTTTCCTTATCTGTAAGTTGAGAGAGTTGGACATGATCTCTAAGGTCCCAGCTCTAAATCTATGATCTATGACCCTGTGTTTCTATAAATATCTAATGCTTCCAATGAAGAGAAGTTATGGGGGAGGGAAGGGAGCAAGGAAGTTCTTCAAGACTTTGAAGGGCTGTCATCAGAAGAGAGATCAGACTTGTTCTGTTTGGTTACCAGAGGGCAGCACTAGTAGCAAGGAGGCAGAGTTGCAAAGAAATAAATCTAAGGTTTGATGAAAGAAAAAACTGCCAAGATTAGAGCTTTCTAGAAATGGAGTTGGGTACATTAGGAGGCAGCAATTGTTCCCCACTGGAAGTCTTGCAGCTAAGGCTGGATAATGACTCATTCAGTACGTTATATGAGACGTTCTTTTCCAAGTGTGAGTAGGACTAGGTGGCCACAGAAATATCCTGACTCTGAAACTGTTTGTGATTGTGATTGTGTCTTCATTTTGCCTGTATTCTCTGTACTCCTAAGTTCACTTGATGTTTCCCCATCAGGATGTAAGCTCCTTGAGGGCAGCCTTCACTTTCCCTTCTATCCCCAGCCTTTCACTCAGTGCCTTCCAGTAGCAAGTATGACTATCTTTACCTTGATGACCTGCTGGCACTTCTAACTCCACTTATCATCTTACCCTGAACATCTGTCTCTCTCTGATCTCTCTATTCCTGTTAATGGCACTATCATCCTCCTTGTTAACCTGACGGCACTTCTTGGAGTCTTCTGACTCACCAGACCCTAGCCAAGGCCTGCAAGTCTTCCTTCTGTCCTATTTATCTGTCTTCTCCATTCTATCTCCAGTGTCACTACCCAGTTTAGTCTCATCCTCTTTCCTGGACTTTTGTTATAGCCTCCTAATTGGTCTTCCAATCTCCAAGCTATCTTCTTCCCAACTCTAACCTGACCTTCACATCTCTAACTCGTGTTCCTAATGCACAGCTGACTATATCACCCCACTGTTCAGAAATCTTCGATGGCTCCCCATTACCTCACAAATAAAAAATAAACTCCTTAGTATGTCATCCAAGACACTTTACAATTTGGTCCCAACCCAACTTTCCAGCCTGATCTCATACTACTCTTCTTCACATAATCCACAGGCCAGCCAAATTGGACCACTCACCAGCTCTCATGCTTGTCCCATCCTCTCCCATACCCATGCATTTGTTCATGTCATAGAATGTCTACCCTTCCACCTTTCCCTTCCCAATTCTCACTGGTTGAAATCCTTCCTTCAAGGTCCAGTAAGGCCCTCTGATCCTCTACATTGGAAGCAACCATTTCCTTCTCAAAGTTCTCAAAGCACTTTAGTTGGCCCTCTCTTGATTTTATTGGCAAATAGAAATTACAGCTATTGATATCATATCCTGTAATTCTCCTATATTAGATTGTAAGTTCCTTGGGCTTAGGCCCCATGTTTACTCATCTTTCCACTCCCCACACTTAGCACAGTATCTTTGTTTGAGATCCAATAAATGTTTATTGAACTGAATTGTCTACACTGCACTAAAACAGGTCAGTGTAGTTAATTCAGATGGCCCACTAGCATTTAGTTTGGGAAACATCTCCATCAAGCCCATTCTTTGGTGCCATATAGACCAAAACAACCTAGTTAACTAAGCATATTTTTCCATCTTTCAAGTAACTGTTGTTGTCATGGAGATATGCCTTCCAAGGGCCTTTATTCTCCAAAAAGCCTTTTTCCCATTTATGTTGAACAATATTCATGTTCTCATTGTGAAAAATAGACCCATCCTACCCCCCTACCAGTTTTCTTTCCAGCCGGTAAATTAGCTACTACTTACTAACCATTGTTTCATCACAAATGGATTGCTGGGAAGGCCCAAAAGTGAAACAAGTAGAAAGGGAGAAGTCATTCCAACAGGTACTTGTCTGTTGCCTTGATGATTAAAAAAGGAAAAAAAAGATGAGCTTGGCTATCCTTCCTCCCAAATCTCTAACCTAGTTGTTTTAGGTTCAGGAGATGTAGTTAATCTATTTCTATATATCACCTGAAATTATACTGTTCCACAGAATGTAAACTCCATGAGGGCAGGAAAGGTTTCATTTTTGTTTTGTTTTTTTTGTCCCCAGCACTGGTCCTTGCACACAGTAAGTGATTAATAAATGCTTGTTAAATTACCCCATGCTCTCATATTGAGAACAATGACAGCTCTAATGATAGCCATAAGCCTTCTGCAAGGGAGGGATGAAAACCGACAATGTTTGTCATCTTTTCCTGTTCCCTTTTCTAGTTCTTCAGTTTGGCTTCACCACTATCTTTGTCGCAGCCTTCCCCTTGGCACCGCTCCTGGCCTTACTGAACAACATTATTGAAATCCGACTGGATGCATACAAATTTGTGACACAGTGGAGGCGACCTTTAGCTTCAAGAGCCAAAGACATAGGTGAGACAGCAGGAATTTGTATCAACATCACAAGTTGTAACATTGTCCAATGGGTTATTAAACTAGAAATAACAAAGTCTACTCCATGAATACTGGTTTTTCCACAATGGGTTGAAAATGAATCTGTGATTGCCTATGAAAAGATATTCTTTCACTTTTTGTTCAAGTGAGAGGTAGAATGTCATATTACATAGAAGACTCAGGGAAGACATGGTGGCTGCCTTCAAGTATTTGGAGGGATGTCATGTAGAGAAGTGATTATATTTGTTCTGTTGGCCTCAGAGGGAAGAAACAGGAGAAAGAGATGGAAGTTGCAAAGAAGCAAATTTAGGCTTGATGTCAGGAAAACTTTCCTAACAATTAGAGTTGTCCTAAAATGGAATGGACTTGCTCAGGTGGTGGTAGGTTCCCCATCTTTGGAGATCTTCAGGCCTAAGGCTAGATGACCCCTTGTTGGCATAGTTGTAGAAGGGATTCTTTTCTAGGGATAGGCTGATGTAGAAGGCTAGCATATTCTTTCCATTTCTTAAATGCTTCTTTTCTGGGAGCATTAGACTTGGAGTCTGAGAGACTGAGTTTCAAGTTCTGCTTTTGACTCTTTCTAGTAATGTGGCCATGAGAAAGTCACTTAGTGTCTCTGTGCCTCAGTTTCATTTCATCATCTTTAAAACAGAAAAAAAAAAGTATTTGGGATAATTGCCTCATAAGGCTGTTGGGAAGGCCAGCTGACTCTAATGCATCTGGCAGAATTCAAAGCCTTTTATAAAGTCATTATTATTGTTGTTGTAAAGGGTGGCTTTTAAGGAGAAATCACGCTGTCTTTGGGACTGTTAAGACTTTCCTCATTCAGATGGCTAAGAAGCACGTACAAGGTGTCCCGAAGTCCTGCTGCCATTTGAAGCTTCGATAGCTTAACACAAAAGAAGCAACAAATCAAGCGTTTGATTGAGTGAAGACACAGGAAAGGCGATTACCATATATATCCCCCGTGCACCTCGTTACTTCCACGTTGTCTTCCCCAGATCCTTGAGGGCAGGGACTTTTTTCTCCTTTGTCTCCTCAGCACTTGGCACAGTTTGCCCAGCACATAGCTTACTCAATGACTGTTGACTGGCTGCCTCATAGTAAGCATTTAATATGGGGTGTCCCAAAAGTCTTAGAGTGATTTTAAGTTTTAAGAAGCTTAATGCTTGTTGTCTAACAGAGGAGACAATATGTAAATTACTAGAGGCATGCAAAACAATATACAGTAGATAATCTTTCTTGTTTCTTAGTAAACTCAACCTTGGTTTTCTTTTTCTTCTTTTTTTTTTATTTAATAAACTTTCAGCTCTCTTTAGATTAGGTAGTTTGAGATGTCCATTCCTTATCCCTTTTTCCTGTGGTTCTAAAAAGGATACTCTGGGGCACTGGATTTATTAAACTCTTCTCTGAGCAGTGGCCACAGAGACTCTAAATTCAAGCTTTTCAACCATGAAGGTAACCTTTTGTCCTGGAAGTTAATAGGATTTAGAATGAGTAGTATTGGCAAAGGCTGTGAAATGCAAGAATGGATCCCGAAGAACAAGGGCAGCCTCCACTGCTGATGTTCTTGGCTCAGACAATAGAGACTGCTGATAATGAACTGGCATGGCCTATTGGCTGGCCACTCAACTGGGGGAGGTTTTGCCAAGTCATCTCAGGCCAGGGCTTTGCCTTAAGTGTCAGATCGTGAGGAATTTATCCATCATGCAGGCTGACTCTTTTTCTAGGACTTCTTTGGAGAATAAAAGGCCTCATGTCTGGCTACCCCTGTCATCTTATGGGACAATGAATGGGAGCCTGCAAACAGTAAAGGCTGCAGCAGAAATTGTTTCCCTATATACAACTCGGACTTTTTCCGGTAGATTGTAAGCTCCTTGAGGACAGAGCCTACTTTACTTTTGTATTTGCATGATAATAATGATGATGATAACAGGCCATGTGATATAATAGAGAGGCTTGTTGCTTAGGAGATTGTTGTTCCTAGAGCTTATCAAATATCATTGTTTATCTTTGCACAGGAATCTGGTATGGAATTCTTGAAGGCATCGGGATTCTCTCTGTGATCACAAATGCATTTGTCATAGCCATAACATCTGACTTCATCCCTCGCCTGGTTTACGCTTACAAATACGGACCTTGTGCAGGCCAAGGAGAAGCTGGACAAAAGTAAGTGTGAGCCACTGAGCCGTCACATGCTTAGCCATTCATTTCTTAAATATTTGTGGCAGGGATAAAACTGGGAGAGGGATGGCTGTCAAGGCTGCGAGGATAGAGTTGTGAGCACAATAGATCTGATAGTGGATTATAGTTAGAAGAACACAGGTTATGGAGTCAGAGGAATCAGAATCAAATCCTGCTTCTGAAACTTACCACCTGTATGACCTCAGAGACATCACCTCATTTCCCTGGATGAGAGTTGCTTCCTCTGTAAAATCAAAGAGCTGAACTAGGTGATCTCTTCCAACTGTAATTCTGTGATCGAGACAAGTTTCTCCTGAATACAGGAAATGAGTCACAATCTGATTTAATATGCCACTCAACAAACAAGTTCTGTGAATTAACCCCACATATCATACAGTTAAAAAGTAAATGTCATTCAGGGCTGTTGGCTTTGACCAGCCTGATACAACTGCGGGAGAATTAGATTGGCTGAATCACTCTGGTGGCCTAGTTCCCTGGAAATCACATGAATGGTGTGAATGTACGGGCAGAAGAACTGGCATTTCTAGGCCGGCTGGAGACAAGCTATGAAGCCAGCACAATGGGCCTTAAGTTAAACCCGCCCCATCTCCTGGATCCCTTTGCATTCCCTTGGTAGAAAGTGGCCAGTCTCTCCCACTCAGAGCCCTGGGGTATCATGCTTTTCTCTCTCTCTGTCAATACTGAAGGATCTAACAAAATCATTCAGACAACAGATGAGCTGAATTGAGATTGTACTGTACTTATCACATTCTCCTTTGTGTTCAGCAAAGGGCTTGCACGCCCTGATTCTGATGGGGAGGAGACTGGCCATAAAAGAAAGCTCAAACTGGGGGCACAGGGAGCAAGAGAACTACAGGGGGGTGCCAGCCACGGAGCATGATGTTCCAGGGAGATGAAAGCCAGTGGAGCCACTAATGGAAAATGAAAAGCTCCCTAGAAGGCATTGACAGGGTTCTCCAATCAGAGGGGAAGGGCAGCTGTGAGCCAAGAAGGTGCTGAGTATCAAACACTGAATCAGTCTTCAGGGGGATGAGATTTCAGCTGACCAGCTTTACCCCAGGGTAGGCAGAGCCACTTGTGGAAAAAAATAAATGGCCTCTATTTGCACAGCCAGCATGAGAGGCAAGGTCTGAACCTAGCTCTCCCTGGCTCTGTGGCCAGCCCTCTCCCCAGGACCTCATGCTGCCTCATGGAGTTGAACTAAATTGAACTGAAAGCCAGTCTCTCCTTCTTTTCTTTCCACCATAACATGCTGCTTCTAGATAAAGATTTTCTAAAACAGTTAATAATTTTTCCTCACTTAGAACAAGTCCATACACAAACCTGTTTCTCCTCTCCTTATCACATTCTCCCTCGTATCTATGTGTGTATTCATCTTTTGAGAATAAAGCCCGTGTCATGTTTACGTCTTCATATTGACAAGGTCCAGCAGCGTCCTACACAAGGGAAACAATAAACGTTTGAGTTGAGTTGGTTTGAATTAATGGATGGCCCTGGGTCAGCGCCCTGACAACCAAGAATGATGCTCTCTCTAGCATCCAATAACCACTCCAATCATTCACTGAGTTAGAATAGGGAATTGACCAGGATTAGACAACGAACTTTTACTCAGATGTTTTGAGGTTTGGCTTCACCTCTGAGGCATAAAATGCTTTACACATAATAACCTTTTATAAAATAACTTGCTCAGCTGTGTTGACTTGAATCAAGGAGATTCTTTTGAGTAGATCCTATGATAAATTATTAGCTATTACAGAGACCATGCCTAATCCCCTAAACTCGTGCTCTAGACTTGTTGCTTGAGTGTAGACAACTCTTTGCAAATAGGCCTCATTTTCCTTAAGTCACAGAGAGCAGGTAAGGTTTTGTGGCTGGCCTAGTAGTATTGTCAGAGTTTGCCCCCACTGCTTTATCTGATTTCCCGTGTGGTAGTCGTTCAGCTGTTTCAGTTGTGTCTGACTCTCTGTGACCCCATTTGGGGTTTTCTTGGCAAAGATGCTGGAGTGGTTTGCCATTCCCTTCTTCAGCTCATTTCACAGATAAGGAAACAGAGGCAAACAGAGTGAAGTGACTTGCCCAGGGCCACCCACCTAGTAACTGTCTGAGGCTGGATTTGAACCCAGGAAGATGAGTCTTGCTGACTCCAGGCCCAGCACTCTATCCACTGTACTACCTAGCTTCCCTTCCCATGCAGTAAAACCCTTCAATTTTTTTTTAAACAAGGAAGCTAAAGAAGAGTGGAAACATAGTGTGTGGGAAAAGACTGGAGCAGAACTTTGAAGTTCCGATGATGAGAATAATATAAATAATAATGCTAGTTCCCATTTATAATGCATCTATTATAGATCGGGCACAAATACAGAAACAAAACAGTCCCTGGCCTCAAAGAGATCTATTCTATGGTAGAAACAACATATATACATAAAAATATAAATATAAAAGGTAAATAAAAAGTGACTATGGGGATCAAGAGAAGGCCACATTTAGGACAATGAAATGGAGCTTTGAACCTAACAAGAGATATTAAGAGTCAGAGGCAAAAAGAGGGAATGCATCACTGGCACAGGGTATAGCCTGGGCCAAAAGCACAGAGGTGGCCTCCAAACATTCAGAAGGAAGCTACTTTGGCCAGAATATTATACGTGGGAAGAGGAGTAATGTCTAATAAACCCAGAAAGGTAGAACGGAGCCAGATTATGAGGGGCTTTAAATGCCATACAAAGGAATTTGTATTTTAGCCTAAAAGCAAGAGTCTCCGGTCATATAGGACTTTATAATTGACAGTTTCCTTAAAATAACTTTGTTGGAGTACAGCCAATATTAACTTCTTGTTATATTAGGAAACTAAGACTCAGATAAAATGACTTGTCACACAGCTAGCAAATGACTAAGCCAGGATTTGAACTCAGGTCTTCCTGACTCTTAATTCCAGCACTCTGGAAAGTTGCCTTCTCTTTTCCTGCCTTAATTTCCTCACCTCTAAAATGTGCGCCTTGGCCTGAGCAGCCTACAACATCTGTCCTAGTTGTTACACTCACAGGATCAGGAATCTCACAAGCCTTCTAGAAAGACTCCTTTACTTTACAGATAAGGAGACTGAAGCACAGAGGGTTGAGTGTCTTACTCAAGGTCAGAAAAATAGAAAGTGGCAAGGCCAGGATTTGAACCTGAGTCCACCTAGCATTGGTTCCCCTGTACTATGCTGATGCTCTAATATTTTCTGATTATGGTGCGCTATGTCTAATAGCATTCCCATTTATATCCCCCCTCCTTCTTTTTTGGTTTGCATCCAAGAGGAGGTGCTGACTAATAGCATCATCCTGGGCTCGTAAGGTTTGGCATATGAAGAGGATGCGTGATAAACAGCCTTTACCAGTAATGACTTTGTAGTATGAACATGACTCCAACTCGTTTGCGTGGAATGAGGAGGGGAGCACACTCGGTGGGCCCACAGCAGATGTCCCGTTATCCCTCAGTAGAGCGCGTGGCCAGAGGAAGCTGCAGTAGATGGGCAGACACTTTAATCATCTCTGAAGCCATTTGGTTTATGAGATGATGATGCAGGAGATCATTAACATTCCATTTCATTGGGCCAGCATTTATTCCACCCTCTGGACCCATTTTCAACTTGTGCTCTAGGTGACTCGCAAGGAATTCTCAGGGTTTCAAATACTGCGAAGGGAGAATGATAGCATCATCTCTGTGACAACGGAAAATCAGCACAATCAGTAATACGTCGTCCTGTCAAGTGCTCATTGACGTTAAACAGATGAGGGGGAAGAGCGGTCCCAAATCACTGTGGATCTTCCACCAATCAGAGGCAGCGCATCTGTCGCAGGCTTCCGCTGTGATCTGAGAAATGACCTTGTTCCTAGGGATGCTCTGTTGAATAGACAAGACTATGTTTGTGCTTGAGCCACTCCGGTTAAAGGATTGGGGGGCACCCAACAGCCAGGTTTCTGTGCTTCCCTTTGTCCACCTACTACATGCCAGGTGCTGGAGATAGAAAACAGAAGGTAAACAGCCCTTGACTTCTTAGTAGAGAGAGATGCTTATATAGGCACATACACAACACCTGTATATGTATGTACAAAACACACGCCAGGCCTAGAGATAGAAGGCGCCCTGGGAGGCACTAGCAGCCAAGGAACTTAGACCTCATGGAGAAGGGAGCACATTGGTATACCTGTGCAAACAGAACCTGAGGCAGGGGGTGGCAGAGAAGACAGAGCTCAGTACTTGAGCTCAGATCCTACCTCAGACACTTATTAGCTGTGTGCCTGTGGGCAAATCACTTCATCTCTCGACTTGTTTCCTTATCTGCAAAATGGGAATATAACAGAACCCACCGTGCAGGGTTGGTACGAGAATCCCAAATGAGCTGACATCAGTGAAGCGCTGTGCAATCTTTGAAGCACTGTTTAAGTGTTGTTGTTGTAATCATTTCTGTTATGTAGGATCTGAAGATGATGGTCCTATGTGGGCGCACCCCACGAGGGGACATGGAAGGATCTTACACTATGGCCCTAAATGCCTATTGAGATACTGAGAGCTTAATGAATGCTTTTTCATTCACTCACTCACTAATTGCAGAATGACCCCAGCTCTCATCTCAAGGTCATACATTGGAAAATCACAACCCCCAATGTCATTCTGTTGATGTCTTTTTCCATGTAATTGGTTTCCTTAGTAATCCTATTTTATTTCATGCATTTGAAAACATTGCTCTGAGAAGGGGTCCACAGATGTGCCCGGGACACACAGAAAGGGGAAACAACCCTTGCTCGTCTAAGTAAGACCTCAAGTTTCAGAGAAGGTATCGACCTGCAAGGATGGTTCCTCCCCAGGAACCCCTGGCACTGAGAAATCACAGGCCTGCATGGGGGTGGATTACATTCAAGACTGAAATGTAAAAATCAGCCACTAGAAGCTGTTTTTGCTTTTAGAACATAACCTGGATTTGTGAAGCTGTAGAAGAAAAGCTGAATTCAGAAAATAAACAAATTGAGTTAATTATAAGCTGAAGGAAATGCAACAAGCATAACATAAAAGAGTAATTCGAGGGAGGGTAACAATTATCAAATGAGAAATGATCCTGACCAAAGATCATTTTCAGGTGCCTGGACTTGGAATCAGGATGACACTGGTTCAAATTTTGTCTCTGGCACTCTCTAGCTGTGTTAACTTAAGGCAAGTTATTTTGGAAGCAGCTAGGTGGAAAAGTAGAGCTCTGGACTTGGAGTCAGTGTGTCCTGAGTTTAAATCCTACTTCCTACACATACTAGCTATATGACTCTATAGGCAAGTCCCTTACCCTGTTTGCCTCAGTTTCTTCATCTGTAAAATGGACATAATAGCACCTCTCTCCAAATGAGAAAATAACTGTAAAATGCTTAGCGTGATACCTGCCACATAGTAACTGTTATATAAATGTGTCATTATTAGTAGTGTTCTTATTATCATTATTTATTAACTGCATGACCCTGGGCAAGTCTCTTAACTTCTCTTGGCCTCGACTTCCTCATCTAGGGGATAAGAGAAAACAGGAGCACGTACCTCACTAGGATGTTGCTAGGCTCAAATCAAACAACATGTGAAGCACTTTGCAAGCCTAAAAACCACAGTATAAATGCTATTGTTATTTCACCTTTCTGTGCCTCAGGCAACTTCCTCAGAGATTGTGAAATGCTCAGCATACAGTGCCTGGCACATATAAAATGCTATATAAATCTTATTTATTATTATCCCTTGTCTCACCTACTTATTTCCTTAGTACAGAGTTCTACTTCATATTAGGAGTTTATTTTTTAATGTACTAATTGAGAGATATTTGGTTTTTTCATAGATGCATGGTTGGGTATGTTAACGCCAGCCTGTCTGTGTTTCTCATTTCTGACTTTGAAAACCGATCTAAGCCTACATCGGACGGAAGTGAATTCTCTGGAACACCCCTAAAGTACTGCAGGTAGGGATGCAATCATGTTCTTCCTACTGATCCTTCTTCCCCACCCCAGTCCTTTTCTTGATGGTGGATTGGTATAGCTCCAACAAGAGTCTCATGTTGACTGTTTTTAGAAAATAAATTTAATCATGCATTTTAGAATTCACTCAGAACCACCCTGAAGAAACTGGGAAAGGGTCTTGGTAGGATGAGCCCTCAACAGCCTGAGCAGCAGTTCCTGTCTGGCTCCTATACCACATGAGCTCATGTCAGCCCCCTCCCTAATCCACACTCCTGTTAGTGGGCACACCATGACCAGGGATCCCAGTCCAATGGAAGTTCCTAAGATCATCAATTTACAGTCAGGCAAAACTTTAAATATCCATCTAGTCCTAGATCATAGCTGTACCTAGAGTTGGAAGGGATCTTGGCAATCATCTAGTCTGATCCTTCCTCGTTCTAAGCAATCTCCCCTGGTCGCACAGCTCTGAAGTGCCAGAGGGAAGGATCTGACTGTAGTACCACAGATATCGAGAAGAAAGGAACTTTGTGATGGTCTAGTTTAATTGCTTCATTTTATCGATGAGGACAGTGAAGCTTGGCGAATTAAGCTGTTTGTGGAACTTAGAACAGATCCTCCTTTTTTCTTTATTAAGGAGGGAGAATGCAGCTGGGCCTCTTGGACTGTGCTCATGATGATGCCAAGCTCCCCGGTGAGATCCATTATTCACAGCTGTTCAAAGAAAATAGCAGTGTGTAAAAATTCTGTTTGCTTCTGTATTGACCTCTGTGGATTTGACAGCACAACACATTGAAGCCTTCCTGGCCTCAGCAGTTCTTAGGTAGGAGTCAGCCTCATAGTCAAAGCATCTTAGAATAGTAATAATAACAGCTAGCATTTGTGTAATACTTCAAGGTGTGAAATACACTTTACCAACTTTCTTCCATTTGATCCTCACAACCCTGGGAGCTAGGTGCTATCATCATCACCTCCAATTTACAGGTGAAGAAACTGAGGTAAACAGAGGTTAAGTGGCTTGCCCAGGATCACACAGCTAGAAAGTATCTAAGGCCAGATTTAAACTTGGGTCTTCCTAACTACAGGTCTGGTGCTCTACGTCCTGTACTGGACACCAGGCTGCCTCAAGCAAAGCAGCCTTGTTGATGCTCCAGCCTAATCCAACCATTTCATTTTACAGAAAGTGGAAACTCAGGCCTCTGGATGCCCATGGAAACTAAGTGCCTTGTCCAGAGTCTCACAGCCAATGGATGACAGTCAGGGCTCTTTCAGGGTGGTTGTATCAGCTGGGGTCCCAGGAGGACATTGTTATAGCACACTTCCATCATCTGAAGACTGCACTGCGGGGAGGTGCTAGCATGGTACCTCAATAGTTTTCCGGACCTTCGAGATGCTAAGCTCTCTTCTATGCTCCAGAAATCTTCCCATCTCTTCTGAATGCACTCTGCTTGATTGGATCCTTCCCCAGGGCCTCTGTCCCTCTCCCCAATCCTTTCCTATGGCTTCCCATGGCCTGCTCCTATCTTCTTTCAGGCCAGGCTTGTTCTTTGTAATTCTGCTCTTTGCTCCTGACTTTCTGGGTGCTCTTGCATCATGGGGGCCACCATTGTGTGTGTGTGTTCTCTTTGGTGTCAAGTGTCCCATTTTGCATATATGTATTAGTGCAACATAGACCACTGAGAAGGCAGGGACTGACGTGCCCACTGCAGGAAGAATGAGACCTCTCCTTCCTGGCCAACTGGAACAAGCTGAAGGGATATCTTTCTCCTATTCCCTTACTCACTGTTTTAGTCTACAGTCAAATGTTTTACTCTTTGTCTGTTTGGCTGGCCTGACTGATACCAATTGGATTTACGTACTCAGCTGGGTTGGGGTATCAAGCCAAACAAGGGACCTTTAAAACCCCCAGTGAATCCAGTGATCCAAGTGAACAAGTTGAGAAGGGCCCGGGCTATGTTTGGGAAGGTTGGGGGTGGGTATATATGTGTACAAGAACATAAAAATAATAGCTCATATTTATATAGCACTTTGAAGTTTGCAAAGCACTTTACATATCCCATTTGACCCTTACAACAACCCTTTGAGGTAAGTGCTATTATTATCCACATTTTACAGATGAGGAAACAAGGTAGGCAGAGGTTAAGTGATTTACCCAGCACTACACAGCTAAGTAAATAAAGGAGGCAGAATAATCCAGTACTCTAACCACTGTGCTACCTCACTGTCTGCTACAGGCATTAGATTTGGATACAATTGCACAAGGCTGCATTGATTGATTTGTTTCCGAAGTTCAAAGTCAGCTGCTGTCATGGATTCCATGTGTAAAACTATTCATAATAAGATACACGTTCATATTTGGGGTAGAGAAGTCTATCATTTTATTTACCAAAAAGAGAGGGGTAAGAGAAAGTGCTGGTTACAAAAAAAAACACCTTCAGATGCATCCAAGGGTTTTAATTAAAGATCTCTACTGTCATGGAAAGTAGAAATTGACTGAGTTATACCTGAAACCAGTGAAAATGCCAATTGCTCATCATTCAATGTTGAAAGCTCCTTCTCAAGGAGAAATAGATACAGTTCTGAAAAAAGAAAAATGTGCATATTAAAAACCAACCGGGGGGGCGGAGCCAAGATGGCGGCTGGGAAGCAGTGACTGGCGTGAGCTCCCCACCAAGTTCCTCCAAAAACCTATAAAACAATGGCTCTGAACCAATTCTAGAGCTGCAGAACCCACAAAGTGGCAGAGGGAAGCAG
>CM053623.1:174915771-174940871 GCA_028646595.1 Phalanger gymnotis | reverse complement strand
GGGGAGGAAATGGGGAGAAAATTTGTAATTCAAACGCCTGTGAAAATCAGTGCTGAAAACCAAACATGTCAAAAATAAATAAAAAAAAAGAGCTAACATGTTTTAAATGCCCTTTTAAGGTGGTAAAATAAAAAAAAACCAACCAGAAATATCCTGCTTTTTATAAGATGCTGAAATTAAAGTCAATATCAAACAAATCACAAATTACCCGTTTCCATAAGCCCCTCTGTCATTTTTAAGATTTGTGTCTTCTAACATGGGGGCGGGGGAAGGAGGAGGAAGGTATTTGATAGAAAGATAAGATTTATAGCTTTTTAATTCACAGTACTGCGACATGAGATTCATGGGCAGTTGCCTCATTGACCCAGGGAAGCATATGGTCAGTAAGAATTCCAGACAATCATCTATGGATGCTTCTGCCAGAAACTCAGAAGCAGATTGATTCTGCAAATGTTAATAGCATCACGGCCTGGGTCTGTTCTCCAAGCCCCAGCCTACCCAGCTAAGGCCGGAGAAGCTAATCACCAGGCTGACCACAGGGGGATGCTTTTTTTTTGCCATAGAACATTTACTGAAACATAAAGGGGTTGTGAGCTGTGTTGGTCAATAAGTTCTAAGCATGGGACAGTGAAGAAAGGACTAAATGGGAAATTAGAGAACCTGGGTTTGAATCCTGGCTCAGCCACCCATGTCATTAAGTTTTAGTTTCCTCATCTGTCAAATAAGGGAGTTTGACCAGATGACCTCCATGGTCCCTTCCAGCTCTCAACTATGACCCTTTGAGAAGGAGTAGATGGAAAGGATCAGACTATATATGATCCAATCACTGAAGACAAGCTTTTGGTCCTCCCCGAATCCCATTTCCTGCTGTCTCAGCATGTACCCTTATCAAAAAGGGCAACAGGATGTGTGAAGAAGACTGGAGGGCAAGGCTTTGCTAGGATGGCCGCTCTCCCCAGCCTCAAAGCTGATTCAGCAGCAGTCTGGAGCACAGAGCCCATAGGATCATAGGTCTGGAGATGGAAGGGACCCAAAAGGCTGTGCAGTCTGACCCTCATGGCTGTGGCTGAACTCAAGTCCCCAATGGTCTGAGAAAGCAGTCTGCCAATCATCAAGTACTTATTGAGCGCTTACTGTATGCCAGGCACTGTGCCAAGTGCTAGGGATGTGAAGAAAGGCAAATACATGCTCTTTGTTCTCACATTCCAATGGGAAAATCAACATGCAGAGAATCGGCACCTCAAGCAACAGAAGACTGTCTCTCCTGGAATGTCTACACAGTGGCCTTCAGGATTACAATATTCAAAGCCTGCTCTGTCCAGGTGCATGGGCCCCCATCATCATCAGCATCAAACTCACTATATTATTCTGTGTTAACATGTGCCTTGTGCCATGCTGGGCACAAGAACAGGTAAAAAGTGACCACATTTGATAAAACTGTCATCTCCATAATTTAGTGGATTCAATTCTATTCAAATTCAACAAGCATTTATTAAACTCCTACTGTTTCCAGGCACTGTGCTAGGGCCTAGGGAATACAACAACCTAAACAGGACAAGTAATTCTTGCCCTCAAGGAAGTTACAATACAGGGGAAAAGGGGGCGGGGGAACAACACATACACAGAAAAGGAAGGAGAACTAGACCTGTAATTGAGATTTCGCTGATGTAGAGAACTTCCAGATGAGGCAATCCCCACTACCTGTGCAGTTTGGCACCTTCTGTGCAATAAAAGTCTGATAGAGTTGCCTGAGCACTGAGAGGTGAAAAGACTTGCTGCCCAGGGTCACACAGCCAGGATGTGTCAGAAGCAGGACTTGAACCCAGGCCTTCCTGACTTCGAGGACAACTCTCCATACATCATACTACACTGCCTTTTATACATAATCAAATATAAAATGTGTGCAAAAAATGCAAGAGAATCAGGAAGAGCTGAGTTGTAATCATGCTTCATATGCTTGCTAGCTATGTGACCCTGGATGAGTCACTTAATTTCTATCTGCCTTGCTTTTTTTCATTTGTAAAATGAGATGATAACAGCACCTACCTCAAGGGGTGCTTGTTAAGATCAAATGAAATAATATATGTTAAAGATTATGCAAACCTCAAAGCACTGAATAAATGACAACTGTTAGGTATCGGGGAAAGGGTTCAGGAAAGAAACAACAGAATTGTATTTTCAGACTCGGAAAAATATACATATGTGTATATATGTGTGTGTGTGTGTGTGTGTATGTGTATGTATGTACGCATGTATATATACACAGACACACACATATAATCTTGGATACCAAACCCTTAACAGAGAAACTTGATAGAAAGATTTGTTTTTCCCATTTGACCACTTCCCTCCTTATCCTAGGGGCACTGATTTTGTTTGTGCAGGAGCTTTTCTGTTTCAAGTACTCAGAATTATCTATCATATCTTTTGCAATTGCCTCTTGTTTGGTTAAGAATACATCTCCTACCCATAGTTGTGAGAGAGATATGATCTGTCTCTCTCTTTTCTAATATGATCTTTAAGATCACATATCTATTTAGAATATGTTATGGCATGTAGTGTAATATGATGGTCTAAGCCCAATTTCTGACAGATTGCTTTCCACTTTTCACAGCAATTTTTATCAACTAAGTTTTTTTCACTAGGTAATTTATGTTTTCCACTTTAATACATATACTGAGTTACAAAGTACTATTGTTTCTGAATTTCCCTTGTCTAGTCTGTTCCACTCATCTACCTATTTTTTAACTAATACCAGATAATTTTGATGACTGCTACTTTATATTTGAAGGCTGGAAGTGCTTCTTTTCATCATTTTCCTTGATAATCTAGATCTTTTGTTTTTCCAAAGGAGTTTTTTTTATTTTATCTAATTCTATGATTTCCCTTGGTAATTTGATTGGTATGCCTTTAAAAGTGTAAATTAACTTTGGTAGGATTTTCCTTTTCATAATGTTGGCATGGTCTAGCCATGAGAACTGATAGTCTTCCACCATTCATTCTTTATTTATATAAAGTTGTTTTTATTCCTTTTAGTAGTACTTTTTAATTGAATCTCTATGTCTTTTGTGTGCTCTAGCAGGCTGAGCTCCAGGTTTTGTGCATGTTGTAGTTGTTTGGAATGGGATTTCCCTATTATTGCTTCTTGTGTTTTGTAATTGTAGAGTAAAGCTGCTGATTTTTGAGGATTTATTGTGTAGCCTGAAACTTTGTGGAAGTTGATCGTCTCAATTATTATCTTTGCTTAATTCTTTGGGATTTTTCATGTAAACCCTCATACCATCGATGAACAGGGATGGTTTTGTCTCCCCTTTATCTATCTTTATATCTTTAATTTCTTTCATCTTATTTCATTTCCAAAACTATCAAATAATATTAAGGTGAACATCCTTGCTTCATTCCTGTTTATTGAGAAAGATTTTAGTATATCCCCATTGCATATGATGCTTACTTTTAAATACATATTATTTATATTAACAAAATCTCCCTAAGCCTGCACTTCATAGTACTTTTAGCATGACTACTGTGCTTTTTCGAAGGCTTTTTCTGCATCTATTGAGATGATTGTGTGGTTTGGGATGTTTTGGTTTTTAATATGATTATGTTCATTGTTTTCCTAATGCTGAACCATCCTTGCCTCCCTGGTAAATCCCACTTGGTCATAATCAATGATTTCTTGAATGAAATCACTATAGTCTCTTTGACAGGATTTCATTTAAATTTTTGAGTCAGTGTTCATTAATGATACCGATCTAAAGTTTTCTTTGTTTTATCTTTCCTTAGTTTATAGATATTATTAGGATTATATTTATTTCATGAAAGAATTCTGGTAGGGTGCTTTCTTAATTTTTAAGAATAATTTGTGAAGTATGGGTACTAACTGTTATTTGTGGATTTTCTGCTCTTTTATTGAATCTGATTGGCTAAGGGCTTATCAAATTTTATTAGTCTTTCAAAGAACTAGCTTTTAGTATTATTTATCATTTCCATGGGTTGTTTCCAATTTATTTCCTTTTCAGTATCTCCTCTTTTGTTCTTCTTTTAGGGTTCACTTATTTGTTGGCTTTCTAATTTTTAAATTGCACATTCAGTCCATTCTTTTTTTCTGTTTCGTTAATGTATTTTGTAAAGCTGTTGTTCCCCGATGACTGCTTTAAACTGCATCCCAGCAATTTTGATATGTTCTACCATTATTGTCTTATTTTACATAGTTATCATTTTTATGATTTATTCTTTGACTCACTCACTATTTAGGATTTCATTGTTAGGTCTTTTATTTGTGATCCCTGAAACAATTATTTTCTTGTGTTGTGGTCTGTAAAAGATGTATGTGTTCACTATTTCTGCCTTTTTACATTTATTTGCAACATCTCTGTGACCTAGTACGTAGTCAATTTTTGCAGAAGTTCTATGTGGTTCTCAGAAACAAGCATTTTCTTTTACTGTCCTACTCAGAAGACAGCCTAAGTCCTTTAACTCTAATTTTTTCGGTTCCATATTTTCCCTTTTGT
The DNA here is from genome assembly GCA_028646595.1 of Phalanger gymnotis. Taxonomy (NCBI): domain Eukaryota; kingdom Metazoa; phylum Chordata; class Mammalia; order Diprotodontia; family Phalangeridae; genus Phalanger; species Phalanger gymnotis. The sequence goes on along the minus strand of CM053623.1, from coordinate 174,936,360 downwards.
TTATCTTTGTTAGGATTTATCAAAAACTGAGAGAGGGACACTGACATCTATCACTATGATATTAGTCACTATGTCTTCTCTTAGTTCGGATGTTTCCTTTATGAATTTGGATTCTGACGTATTTGGAGTACATAAGTTTAGTACCGACAATTTGGGCTTTTGTCAGTGGTTTCTTTTCAGCATAGTATAGCTGTCTTGTTTATCTCTTTTATTTTGTGAAGCATCTCCCAGTTACGTTTTCATCTGGTTCGGGCCCAATAGGGTCATATATGTGACATCTCTACTCAAGGACAGCTAGAGCTGCATCAGTGACCTCTTTCTGCTGGCTAGTATGCTCACCCTTCAAGATAGAGTAAAGGAGAAAGACGGGGTAATCCCATATGCTGGAAGTCTGTGATCACTTCACAATTAGATATAGAGATATGGAGACAGAGCTATCAATATCAATATCTCTTTATAACATATATATAGCTATCTGTGTATCTATCTCTCTATATACTTAATCTTATCTATATAGCTATTTATATCTATATCTATTGATCTATAGCTCTATATCACTGTCTATATCTAGCTCTCTTTATATATGTATCTCTATGTCTCATTATCTATGTCTATGTCTATGTATCTAGTTATATCTGGCTAGCTTGGCTATCTCTATTTCTCTCTATATCCATCCATCTCTGTCTCCCTATCTACGTGTATCTCTCTCTACATATATATATATATATATGTATATGCATATATATGTATATACATATATATATATCTACAGAGAGATAGATATAGATTATATAGAGATGTAGTGATATAGTTGGCTATCTATATATAGCCAACTATCTCTACGTATCTCTCTATCTCTTCCTCTATATATTTATATCTAGCCATCTTTATCTCTACCTCTATGTATATCTACATACCCTCTATCTCTATGTATCTATCTATATCTCTATATCTCTCCATCTCTCTCTCTCTATATATAATATATATGTAATATATATAATATATATATGTGTGTGTGTGTGTGTGTGTGTGCGTGTGTATGTAGAGAGAGATAGAGATACATATATTTAGGGAGATAGATTATACAGAGAGAGATATATGCAACTATCTATCTCTTTATATTTATCTCTATCTCTACATCTTTCTCTTGCTTTCTATATCTATTTCTATCTATCTTTATATCTCTCTCTTTCCCCTAAACTGAAACTCTAACCAAGCAAGTTAATGAATATAACATAATAGAAAGAATACTAAATTTGGAGTCAGAACACCTAGTTTCAAATCCTGACCCTAGCTAAGTCACTCTGGGCAGTTACTAGTCTCACTGGGCCCCAGATGCCACATCCGTCCAAGGAGAATGGGGCCTGAGATGAATCTCTAAGGACCCTTATAAACCCATGATCCTTTGACCGTAGCACCATGTTGGAGAGCACCATACTTTCCCCACAACTACACAGCGAGGAAGGGATCAGAGAGAACCCAAGCTGAGTTCTTCAGATTCCCTCTGTGAGTGCTCTGTTCATTATGCCTTATTCCTTAATATTTTTCTTTTTTTAATGTAAAGGGGTTTTGTAATTTGGGAGTCGGGAATATAGAACCCCAGTTTGAGTACACACACTATGAAATATTTCTTTCCATCTAAATGTTGTTGGCTCATAATTAGTGAAGGGGAAAGAACACATTTGAGTTGCTGGACTTCTCTGACCCATAGGAAGATGTAAGATGGAAGTATTGGATTAGATGACCTCTGGAACCTCTTCTGGCTCTAAATCTATGACCCTTTGTGTCAGAGGTAGGGTTGGAACCTAGATCTTGCCAATGGCAAGGGCAGCTATGAAATCAGTCAAAAAATACATGACCCTAGAGTCATGCCTGTCACCTATGTGACCTTGGGCAAGTCACCTAACCTTTCTGGGCCTCAGTTTCCTCATCTGTAAAATAAGGAAGTTGGACCAAAGGATCTATTTAAGAAGAATGACTTTAATTTTCAATCCTAGCACCTGAAATAGAAATAACTATAGTTTCTTTGGTCTCTTTTTCAATTGAATTAAATCTAGCTGCTGCTAATTTAATTATTATTTAATTACATTTGGGCTAATTTCATTATAAAATGTCTTAAGTTTTTTTGTCTTACTATGTATTGGGATAAGAAGGTCTTTTGATTGATTAGAAAATCTGTTTCTCTGACTGTTAATAATGCTCTATAGTAGGGGAAAGGAAGTGAGATACAGTGGAAAAAAAACCTTAAAAACTAGTTTTTGGTCTGCCACTAATTAACTATGTGATCTTGCACAAGTCACTTCTCTAAGCCTTAGTTTCTTCATCTTTAAAACCAAGGGATTCAAGTCCATGGTCTCCATAGTCTCTCCTAGCTTTAACATGCTGTCATCATGTGATTGTAAATGCTGTCTTATAGGCAAAATACAATAGAATATCAAGTCTCCAATGACATTATTAGGTGGCTCTATAATACAATGCAGAGTACTGGCTCTGGAGTCCAAAGACTTGGGTTCAAACAATTCTTCTGACACCTATATGACCTGAAGTCATTTAGCTTCACTTGAGACTCAACATCCTCATTTAAAAACCAAGGCTGTGGAATAAATGGCCTCCAGGGTCCCTTCCAACTCTCAAACTAGAACCTCTCCAAAGATGCAATACAGTTATGATCTTACAGTCAGGTGTGCTCCAGAAGCTCCTTGTAAGCAGTTTATTTGCCACTTTCACTGAATGCAGAGTTGGTCAGGACTTTTCCTCTTCGGTTTCCCCAACTGTGAAATGAGGGTCAGATGAGCTCACCTCTGTAAATTTGAAAGCACTACAGGAACACTTGCTATTTTAAGAGATCAGAGGAATGAACACTGCGGAGGAGGAATTATATACAGCACTTCCCACAAGTCTTGATGCAGCTGCACCAAGAATTCTAGGACACCTCTTATGGATGTGTGCTGTAGTGGGAAGAATGCTGACCTGAGAATTGGAAGACCTGGCTTCAAATCCCACCTCTGAAGCTTAGTTGCTACCCGTAACCTGGAGTGTGACTTGACATCTCCCTACATTTCCATTTTCTAATCAGTAAATGGGGGGTGGGGGCGGGGCAGGGTTGGATTAGATGGTGTCCCAGATTTAGATCTGGCTCTGGAAATGTTGAAGAAGTAGGTCGAGTTGCTTGGTCCATCTCAATGATCCTCGTGGGGTGGGAGAAAGAATGGATGAGTCCCAGAATCAATCCTGCACTGGAAGATAATGTGCTCTGATTTTTTCATAGATACCGAGATTATCGAGACCCTCCTCACTCGCTGGTCCCCTATGGCTACACACTGCAATTCTGGCACGTCCTGGCTGCACGTCTGGCTTTTATTATCGTATTTGAGGTCAGTTTCTGTGGCTTATTTCCTTGTTTCCTTTGAAGTTTTAACTCAGGTGGAACCTGGAAGGACTCTGAGTCAACGCGACAACAAATGGAAGCTTTGAGACATGACCATTTTATTGGTCAGTTGTCTAATTAGTGATCTGAAGCATTTTCCTTACTTCTTCATTTACATGCCCCAAAAACCTTTATTGTTAACCAGTAAGTCAGATCGTTAATTTAATACACTAGAAACAAGTAGCGGTTGTATCTGGGCTTTCCATGTTCAAGGCTTCAGGCCTATACGAATTCACATGTATACATATCCTTTGACTAAAGCTACTGAGAGAGACTTAACTGCCTAGCAATTTTCCATTGGGGAAGAACAATTATCTGCTAGTAGGGTTGAGGAGAAAGGCAATCATTTCTAGGCAAGAAGATATCTATCAAGAAAAGCAGTCACTGATTGTCAGTCCACTGATCTAAGCCGTTAGTGCCCATTCACTTAAATAGAATGAAACTGAGCACGACTCTTAACCAAAGAGATGGCAGCATCAAGACACAAGAGGATGGATTATCACTATTTGAACTGCACAGACCACGTCATGCATGAGTGCTAATTGGCCCCTGGTTTCAGTGGGGAGTTGGCTCTGACAGTATAGTTTGTCCAGTGATTTTTGTACAAAAAGTATGACTCTCCATAGAACATCCTATGAAAAGCATGTGAAGCTGACTGCCAACGGTGTGTGCTGGAAATCTTCAGTATAGAAGGGACAGAGCAATTTATGGCAATGAAAATTCTGTATACGTCTGTACGTTGTCAAGAGTCTGCATTCATGCATTCTATTACCAGGCAACTAGGCAGCACAGTGCATAAAGTACAGGGCCTGGTGTTAGAAAGACTCATTTTCCTGAGTTCAAATCTGGTTCAAAAAGGTTCAGAAAGTCACACATGACTAACCGAACCAGATTGAGGAAATTTCGGTTCTGAGGCAGTGGATACTGACTGCAGTGATGGACTTGGAGTCAAGACCTCAGTTGCAATCTGGCCTCATACTCTTACTAGCTGAGTGACCCTGGGCAAGGCACTGACTGACCTCTGGTTTGCCTCAGTTTCTTCAATAATAAACTGAAAGTAATAAAATCACCTCTCTCACTGGGCTTATTGTGAGGATCAAATGGGATAATATTTGTAAAGTGCTTAGAAAGGCTGCCATGTAGTAGGAACTTCCCTTTTGTATATTTGTTGTTGTTCAGTCATGTCCGACTCTCCCATGACCTCATTTGGGAGTTTATTGGCAAAAGTAACAACTGGAAGTTTTGCCATTTCCTTTTACAGAAGAGGAAACTCGGACAAACAGGGTAAAGTGACTTGCCCAGGGTCACACAGCTAATAAGTGTCTGAGGCAAGATTTGTACTCAGGAAGATGAATCTTCTTGACTCTAGGTCTGGCACTCCATCTCCCACTCTGCTAGCTGCCCTTTTGTATTTTAAGGGCCACTAACAGAAAAAAAATAATTAAACAATGTTTTGATAGATCGAATTATATAAAGTATTACATTAATTAGCCTCCCTACCCTTCCAAACGTTTGTGTGAATATTTATTGCCTGTGTGTACATATACATTTTAATAAGCTTACAGGAGCACTAAGACTTTTGGGACACCCTGTGTTTATGTGTGTACAAATTTGTATTAGAGACATACACAGAAACGTTAAAATTGTAATTGACTCACTCATATACAGAAGTGCTTTTCTAAGTTTGCAAAGCATCCTATTTGATTATGAGCTTCACAACAACCATGTAAAAGATGAAAAAAAGATGCACACCCCCACAAAGAGACAATTCAGAGAAACAGATTTTCTTTTTTGTAAAGCAGGAGTGCCATCTTGTGGCAGCTGGGATTTTGTCAAAGACAGTGGTAAAGACTTTCAAAGGTATGTTTTATTTTTACCACCAGAAATGAGGATCTTGACTCTAGGCAGTTGTCTTGTGAGACAGACATTCAACCTTGTCTTATGCAATAGTAAGTATTCTTTAACAAGGACAGATAGATGGATACAGTGCTGGGTCTGGAGCCAGGAAGACTCATCATCCCAAGTTCCAATCTAGCCATACTAGCTGTGTGACCCTGGGCAAGTCACTTAACCCAGTTTGCCTCTGTTTCCTCATCTATAAAAAGAGCTGGAGAAGAAAATGGTAAACCATTCCAGTACCTTTGTCAAGAAAACCCCAAAAGGGGTCATGTAGAGTTGGACACGACTGCAACAACTGAAAAACAATCAACATCCTCCCTCACTCTTACCGTGGGAACAGCCCATCTTTTCTTCGTATATTACAATTCCTTGATGTAATCCTTTTCTCTAGTTCTTCTTCGGGGTTTCAGTCAGTCAACAAGCACTTCAACCAGCTACTATGCTCAGCACCGTAGATTGGCCCCTGCCCACAAGGAGTTCACATTTGAATAGGGAAAACAACATACAACTCTGTACTTTTAAGATATAGTCACTATAAATGGAAGGTTCCAGAGAGGCCCTAAGGTATAATCTACATTTCAATGGAAATAGCCCCGCAGTGGGAATCAAAACACCTGATTTCAAATCTGAGTTGTGCTGCTTACTCCTTTTGTGACCTTTGGCCGAAGTATCACCATCTGTAAAATGAGCTGGCTGGACTCCAAGCCCTCAAAGGTCACTTCCCAGTTCTGAACTTCCGTCCTTATAGGATTCAACGAAATTTAGAAAACTGGTTTTCCATCCTTTTTTCAACTCCACTTCTACTGCCTGCCCACCACCAGGGCTGCTCAGTATCAGACTCTAAAATTTAGCACTGCAATATCTGTCTCCTTTGGCCTCAACTCTGCGACTTCCAAGGCCACATCTGATCAATTAAGCTAAAGGGAACCTGTTGGCCTCTCCTAGGTAACAAGCTCATTTTCGTAGTGGCCTTCTGGAGCCAATGCCTCCATCCAAAGAAATGGCTTCAATTTTCAAGTTTAGTAGAAGGAAAAACAGCAGCAAAGGAGTCAATAGTAGAGTAACTTTTGGCCAGACAGACTTTGCAGACTCCCAAAGTAGCTGACTAGGTTCGGACAATTACAAATTTAGTACAGCCAAACTGGGTGCACACTCAGAGGCTCCTTAATCAACCCCCTTATTTTACATATGTGGAAACAGGCCCAAGGAGGTTCAGTGAGAGCCAGCTAGCTAGCTGGCAGGATTTGAACCCAGGTCCTCTGAGGCCAGAGTCAATGTATCCCTGCTGCTGCCTCAGGTCCCTCCAGACTGAATCAGAATTGCTGGGATGATCCCAAAGCCAGTCTACCCTCTCAGTGCCCTTCTGGAAATGAAAGAACAGCACAGAAATGAGTCTGTTTTGTCCTCCTGTGTTGTAGCACCTCGTATTCTGCATAAAGCATCTCATCTCCTACCTGATCCCGGACCTTCCAAAAGATCTAAGAGATCGAATGAGGAGAGAAAAGTACCTCATTCAGGAGATGATGTATGAGGCTGAGCTGGAGCGACTCCAGAAGGAACGCAAGGAGAGAAAGAAAAATGGGAAAGCTCATCATAACGAGTGGCCTTGACTGGGTAAGTGAGAAGACACAGGGTCCTCATGCCAGGAGTGCAAGCAGGAGAGAGAAACAATGGTGGAAAGGTGGTGTGGAACAGGCCTGTGATTTTCATGGCCAGCCCTCCCTGCAAAGAGCCCCAGACATTCTGAGGCAGGGAAAGGCTGCCTGCAAGCCCTCCTGGACACAATGTGAAGGGCAACTATTCTTTCTTACCACAAAACTAACCTCTTCACTGGAGGAGGAAGTATGGAGTGCTGAGGCCCTTCTCCATCTCAGGGTGAATCTGGGGATCACAGATGAGTTGGGGGTCTGGTGGAGGCCCATTTTTGACACCTCAGTGCCATTTCCATTTTCTGGCTTCCTGGGATTTCAGAGAAGTGACTGGCTAGTGACTGCATAGGACCAGCAGATTCATGTCTTCGTTCTCTGTTACCTTCAGGCACTAGGGATCTACAAGAAAAAAACATACCCACCTTCCTTTGGCTGCACTGGGCTTTACCAGAATTTTGGAACAACAGAAAAATCAGCACAAAGACTGATTTCTCTGTGTGTGCCCAAGATCTGAGCTTCTCTCCTCCTCCAGGGCTTTGCTCCAGCAACAACTCTTTCTCATCTAAACCCAAAATGCTCCAAGTGCCCAAGACTTGAAGAGCCTCATCTTAACCTTCTGTGTATTATCCAGTTCCCATTTCACCTCTCCAGAACTACTCAGTCTTCTCAATTCCTTCCATGCACAAGGGATTCTGCCCCCAGCACTCTCTTCAAACTTCCCAGAGATCACCAGTGACCTCATCATCAAATTCAGTTGTCCTTTCTCTTTCAAGTCCTCATCTTCCTTGTGCTCTCTCTTGCTACTTTCTCTTCCCTTGGCTTCAGACATTGCAGAAGAGCAACAAATTCATCCCCCTCATTGTTTGGATGAAGATATTGAGGTACAGCTGACGAGAGGTAAGAAAAGGGGGAAGACAAAAGGATGAAGTCCAAAGTTGTGAAAATGGAAGACTTGGGGGCTGGTGGCTCTGCAGAAAGGGGAAGTCCGGAAAGAGCAGCAGGTGTTTTGGGAAAGGCAGTAAGCTTCATTTTGGACATGCTGAATCTGAAGTACTTGCAAGATATCCCGGTTCTGCTCCTCTCTCTTAAATCACTGCGGACGTTGCCCAAGGGTTTCTCCCTCGTTCTCATCTCTCCTCTCTCCACATTATATTCTCAGCAATGACATTCACTTCCATGGCTTAAAATGGGACCTGATTCAATATATATTAGAAAATTCTGTTCTGGCCACACCCCCCAATTCTCCTCCTCCTTCCATTTTTTCACTCCTCTTTTCCCTTTATCATGCATGACCTCCATTCACTCCCTTGGTCCATCCCTATTTTCAGGATTGAGCTTGATTAGCCTGCATATGCATCACTGATCCTCACTGCTAATACATCAGCATGGAATGGTGCAGAGAACACTGGCCTTAGTCTGGAAGACCTGAGTTTGAATCTTGCCTTGTATACTTACTAGTTTTGTGTATTGCCTCTCTGTGCCTCAGCTCCCTCAACCATAAAACAGAGAGGGTTGGCCCTGATGACCCTGTCTCAGGTCCCTTCAATCTTGAGCTCCAGAGCCATACCTTGATCTGGATACAGAAGGATGCTTTTACCAGATGTCCAGCAGGGAGCTTATTACCCCAAGTCTTCTATGTTTACAACTTTGGGCTCATTCTCTCCACATCTTTGTTATCAGCTCCCTCTTTTACATTCTCATTGCCACACAATGGCCTGGTCTTCCACATTCACTCTTTCTTCCAATCATTACCTCCCTCACAGTGAGTACCTGAAAAGGCCTTAGCCTGAAAGGGCCAGGTCTCCCAATGCATCCTGGGCCATCTGCAGTCATCTTGGTGAATATTAGGCGACTGGACCCAGATGGCTCTGGAGGAGAAAGTGAGGCTGGTGACCTTGCACAGCCCTCCCTCACTCAAATCCAAGTCAGCTGCAAGTCATGTCATCATGTCCCTGATGCCATGGGCTCTTCAAGAACCAAGGACAAACACAACCATCCTTCCTATTATTGCCCAATAAATCTTTCTTAGGTGTAGTCACAACATTCCTCTGGCATACAAGGCCTTCTCTCCATAACTTGATTCCAGTCAACTTTTCCTGCCTTATATCCTATTACTCTACACCAGAACTCTACGCTCCAGACAAACTGGGTGCATGCTGTACTCGCTTCGCTCTTTTCTCAGGGTCTTCATGAGCTCCACCCCAAATGCCTTCCTCCCCCCATCACCTGATGAACCCTTGCTACTTCTTTAATACACACTTCCTTCATGCACTGTTCCCAACTTTCCCCTGGACTTGTCACTTAATATTTAGCTCTATGTGCTGGTGTCTCTCTACTCCACTATAAGCTCCCCAAAGGCAGAGAGTATCCTACTAAAGGTTCTCTCTCATCCAGCCCTCTGCTTACAACAGACATCTAATAAACATGCCCTGCCGCTGCAGCAACCTGTTATGTCCTTGGCACACTGCCATCCTTCATGGAAGCCTGGCCTGAAGACAGCCCCTCTTGGGGCTGCTTTGCCTCGATGCCCTGTGGGGCAGGACATGATCCTGTGACTTCTGTTTACCTTGTGCTGTGTATTGGAACTCTCTTCTGCCTCAGTTGGTCCCACTGCAAAAAAGGTGTGATTATGTATTTCCCTCCTCCTGCTCCACAGTTTTAGTTTACACTTTCTTTAAATGTCACAGGATAGTCACTACAAACTCCTATGTTTTTAATGTACAGCATATACATGTGATTTTAATTCTCTGTTTTCTTTCCCCTTCCTTCCTCCCCACCCAGGTAACTAACTCTTCATTTGAATGCAAAGGATGTCTTCTGTTTACTTATTCCAACTGTGGAAGAGCTCTACCTTTAAGAGAATGAAAAAAAATGCAACTCAATGCATGTCACAGACATTTTCAATAGCAAGTTGGTTGGCACGTTGCAGAGGATTTACTGTGAAATCATTTTGCGATCCAGCATACGACTGCTATCCATAGACCATTTTCTTGACCAAGCAAGCATGTACTCCATGGGCAGTAATATATGTAAATTAAAAAAAAAAACAAGGGAAAATTGTGTACAGGGACTGATTTCCAGTCTGTTTCCTACTTTTTTTTTGCAGTATGTCCCATGTGAATTTTACAGAGACTAACAAAAAAAGGTATATTGAAATCTGGATACTTAGGCATAACATTCCTAGCATTGTCCTACATCTACGTCACCAAACACAACCAAGACCCTGTTTACAAATTTAATTTTTTTTCTAAAAATTTCAACTCTTTATGAGGAGTTATTACATATGACATCTCTATAGCCATCAGTGTATGGCCATAGATGTATGTGTATGTACATATGTATAGACACCTATCCTTACATATGTACATATAATTACAGTTAAATATTATAAATATATATATATAAAGTACATAGAGAGAAATTCCTTATTTGTAAATAGCCAAAAGGTACAAAGAATGTTGAATTTTCACATTTAAATAGTCATCCATAAAGCCATGTTTAATGCTTCAATAATGTGATGCAATAAAATTTAAAAGAAATTATGCACAAGAAACGTTTGCCGTTCAGTCTTTGGAAACTCACTAGGCTTTCATTTTTGAATAATCTTTTTTTTTCAGTTGCTAAGAATCAAAGGAAATTTGGTGGTAAAATGGAAGAAGTCCTGGATTTAAAGTCAGAGAGGCTAAGTTCAAATCTCACCTCTGACCCTACCCAGGTAACCTTTTTGAGTCACTTACATCTAAATAGGCCTTTGAGTCTTCACTAGTAAAATGAAGATATTGGCCTAGATAACCCCCAAGGTTTTTTCTATGTCTTAATCTTTAATCTGGGTGAACGTTTTCTCTGCACAGCGTTTAAAGTGTTTTCTGCCTTTCCTCATTCTTTTTTCTTCCTCCAAGCTCTAGAGACCTGCTATGAGCATACTAGAATTGAGTTGGGTCAGTCATCACTCAGAGAAACTTTAAAAATGTTACAAGGACAATTCCCTGGGGAAATTCCCCAAATAACCAAGGGACTTACAATGCTTCTGAATCATTCATGGCCCTAATGTAAAAATTACCCTAAAAAACAGCAAACACTAGGGGTTATGTTCTGAGAAAGGGTCCTGTTTCTAGGCAACAGCTACCTCTGTCTTCCCTGCTATTTAAGAAATGCGAGGGCAGCTTACAATTCAAGTGTTTCCTCCCTTGCTCTTCAGAAGCCAAAACGAAAGATATTCCCTTTATCATCATTCCCAGTTTTCACTGTGGGCTGACCTGAGGCCTGCTGACTTCCAAATGGGGGCCATTATTGAGACTGACAAGCCAGAAAGCAGGGATGACAAACTTAAGCTTCAACTCTCTCCCAGGCAATTCTCTTACCTGCTTTTGTGGCCTCGTATCAATGGCAATGACAGACACAAGCACCATGAAGTTAAAAAATCTCCTCCACGATCTCCGCAGAAAGTGGAAAGATCAGGCTGCCAACAGCCTTCATTCACAAATGTCTAGCCTATAGTGACTCTTTATAAATGTTTGTTGATTTGAAATAATTATGCAACTTCATCAGATCTGATCTACAGTGGAAAAGATCCATGATTTTATGATCATTAAGCTCCCAATGTAGGCACCATCACAGAGGAGATCACTTTTCCTCCATCTTGGAAATTCTGGCTTTACTCTGAGACTACATGGTTGGCACAATTATGCTTATGTGGTGTAGGATAGCATCTCACTTTTCCATTCAAATATCCAGAGAGAATAGTGTCCACTCGAGGAATCCACAGTAATGGGTATGACTAATAATTGAAAGAAACCGTAGGAAGAAAAAAATTTAAAAAGCAGGAGGAATAGTGAGGAATAGCTGAGCGTGACACCTTGGGCTTGGAGGAATTTTGACATTCATGACATCACAGGTCAGGACTAAATATGGAGTCTGGACCACACACAGATAGGAAGCCTCAGGTTCAAGTCAACCTCCAGGTAGCCTTTCAAGTGTCCTATGTTACTCTCAAGAGAGAAGAGTATTTGAGGTTTTGTCTTCAGATGGCACTGAAAAATAACAGGAATCCTGACACTTCTTTGATGTCTGTGGACAATGAAACATGGAAAAGCCACAAAGAACAGAGTTGGGGAAAGCCACCCTGTCACCTAGAGAACACTTCTTGGAGATCATGAGATAACAGGACTAGGGCAAGAGGGACTTCAGAGGCCATCTAGTCCAAACCCCTCATTTATTGATGAGGAAACTGAGCCCCAGAGAAGTTTAAATGACTTGTCCAATGCCACAAGAGGAACAAAGCTAGAATTCAAACCCAGTTCTCTGATTCCAAATCCAGCTGTCTTTCTTTCCACTGAATTGGGATCAACTCTAATTCTGTTTCTATCATAATCCAATTTATAGCAAAGCCTCTACCCAAGAAGTCCTCTTATCACAGGAGCCCTCACGGGGGGCCACAGATGACTAGGGTTTTATGTACCATCTTTGGGGCTAGTAAGCGTCTACTGAAAAGTTTCTGTTTTGTTCTTTTAAGTAAGTGTTCCCAACTAGGGAAGTCTAAGTATACTATAACGGGGGAAAGGCAAAAGATTAGGCAAAAGAAGTGAGAAAAATCCCTAAAGTTGCTCAGGCCATTTATGTCCTAACATTTCTGATACCAGGGTTATATTTTTCAGTAAAAAAAAGCCTACTTATTTTAATTGGAGACAATGTGGCATCAGTGGAAAGTCTTGGAATCAAGAAAACTTGGTTCAAACCTTACCTCTGACAGTGACTAAATGTATCACACTTGGTAGCACAGCTCATTATTCTGAGGCCATTTCTGCATTGGTTAAAAGGAGATGATGACACCCTCCTGAGCTATCAGAAGGGTCAAAGGCACAAATGTGCTACATGTTTCATAAACCTTCAGGTGTTTTATGTGATTTTTCTTGAAGCCCATATACTTACTGCAGTCATTCACAGCCTCCACTTTTCACAGGAGGTAAACCTGACAAAGATCTCCATATCTTTCAATGTCCTATAATTAATCCTCTCCTTTCTGGAAGAAAACCAGCAATTTGTTGACAGAAGATTCCTCCACAGTGACTGTCATACTCAGAAGTGGAACACTAAGGCCTACAGCACTAATCCTAAACTATGAGGATTTGTTGAGTCATACCATTCACAAAAGCCAGCCAAGGCCAGCAAAATCCTCATCAAGCCTGGGAGCAGCTCTTTGGTCATGAGGCAAATAAGGTGTTTGCCTACAGGAGTCTGACTGAAGCAAGAAAGAATAAGGCATGAGATAGGGCAAGCCTGCAGTCCTGATCCTGGGGAAATCGGATGGATCTAAAACTAACAAAGGGCTAGAGTAATAGGCAGAGCTGAGACAATTTGGGGCCTAAAAGACAATAGTGTTCAGAGAGTCCTTTGGAGTGGCTCTAAGCATGGCTTCCATATACCTCTCTGGGCCTTAGTCAGGCTCCCAATGGAACCAGGACTAGTTGCCAACACCAAATGGATTCATTTTTAGTAGCTGGCAAAAATCTCAAACGCCTTTTCTCAGCTAAGCAAGCATGACACCCTGGTCTTGGTGGAATTTTATTTTTACATACATGAAATCAGTTTCAAAATAAATATGTAGATAGTCAGGACTACATATGTATAGGCCGCCTCAAGTTCCATGTGACCCTGGGCAAGTCACTATTGCTAGAGGGAATTTCCTCACTGGGAGTTCCTTATACCAGTAAAATCATAGGTCCAGTCTCCTCTCCCCAAATAAATACATACACATATGTATATATACACACAGAGAAAAAGATAAACATATGTGTACACACATCTATACATACATGTGTAATATTATATGGCATATTACTTAGATATATAATTTATACACACATATATACACACACAAACATATATCAGAGGCAGTGTGGCATAGAGAGGGGATCCCATCAGGAGGCCCAGGTTCAAATCTTCCCTTTGATTTATGACCCTGAGAAAGTCATTTAATTTTTTAGTGGCCTAGGGAACTCTTTTATGACTCAAAGCTGCAGAGAAGGTGCTGTCTTGCAATGGTGGAGGAGGTTCCTCACTGGGAGATCCCTGGCCCTCTAGCCATAACACATGAAAGCCAAGTATTCACAGACAGCAATCTGTTTTTTTTGGTCTATCCTGTGATTACATTGGTGTAGACAACTCAGGAGAAGAAACCTTCTAACAATGAAGGTTGGCATGTTCTCTGCAACTTATACTCTTAGAAATGGGCATCAAGAGATTTGCCCAGGGTCAGTACCAAATGAGGCAGGAGTGGGGCCCAGACTATCCTGACTCTGAGGTGACTCTATTATGCATTTCAGTCAATATGTGATGGACAGACGTAATCACACATACCTACTTAACATACTAAAAGCAGACCTCTGATGCCAATGGTGAACATCACAGCTTACTAGTCATTCCTGGTCTTCTCGTCTGAGGTCACTACATTTGTCTGTCCATGCCTTCTCGGGACCTGTCATCTCCAGCTCTACCCAAGCAACCAGCCTATAGCATGAAAGACCATATGTGATACTGAAATAATATTAAGGTTTAACATACCAAAAATATAAAATAGGACAATAGGTGACAAAATAGTGGATACAAGAAAGCACAGTATTGGATTAGCATCCGTGGTATTTAAAAATAAAATATGCAAAAACCAGACATTACAAAATGTTTGTGCAAAGCTAATTTCAAAAGATCTCTGAACATGAGAAAGTCATTTCAAATCATGGAGTGAAAAATTCCCAGAGCCAGTGATTTTAGGCAAGATGGGTGAGGCATGAGGCTATGCCTCTCACAGCCAAGACCAGATTCCTAATTAATCCACAATCCACAATCCACAAGATCAGAATTGGGGAAAAATAAAATGTTTCATTAGTGAAGCTTCTCAAGATGGTTTATCAGCTTTTTCCAATGTGCTAATTTTGCAGTCCTGAAACTTCTACTTGGTTTATCTGAAAGAAAAAAAAAGTTAACATAGTAACAAAAATTATACACTCCCATGGTTAACTATAGTAACAACTCACTAATGTAGGGGTCAGAATTCTAGCAAGATCAACCATCTTAAAAACCTGCATAAACCAGGAATTAGGCCTTTGGAGGTTAGTAATAGCAATAATAATAGTTTGGTGTTAGTAATAGTAAAGATAAACTTTTATTCTAACCCCATTATACCCCATTCTAACAAGTCTGACTGATTTCCTAAATCGCAGTACGTTAGAAAGAAGGGTAGGCTGCTAAGAGACAGATACAATGGTAACAGTGATAGGAATCCAAAAGCAAGGAGATCAAGGAAAAATAAAGGCACACAAGTTTGGGGGCCCTTTGGCATAGGGTATGAGGCTTCTTCAAATAGCTCCTGAGGGGGTCACTATCTTATTGTTATAGCACAGCTCAATAAGCCATATTCAAAATTATGTCTCTGATTAATCAAAGTAAAACTATTCTTATATGACATTTCAACCTGCCAAAATTCTATCCATTCTTGAAGCCCTGGACCAAATGCCACTTCATCCATCAAACTTTCTCTCTTTCCATGTCACTGACATGCCCTCCCCAAAATCACTGTGTATATATCTGCATTATAACACTTACCTCTCTATGTGCCTACCTTTGTATTTACCTCTATTATAATACATTTATGTCAATTATTTTATTCTCACCACCATCTGACTGTAAGATTCTTAAAGGCTGAGATTATGTTTATTCCCACTGAGTGTTTTGCACCACGTTAGCAAAGTGCCTAACACCCAGTAAATATTTATTTCCAAAATAAACTGAACCTATGACTTTGGCCTTATTAGCATCATGCTTTAATTATGTGGGCAAATTAAGGACATACACAGGCCAATTTACTTTTTTATAGAGCTTTAAAGGTTTGCAAAGAACCTTGGACACAAAAGCCCTGTAGATCAGGTACTACAAGCGTTATTATCCTCGCTTTACAGAAAAAGAAAGTGAGGTTCTAAAGGGATCCACGATTGGCCTAAGTTCACAACTCTAATGACACAGTCAAGACTCAAAGCCTCCTCAATGGTTTCGAGATTTCTCTTGATTCTCAGGCCAGCTCCCTTTCCTCTAGGGAACACTGCTGTACAGAGCAATTATTTTCTCTTGACAGAAGAGAATAAAAATAAACTGAGCACACCAGCATATTCCTTGAGCTCTTTTGTCAGGGCTAAATCACAGGTCAAACAGAAGATAAGGAGAATGGTCTTACATAGGCCAGTTTTTGAGACAAACTAAATGGAAGCAGTCTCTTCCTTCAAAGAATTTACTGAAACACTAATGGTAGATTTTGTACAATTAATAGATGAAAAGTACATGACAATATATCATAAAAGATGAATATATAATGTAAGAATTAGAGTGTTATATGTGGTATTTGAAAACATTTATTGAAGTTTAATGTGTAATTCTACTTTGATAATTCTTTACAGAGAAGGTAAGCCCATACTAGAAAATGAAATCCTAAGTATCTGTGAAATTCAAGCATACTATCGATGTATAAAAAAAATCATGACAAATAGAAGAGCTCAGTAAGCACAAATGATTTTATCAATGAACCAACAAAAACTGAGTTCCTGTTAACCATTTGGTTACTATTTATTAAGTACCTACTATGTATCAGGCACTGTACTAGGACTGCAAATATGAATTCTAAATGAAACATTCCCTACTCACAATGAGCTTTCATTCATGATGGAGACAAGTACAGATAGATGAGAGGGGAGGTGAGGAAGCAGGGAAGGGGGGAGGGAGAGAGAAGAGAGAATATAGACACAAATACGTGTGTGTGTGTGTATACATATATATATATATATATATATATATATAGAGAGAGAGAGAGAGAGAGAGAGAGAGAGAGAGAGAGAGATAGTTGGATGGAGATAGACAAACAGATAACACGCAAAGCAGTTAAATACAAAGTACAATGGGAAGGAATGGCAATGGTTCTGGGAAGTGGGGTGAATCAAGAAACGCTTCACGCGGAAGATAATGCTTCCACTGCATCTGTAAGGAAAAGAGGGATGATAGGCAGAGAAGTACATTTTAGAGATGAGGAAGGGCTGGTGCAAAAGCACGAAGGTAGGAGGTAAAGTATATAAATGAGTAACAGAGGGAAGGCCAGTTTGGATAGATCTCACTTGCTAGAAAGGAAGTAATGCTCAGTGAAGCCAGGGTGTGAAAGGTGTTAAAAGCTAAACAGAGGCACTCATATTTTATTCTAGAGCCACAGAATTTATTGAGTAGAGGAGGAACATGGTCAGATCAATATATAAGGAAAATCACTTTAGCAGCAATAGGTTGGATGTACTAATGGGGAGAGACTAGTGGAAGGGAGACTCCAGCCACTAAGGAGCTGTTTTGATCACCTAGGAGAGAAGACATCACATTGAGAGGGCCCGAACTAGCAGCTATGTGAGCAAAGGAAAAAAAGTCAGATCGGAGAGACGTTGTGAAGTAGAAATGGCAAGATTTGGCAAAGGACAGGATAAGAGGGGAGGAAAGAAAATAAAAATTCAAGGGTGTTACAGAGATTATGAACCTAAGACACTGGAATGGGGGTGGTGCCTTTCAAAAAAAAGAATAGTTTGAAAGAAGGAAGGGTGTAAGGGTAAAGAGACTAAGTCCAATTTAAGACATGGTAAGGTAAGGATATCTTAGCGGCACCCTGGTTGAAATATCCAATAAGCAACTGGTGATCTGGGACTGAATCACGGGAAAACTGGAGCTGGATATATGCATCTGTGAGAACATATTTAAGCTCAAGGGAATGGTGGAGAGACAGACAAAGAGAACAGAGAGCCAGAGGAAGAGATGGGGTTAGGGAGAGTCAAGAGTACAGAGTCAGAAGAAACGAGAACCCAGAACAAAAGCGTAGGGAACAGCCAGTTAGGTGGCACAGTGTGGATGAGAAGCCAGCAGAGGAGACTAAAGAGTTGCCAGAAAGATAGAGGGCTAACCAAGAGACAGTTGTGTCACAAAAACCCAAAGAGAAAAGACTATCCAGGAGGAGAGAGTAGTCATTGGTATCAAACGCAACAGAGAGGAAGATGAGAAGTGAGAAAAGACCATCAAATTTGGCTATCACTCTATAGCACTTCTTTTCACAGGGGCATAGAACTAGAAGCCAAGGGGGTGCCTCAAAATTGAGGAATACCTGAACAAAGTGTGGCATATACGAATGGAACAGAATATTACTGATTCGTAAGAAATGGATAGAACTAAAGGGACCATTTCAGAGAAACCTGGGAAGGCTAATACGAACTGATTCAGAGGAAAAGGAGCAGAATAAGGGAATGACATATACAATAACAACACTGTCAAGACAATTTTGAAAGACCTGAGAACTCTAGTATGATTTTTACATAACGGATGACATAGCATGCAATCCATTTCCTGATAGAGATGGTGGACTCCAGATACGGAAATAGACATTTTCCAATATGGCCAACATCTGACTCTGTGTATCTGTGTCTGTGTTACAAGGGTTTTGTTTTTCTTCTTATATGGGGAGAAGAACTGAGAGAAAATAAATCCTGTTAAATGAAAAAATAAAATTTAATTAAAAATTAATTGTGAATTGAAGTGAATTGAAGAGTTGGGAAATTTCTGCTAATTGATGTAGATTATACAAGAAAATGGTAGACACTGTGCTAGGCATTATTTAACACATATAAAAAAAACTTTGCAAGTTATTTCCTGCTGGTTAGATTCATATATTGGAAGTTTCATTATCTTTCATAAATTAACAGACAACATCCTTGAGAACTGAAACCATAAACTGTAATGAAACAAGACAACATCACAGAAAAAAAATGCTGTTCACTATCTTCCACTAACCCATAAAAACTTAAGTTCAACATTCGAATGAGTGTCATTGTAATGAATATAATCTCCCAACTTTGTTTGGAATTTAAAAGCTCTCAAAATACAAAGACATAAAAGAAATCAAAGGCATGTGGAAACAAGATGAAGCATGATCATATCCATAACCCTACCTGCTACTGGAGTTGTCCTGAAGAGATTTTAAGTAAGATCAGAAAAGCTGAACTTACAGCCCAATGCTTTTATTAAATTACAAAGAGCAATCATTTTATCCTCCTATGCAATAATAATCTGCAAACTATCAAGCATAAAAATGGCACAACAATAAATTGTCCATGGCTATTTCTATCTGAATTCTATCGAGTACACTGATGAGAAGGAGAAGAATAACAAGAGGAAAAGTTAAAGAGGAAAAATGGCAAGGGAAATTGATGCCTTAGAACAGATGGTAGAAAATCTCTTTCAAAAACTGAATGCCCTGAAAATAAGAATGCACCAGACTAAAAACAAAGATTCAACAATACAACAAAGGTCTCAAAACCAAAAAAAAGAAAAGAAAAAAGAGAAGAAAACATCAAAAACATTTGAGCTGGAAAACAGGTCAAGGAAAAATAAATCTAAAAATTGTCAGACTATCTGAAAATGATCATTAGAAAAAAATCTGGCTACCCCTATTTCAAGAAATCATAAAAGAAAATTGTTCAAAACTCGTAGACCTAAAGGGCAAGGTGAAAATAGAACGAATCTGCAGGTGACCCACAGAAAGAAACCCTCAAAGGGGGTGCAGAGCCAAGATGGTGGCTGGAAAACAGGGACTTGCTTAAGCTTTCCCCAAATCCCTCCAAACACCTGTAAATATGGCTCTGAACAAATTCTACAACAACAGAACTCATGAAATAACAGAGGGAAACAAGCCTCCAGCCCAAGATGGCCTGGAGGGTCACTTGGAAGGGTCCATGCCACTGTGCTGGGGAGGGGAGCACAGCCCAACGTGGGCTGCACCAGGACAGACCAGACCAGGAGTCGGGAAAGCAGGCATCAGGGCCATGAATCACTGAGCTGTAACAGTTACAGGACTTCTCAACAAACAAATGCCAAAGACAAATGAGCAGGTTAGTGGGAAAAATGCTGGATCTGGGTGAGAAGTGCGTGGTCTGGCTCCAGGCCTGGGGGTGGCAGAGGTGGTGTGGTGGCAGCAGCAGGAAGCTCAGGTGGCTGCTTCCAGAGCTCCAGCATCAGTTACTTCCAGAGTCCCTAGCCCACAGGGTGGGAGGAATTAAGAGGCTGATCAGAGTGGGAGTGCAGGAAGTGCTTTGCTGGTGCAGAGGCAGGGCTCTCTTTCTTTGCCCTGCTTGGATCTGGGTTGTAGTCCTGGTTGGCAGTTCTTGGGGGAGAAAAAGCACTGGTGTGGTAGAGCTTCCTGTGTAGAAGTAGCTCTGAAAACATCAGGGCAAGGCCCACAAAGCTTGGGACAAGGTACTCTCTACTCTACAAGCAGTCATACCCTGACATAAAGCTCAAGGTCTAAATAGTTGGCTGGGAACATGACCAGGCAGGGGAAAAGGACTCAGAGTCATACTATAAAATCTTTTTTTGGTGACAAAGAAGATCAAAATATACAGCCAGAAGAAGTCAACAAAGTCAAAGAGTCTATAACCAAAGCCTCCAAGAAAAATATGAATTGTTCTCAGGCGATGTAAGAGGTCAAAAAGGATTTGGAAAGCAAAGTACAAGAGGTAGAGGAAAAATGGGGAAGAGAAATGGGAATGCAACAAAATC
>CM053623.1:174899323-174915271 GCA_028646595.1 Phalanger gymnotis | reverse complement strand
CCCCCCCCCCCCCCCCCCATCGAATAGGCTTCAGGTAGGGCTTCAGGTAGGGCCAACAAAGGGAGGTCTGATTAGAAACAAGCCTAGGCCATTTCACTAATTAGGTGAGAGGCCCCAGCCTAGTTAGCAAAATAGTTTGATAGTATGAGAGAGGTGTGAAGCCCTCAGGGCCCTAAGGGGAGTTTCTAAGACCAGAACCAATGGTATGTGCCTGAGTTCTAGTCAATCAGATGATGTTCTAGTCAATCAGATGACATCTAAAGACTATATAAAAAGAGAACAGACTGCAGAAACAGCAGAAACTGAGAACTAGGAGGAGAAAACTGAGGACTGAGAACATAACAGAGAGCAGCAGGATTCAGTAGCCAAGAGCCAGCTTCCAGAGGGTGCAGAGCAGAGAGTGCTGAACACAAGAGGGAGTTTCAGAACTTGGAGTCAGCGGAGCTGCAGGAGAGAGTGCTGTGCAGGGACTTAGGATTTGTGAGTGATCTTCTTATAGGAGGGTCCTAGCATTGAGGGGAAGCACAAATATGGTCTGGTTTGCTGCTATAATATTCTGTTGTAATCTCATTGTTACTCTAGTGAGGTGGGCTTATCAGTTTTGGAATGTTATTGCCTCAATATCAGATTGGGGACATTGGTCCTTGAGTCTGATCCTTGGGAATCTAAATAAATGTTATACTTCCTCTGCCTTCTACCTAGAGAATTCACTATACTTTGTAATTCTGAACCATTCAGGCATGCTCATGATCCTCTCTGAGGTCCTGAATTTTGCATTGCTGATACAGCAAGTCACAACCTTATTTTCAGTCTGAAACCTTACCAGTGGTGCTTGACTCAGTATAGGAAAAAGGGACTATGTGGAAATGATGCATGGTGAAAATGACCACTAAGAGGCCATAGAGAAGCATATTATTCTATGCTTATCTTGTTATCTTATTATTATTATCTTATTATTAATATCTTATTATCATTTCTCCAAAGCCCCCTTCCCTCCCAAACTTTCCCATTACTGCCAAGGACACCACCATCTTCCCAGTCTCTCTAGCTTTCACCTTCAGTGGCATCCTTGACTCCACGTTCACTTGACTCATCATTCATGACATGTTTCCAGTCTCTTGCCAAATCTTGTTGTTTCTACCTTCAAAATATCCTCTATCTGATACAACCACTCTGAGTGAAGGTAGAAATCCTAAATCTGATTGTCTTGGAAAAAAAGGTGAATGATACTTGCACCACTGCATGAAAAGTACCTGGTAAACTTTGAAATGCTACATAAATGTGGACCATTGTGTCTGTCTAATTGAGGGCAGGAAAGGCCAGGCTTATAATAAAACAACTACCTTTGTGTATGCTTAGCTATGGTGCATGGCTTAACCATGACAATGGATTTAATTTCCATTAAAATCATAGAATGTCAGCTATTCCTTTGAGAGAACCGTAATGCTTCAGGGCCACAAATCTTCTGAGTCAGAGCTTCATTAATATTCATCATTGTAAGGGGAGTTGGGAAATTCCTGGAAACTAAAAAGGGAGAAACATACATGTACAAGTTGTAGGCATTAAAGAAATCTCTCCAACACACCAACCCCAACAACCTACCTCTCCCCAAACCCAACCTCTTCAAATATCCAAATTGAGAAATGCAGCATTTGTAGTGGTTTGTTTTCCTTGACCCATTCATCTAAACAGGAAGTGAGGACTTAGCTATAGATCCCTCTTGCCTTGGGTTCAAGTAGGTTTTGTTCAGTGTCCTTAAACAAGAAAGCATTTCTGAGACAGAAGGCAAATAAATGGAAGAAAGAAATGTCAAACCACTCCAGTATCTTTGCCAAGTAAACCCCAAATGAGGTCAGAAAGGGTCAGACATGACTCACTTAGTACATAACTGAATGAGTAAACATAACTGAATAGTAAACATAATAGATCCTGGCTCTGGAATCAGAAAAATTGGATCCAAATTTGGGCTCTTAATTACTGGCTGTATGACTGTGGGCAAATTACCATAATATCTCAGAAGCTCGATTTCTTCATCTTTAAAATGGAGGATAATATTTTTTGGACTACTTATTTTACAGAGTTATTGCAAGGTTCACTTGAGACTATGGGTACAAAGGACTTTGCAACCATAAATCGCTATGTAAATGTCAACTATTATCATTAAGGAGTGCCACATCACAAGGGGCATTTGAAAGGGTCTCACTTAGCAACCTGAAGCCAGCAGAAGGGAAGTGACCTCCCTTCATTCAAAGTGATAGTAAGTGGCAGAGAGAGGAATTAAAGTTAAAACATAAGACTTGAAATTCAGTGATTTTCCCATGATAATTGTCACACTGAATCCCCTACACCAGAGTATGCCTTTATCGCATCAATTACTAAAATAGGCTTTGCTCCCACAGTATGGAGGGGATTTAGAGCAGGAAAAGTACTGTGGTGCACTGTGGCCAGGCTCTAGTATGAATTCCAATAAATTCTGATTGCGTAGCATTGTTACAGTAATTAGGGTGGGGCTTTTTTTTTTTTTTTTTTACTGTTTTCTCTTTTGGAGAACTTAATTAATCAAGTACCCTTGATGAGTCTGGCCTTTTTTTCTTTGATTAAATCAGAAGTCTTGGATGACCTGCTTGCCTCAAGGGAAAGCCTAACTTACACTTTTAGGTTTGAGTCACATGTTGTGATGCCTTTTGACCCTGAATAAAGTATATAAATTCAGAGGTTGGCAGTTTTCCTTGGGGCCTCTCACTCACTGGAAGAGTGTGCTGTGACTCGAAGAGACTCTGGGCAGCCATTGTTAAGAGCCCCCTGGCTCATAAACCCAGATGTCTATGCTTCCCTGGTAACTAAGATTTGTGATTTGAATCAGACAAGGTCTGTCTGTTGATGTTTGTAATTTCTATCCGTATTTGCTCTGAAGTTCAGGGTGCTGGCTTTTCTTCCTGAACTAAGTGAGTTATATATGTATATTTGATTAAAGTTGGATTGTTAACCCTTTAAAGTTGCTTTCCTTAGTAAAGCAGATCAACGAACATATGCTCGCGGCTCTTGTAGCCAGTCTCATTGGGTCTTACACCTCAATAGCTGCTGCTAGCCAAATTGTCATTACAAGCATCAGAAGGAGGAAATATTCTAAGGACAGTCAACAGCATAGTGAATATTCCACTATGCAGCAAGTCAGTCAGTCAATAAGCATTGACTATTCATACCATATGTGAGGCATTGTGCTAAACAACAAGGATACAAAGAAAAGCAAAAGACAATCTCTGTCCTTGAAAAGAACACAATCTAACAGGGGAGACCACAAGCAAACAAATTTTTTTATACAGAAAATAATCAAAAGAGGGAAGGCACTATAAATATTTTTGTACATGGAGGTCCTTTTCCCTTTCTGATGATCTTTTTGGGATGCAGACCTAGTAGTGATATTGCTAGATCAGAGGGTATGCACAGTTTTATAGCCCTTTAGACATAGTTCCAAATTTCTCTCCAGAATGGTTTCATCAATTCACAACTCCACCAACAACAAATACAATTCCAATTTTCCCATATCTTCTCCAACATGTATCATTTTCATTTTCTGTCATGGTAGCCAATCTGATAGGTATGAGGTGGTACCTCAGAGGTGTTAGAATTTGCATTTCTCTAATTAATAGTGACTTAGAGAAGTCCTTTTTGAATTGTGGGTCCCACCTCTGAATTTAAGAAGCCCTGATTTAGAGCATTTTATATGACTATAGAGAGCTTTAATTTCTTCATCTGAAAACTGCCTGTTCATATCCTTTGACCAGTTATCAATTGGGGAATGGCTTGTATTCTTATGAATTTGAATCCGTTCTCTACATATTTTAGAAATGAAGCCTTTATCAGAGAAATTGGCTGTAAAAATTGTTTCCCAGCTTTCTTCTTCCTTTCTAAACTTAGCTGCATTGGCTTTGTGAAAAAACTTTTTAATGTAATCAAAATGGTCCATTTTGTGCTTCATAATGTTCTCTGTGACTTGTTTGGTCATAAATTCTTCACTTCTCTATAGATCTGACAATAGATCCAACAGGTAAACTATTCTTTGCTCTGCTAATTTGCTTATGATATCACTCTTTATGTCTACATCATGTACCCATGTTGACCTTATCTCAGTATATGGTACAAGAGTTGGTCTATGCCTAGTTTCTCCATGCTGTTTTCTAGTTTTGCAGCAGTTTTTGTCAAATGGTGAGTTCTTATCCCAAGGCTGGAACCTTTGGGTTTAACAAACAGTCATTGACTACTATGTCTTGTGTACCTAACCTATTTCACTGACCTACCACTCTATTTCT
This sequence comes from Phalanger gymnotis, assembly GCA_028646595.1. Lineage (NCBI taxonomy): Eukaryota > Metazoa > Chordata > Mammalia > Diprotodontia > Phalangeridae > Phalanger > Phalanger gymnotis. Next base: position 174,910,961 of record CM053623.1, on the reverse strand, counting down.
TAGCCAGTACCAAATAGTTTTGATGGTGGTTGCTTTATAATAGTTTTACATCTAGTACTGCTAAGCCACCCGCCCTTGCATTTCTTTTCATTAATTCTCTTTATAGTCTTGACCTTTTTTTTCAGATGTATTTTGTTATTATTTTTCTAGCTCAATAAATTATTTTTTGTAGTTTGGCCCTGAATAAGTAAATTCATTTAGGTAGAATTGTGGATTTTTAAAATTAGTTCAGACTACAAATGACCAAATGATATTATTCCCATTATTTAGATCTGATTTTATTTCTGTGAAAAGGGTGTTGTAATTGTGTTTATACAGTTCCTCAGTTTGTCTTGGCAGGTAGAATCAAAAATATTTCATATTGTTTACAGTTATTTTAAATTCTATCTCTCCTTGATCTGCTGGATTTTGGTAGTAATACCAGATTGTATGCTGTCTTGGGGAAGGGGGAGGGGAGGGAGGGAGAAAAAAAATTGGAACTCAAAATCTTATGTTGAAAATGTTGAAAACTATCTTTACATGTAAATGGGAAGAATAAAATATTATCATGTGGGGAGAAAGATTAAAAAAAGAAGGAATGCATTAGAATTGCATTAGAATTGGTAAAGGCTCCCTGGAGAAGGTAGAATTCTAGTTGAGACTTGAAGAAAGCCAGTGAAGCCAGCAGACAGTGGTGAGGGGAAGAGTATTCTGAAAATGGAGTAGAGCCAGAGAAAGTATCCAGAGTCTAAGATGTCATGCCTTGTTCATAAAAAAGCATGGAGGCCGGTGTCACTGGGTGGAAGAGTACATGGCAAGGAATAAAGAAAGAGAAGACCAGAAAGGTGGGGGATGGGGAGTAGGTTATAAAGGACTCTAAATGCCAAACAGAATGTTATATATCCTCCTGGAGATGATAGGGAGCCATGAGTGTTCAATGACATGGTGGCTTAATGAAGGATGGATTGGAATGGGGAGAAAATTAAGGCAGGCAGACTCACCAAAAGCCTATTGCAATAAACTTTCCAGTATAAGGTGTTGAAGACCTGCAACAGAGTGGTAGTAGTATCAGAGGAAAGAAGGCAGCATATTCAAAAGTTGTTGCAAAGGTGAAATTGTTTGGCCTTGGCAATAGATGGTATATGAGAAGGGGTAGGGTGAGAGATAGTGAGGAGTCAAGGATGACTCCTTGGTTGTAAGCCTTGAGGCTTGGTGGATAGCAGTACCCTTCATGTTACTAGGGGAAGTTTGGAAGTGCAGAGTTTACGGAGAGAAGCTAATGAGTTCAATTTTAGACTTGAAAAACAAGAGCATAAAGTTAGAAGGGAGAAAATCCATAGATGTGTATCCTACTTACTTTAATGATCATGTTTATATAATTTCCTAATATCCCTAGGCTAACATGGGACCAGAGAATAATGAGAATAAATAGAGACTATGAGAATAAAATGAAAATAATGAGAATAAAAGTGGTCAGAGGTGCGGGGCTTCTCTGAACCTCACTTCCTAAGGAATGATAGAGGAGTACAAAAATCCTTATAGAAAATGGATTTGGAGGAAGCCACACTCAGTTTTCTTCATCTATCATTGAATGCCTGTGAATATACCCTTCTACAGTAACATTAAAGAGTGTTGCTTTAGCACTCATCTTCATAAAATATAGGACCTAGGGCACACTTCAGGCCTGATTTGGAGTCCTTAAAGATCATTTAATCCATACCCCTTTTCCCCAGATTTTCTAAGAAACTGAGATTCAGAGAGGGATAATGAACTTGTTCATTTGTCTCATAGTTAGTAAGTATTAGAAACATAATTAGAACCTAAGTTTCTGACATAAGGCACTTAACCATTTGTATGGGAGAAGTTTGATTATTGAAAGTGGAAGAAAAAAGACCCATTGCACACCAAAAAATAATAAAATCCATATATATGAAAAAATGTAACTTTCTATTAAATTGTAAAGACTGAGACAGGAAGACTTCATAGAGAACTGACCAGCCACATTTGAAGGCAGACAAATGACTGAAGTTGCAAATACCTTATTGCAATTTTGCCCTTGAGCCTCAATTATTGAAATAGCTTTTTTAGACCTCTCCCAGAATAAGTGCGTAGGAGAGGTATACAGTGCTGCTTCAGATTAAAGGAAGAGGAAATTTGATGACCACTGTAAAACATTATACTTTGTAGATTGATATCTACAGTGACAGACTTGAAAAAGGATTCCTTTCTTTAAAGTGCTGGCCCATGTCCCTGCAAGTCACAGAGCTCTAAATAGAAAGTAAGATGCTAAGAGCCAAAACTCACTCCTGATGGGTCACGTAACGAAGGTTTTTGTTAAGGCCATCAATACTTTCATGTCTTCTGGAGGCAACTGGAACCCAAATATCTGCCATAGAAGAGAGAATATTATAATAAGTAGGATCTGCTTATAGCACCTCAAAATTGAATAAGCAACTTGGCTGAATCAGTCACACTCTCCGCTGAGATTCTTGTGACTCTGTTTTGCTTTTGGAGGTGTTTAGGCTAGTTGAAAACTATCTACTCCCACTTGATAGTCCCCATCTTCTTATGGGTGGAGCCACCCTTTCCTAACTCTTCCTTTTAGAGCTGTATACATCCCCTTAATCTAGAAGTTTTCATTTAGCTGTTCGTGAACCCCTTAGGTATTCAGCATATTTGTCCAACAGCTTCATGTTTAAAAATTTTTAATTCTGTTTTATGTAACAAATAATTGTACAAAATTTGTTACAAATATATTTTCCCCTGAGACAAAAAGTATATATATGTTTGAAGCAATATAGGTTTGTTTCTGAAAAAATTAAAAACCATCAGAAACACAACGCTTTGTGTGTGGCTACTATAGCAAACTGACCACTTCTGACTTAGTGAAACATATTCTTGAAGTTTCTCAACCTGTTATCAAATTATTTCCAAATAGCTGTGGCCATAGGAGTTTGATATTTGAGTGCAGATTCCCAGTAGGTGGTCAGATGCATGGGCATACTCTCATTTGCATTCTGTACACAAGAGAGCTCCTTCATTCCCCTCTGTGACCATATAATTCCGTCTCATCAGTGGTATAATCACATGATCGAGATGCATTCTTTTTGCATTTGCATTCTTGCAGTGCAAATAAATGTCAGGCTGTTTGAAATCCATGATCACTTATAAGCCATCTTAAAATTATCAGGGACTAACCAAAGCATTTAGGAGAAGCAAACCTTATAGCGTCTCTCATTGCAATATTAAGGCATTTTTCTGACAACTACATCTTCCACTTATGATACTATTCTTCATTTTAAGTGAACCGGTTGTCAATACTCATCAGTGTTTCAGCAGAGTTTCTTTGAGAGTATAGCCAGTATGCCAGTGGTAGAGAAGAATGAAGTTATATCTGAGCATATTCTCTCCTTACAAAGATTGATGTAGATATAAAAATTGACTTAAAATGAAGCAATATATGTAATTGCACCTCATCTACTTTTATCATTTAATTCAACACTGCTCATTAGCCAGTAGAAAAATAAGTCTTTTATATCTTAACTATCTATTTATTTTCACCAATTGATTGAGTGGCTAAAAATTTTAAATGAACTTCCATGTTTAAACAAAATAGGTTGTAAAATTCTCCTACCATTTTCCACCACATTATTTATAGGAGCAAGCATTTTCACTTTATCCTTATTTTAAATTAAAATCCAAAAATAAATATCATGTAGAAACAGTTTTAAGATGGTGCTTGAGGGGCAGCTAACTGGCACAGTGAATAGAGCACCAACTCCAGAGTCAGGAGGACCAGAGTTTAAATCCAGCCTCAGACACTTGACACTTACTAGCTGTGTGACCTTGGGCAAGTCACTTAACCTCAATTTCCTTGTATCATCCCTCCAAAAAAAATGACTGTGTTATCTGTTGTTGAGTGAAATATTACAAAGTTCTGATCAAATAAAAAAGTCCCATATCAAAATTAAGTTTACATATGATTATTATATTAGGTTAAAATATGCCAAGTTGTAACTTATTTCATTATTTTAGTCATATTCAACAAAGTTGGCAAAATAAATTTATCATGAATTCTTGCAGATAATTGGAAGAATATGAGGTCTTACTGGAATACTTTTTAAAATTCTTATCAAATATCTAACATAAAATATTCATGATTATAATTGGAGTTTTCTTTTGTATTTAGAGTTTTCATAAATATGGGGAGGATAACATTTATGTTTTATAATTATGTAATGTAAATTTCAATTTGAGCTTTTTCTGCAAAATATATTACTGATATCTTAAGCACTTAATAAATAAGTCTAAGACAATATTGTGAACAGTATATTGAATTACCCTAGGGGTTCACAACACATTGTATGTTGTTGTTGGAAAGAGTCTGGTGGCCAAAAAGTTGGGAACCATTGCCTTAGTCAACACTTCCTCAATGTGAGAGGTAAATGTGCCTAAAGCATGCTTATACTTATTAATTCTCTTTTCCTTAATGCTATTGCTTTAACTCCTTTGTTCTGGTTTTGAGGGTGATAAGAGGGTGAGACATGACATCTTCATTCATGTGGGTTGTCACACAACATGAGAAATTTATGAAATGCTATTAAAATCATTAAGATTTCCTTTCATATAGATACCATGCCCCTAACTGGATCCCTCTAGTAATATTCAGGCTGAAAAACTCTATGCCCTCTGCCCAGTTCTCTTCTTCTTCATCAAGTACTAACGTCAAAGCCCTGTTTCTCTTCTTTGGACTCCCTAGAGACAAATAACTTAGCAAAGAATGAACATTTAGGATCTATCACTTTATCTAAGTTAACTTTAGTGCTAATTAAAAAAGATGGCAGAGAAAGGTAGGAACTTACCTGAACTTTCTCAAACTCACCTCCAGACAACTAGAAAATAATGCCTCAAAATGACTTCTAGAGCATCAGATCCAATGAAAGGACAGAGTCCAAAAATTTTCCAGCCCAATACAACTTGGAAAGTCAGCCAAAAAAGTCTGTGTCACAGGTGAAAGGGGAACACAGTCCAGTGCAGGCAGCATCCAGTCAAGCCAGCAGCAAGACCCCAAGCAGAGGCACAGGTCAGTGGTCCTGGCATAGCAGGCCTGAACAGCAGGCACCTGTGAGACTTCATACCCCAGAACAGCAGAACGGTGGTGAGGTCCCTGTCTCCCAGAAAAAGAAGCTTGGGATAGTGCCCCCTCCACTCTAGGAACAGAGTACAATTTTAAGTCACAAAATAGACTGGGAAATGAGCAAAAAACAAAGAAACAAACAAACAAAGAGAACGTGACCATAGAAAGTTACTATGGTGACAGGGAAGATTAAAATGCAAACTCAGAAGAAGACAACAATGTCAAAATACCTACATGCAAAGCCCCAAAGAAAATACCTGAAATTCGTCTCAAGCCCCAAAACAACTCCTGCCACATCCAAAAAGAACTCCTGGAAGAGCTTTAAAAGTATTTTAAAAGTTAACTAAGAGAGGTAGAAGAAAAATTGGGAAAAGAAAGGAGAGTGATTCAAAAGAATCATGAAAAAAGAGTCAACGGTTTGGTAAAGGACGCACAGAAACTACAAAAAAAGATGTACTAAAGAAGAAAAGATTCACTAAAGAAAACAACTCCCTAAAAATTCGAATTGGGCAAGTGGAAGCTAATGACTCCATGAGACATCAAGAATCAATGAAACAAAATTTAAAAAAATGAAAAAAGACAAGAAAATGTGAAATGTCTCACTGGAAAAACAATCGACCTGGAAAGTAAAGCCAAAGGAGATAACTGAAAACAATTGAAGCTATGGTAAAGGAGAGAGAGACAGACAGAGAGAGAGAGAGAAAGAGAGAGAAAGAGAGAGAGAGAGAGAGAGAGAGAGAGAGAGAGAGAGAGAGACAGACAGACAGACAATTTGGGCATAAGTTGATTTTGATGAGAAAACATTAAAAAAATAAGAGATAGAAAATAGAATTGCACTGGGGGAAGAGAAGAGAGGTAGAATGGAGTAAATTATCTCATACAAGAAAGGCTTAAAGAGAGAATAACATACACACTCAGTTAGATGTAGAAATCTATCTTACCATATTGGGAAGGAGAAGGGGAGGGGAATAAGAGAAGTAGGGGGACTGATAGAAGGGAGAGCAGATTGAGGGAAATGGTGGTCAGAAGCAACTGGTGAGGAGGAAAAGGGTGAAGAGGACAACAAGGATAAACAGGGGAAAAATAGGATGGAAGGAAATAAACAGTAGTCATAACTGTGAATGTGAATGGGTTGCACTCACCCATAAAATGGAAGCAGACAGAAGAATCTCACCATATGTTGTTTACAACAAACACATTTGAAGCACATACACACACACACACACACACACAGAGAGAGAGAGAGAGAGAGAGAGAGAGAGAGAGAGAGAGAGACAGAGAGAGACAGAGAGAGACAGAGAGAGAGAGTGTAAAGAGAATAGGCTGGAGCAGAATCCATTATTCTTCAGCTGAAGCACCAATTAAAACAGAAAAGTTAGCAATTTTAAAGTACAAAGAAGTTTTGGATTGAATGTTTATCCTCTTGGGCAGCCAGAAGTGTGGGGATAATGATAGGAGGAGTGGGAAAGAGAGACAGAGTTTACTTTTATCAGATCTCACAAGGAGCCATTTCAAACTAAATATCTGAGACATCTCAAATTTAGTATGTCCAAAACAGATGTCATTATCATTTTCCCAAAAGCAACACTGATTCCAAACTTCCTAACTTCTGTATAAAGAACCACAAGTTTTCCAGTCTCCCAGGTTCCTAATCTGAGTGTTATCCTCAGTTCCTTTTTTTCTCACCCCACAAATACAATTAGTTGGCAAATCTCACTGCTTCTGCCTCAACATCTCTTATATTTTATCCCCACTGTCTGCTCAGACAGCTACCATCATCACTTCTCACCTGTATTATTGGTCACTCTCCTTCAAGTCACTCCCCAGTACAGTCCATTCTCCTCATTACTGAAAAAGTCATTAACCTTAAGTGCAAATCTCACTGTGTCATTCCCTTATTCAATAACATCTTTATTGCCTTGAGTAAAGTATAAACTCCTCCACAATTTGGCCTCAACCTATCTTTCTCTTGGTTCCTCACACACAACATTGCATCTCTTGTCTTCTTCCCTTTGCACTGGCCATCTTCTATGCCTGAAATGCATTCACTCTTAACCTCTACCTCACAGAATCTCTTTCTTCCTTTGGTATACCTCAAATACCAATTTTTATATGAAGTCCTTCCTGATCCCCTTAACTGCTAATGCTCTGCCTCCCAAACTACTGTGTATTAACTACTTTGTATTTATTCTCTTTATATTATATATGTGCATGATATAATGTGAATAAATACAAAGCGGTTATTCCAAAGTGTGTGTTACATAAATGCTACACATACTGTCTCCTCAGAAAATTGAAGTGAACAAATAGTTTCTTGGAGAGCTCTTGAGAATAGCAGAGAATGTGGGTGAATTCTATCCACCAGACTGAATCACTGAAGTCCACTAGGCTCTTCAGGAAACACCTTCCTAATGACCAGCTTTCAGACTTCTCTATTTTGCCTTATTTTCTCCAATATTCCATTCACAAACACCAGTGTTTGTGCAGCTGCTTAAATCAACTCTGCCCATGCCTCTTTACCTAAAAATTCTCCTTGAGCTGCTTTTCACTGAAGCTCTTTGCCAAGACTACCAGCCCTCGCTGAAACTGATATTAGAGAGCAACCTGGGCTAGGCAATTGTGCTTCTTGGCAGTGGCTCCCAGGCCTGGGTCTTTTAGGAGAATGGGAGACTGTGGATCTATCCTGCAAGGGAAAACAAACATTTTGAAATCTGTGGTCAGGGAAATGGGGTAGAGTACAATGCCATGTAGATAGTTATTATCCTTTAGCTTTTTACATTTTTCAAAGCATTTCCGTAGACATCTCATTTCAATCTCATAAAAATACCATGAGATGGGCAGGGCAAAAGTTATTATATTCTCTTTACATATAATGAAATTGGGCTTAGAAACATTAAATTACTTCTTCAGGATCATGCTACTAGTAAAATGCTAGAAGTCAAATGGGAGTCAAATTCAGTTAATTAAAACCCCATGATCAATGCTGTTTCCACTATTTAACGTTGCATAATTTGTAAGGATAAAAACTTTGGGTAGCCAATTTTATTAGTGATTAGGAAATCCATTACAGAGCCCCTTTCTCACCATGGAGCCCCTCTGTGGGATCCCAAAGCACTGTATGCTACCAATCTGATATCCTTTGACTCGCACAACTCCAACAATTTGCTCTGGTTCAGGTAAGGATTGCATTCCACCTGTAGTATAATAAATCCTGAGGTTTTAGCTAATAAAAATAAGATGCATGAGACCAAAAAGAACAACATCAAACATTTTAATAATTAAAGGACTTGAGATTTACCTAGTTACACCCCAAATGATGGAATGTTAGTGCAATATAAGTCCAAGAAGTAGGAAAAGAACTTGGGTTTAATAAAAACTTTTTAAATGTGTTTGAAGAAACAGCTTTCAGGTATTATCTGAGCAATGGTGAATAGCAAATAAACTGTTTAAATAAAAATAGACTCAAATGTCCTTATGGATTATGTAGGATGAAACCTTGCATGTCTGAAAAGGTTTATGGCTTAAAGGATCAAATAAAATAAGTTTTACTTATTAAAAATTGGGAAAATATGAGTAGGAAGAAATACTTTCAATAATAACAAATGAGACCCTGCTGGAGATAAGAATTTCAGGGAGCTATGGTTCCTCATTCATTTGTCAGGGAGGGGAAGGAAAGGAAAGAAACTGCACTAGAAAAAGAATTGTTTTACCTGGTTGCAAACAGGTTTATATTTAAGCCCAGTTTTATTCAGGATCATCTCCAATTGCCTGCAGTTGAAGTTGGACACTCCAATGGACTTCACAAGGCCTGCATCCTTAACATTCCTTCATGGCCTGAATAGGCGGGCACCATTTTAGAGATATACATCATCAGGGGACCTTTGGGGTCACAGCTTTTCATACCCATAGCAGCCTCATCATCAGGGGGACCCTCATATAATAGTTCACAGCAGTATTTCTGAGCAGTTACACGGGAAGGCAGGTGGATGGTTATCATCTAGAGAAGTGCATCTCCAGCAGGCAGCCAATGTCTCATCACAGCCTTCAGAAGTGGTTTTCCCTCTTTTTCTTTTTCCTCACTGTCCAATTTGATATCAAGTTTTCCAATCAGTTTTGCAGTCTCCTCCTTCTTCAAGGTCATAATTGCATCAAATACCTTGAAGATTGGATCTAAGATGAGTTGGCAGAAAGTTCTAGGCAACTTCTTTCCATCAGGACTAGTAGCAGATTTGTTAAATTTCCCATTGGCAGGATCAAAATACCAGTCACCCCATAATTTTTTCATCATGTCTTCTACTTTCTTGGCCCATTCAGCAGGTCCCAGTTGGCCTTCACCTTTGGCAGCGAATTTAGCCACATACATCTCTGCAAACTGCTTCAGAGTAAAGGCCCAACCATGAAGCCCAGAGCCAAACCCAACGGTACCAAGGACTGGGTCAATCATGATGTTTCCCATTGGGCCACTCTCACCCTCTCCACAGGTGGAGATGATAACATTCACGTTCTCTACAATTCGCTGAATTGTCTGGTACAGTTCCTCTGGCTCCAGCTGCAGCTCAAGTAGGGCTTGGTCCATCTTATTCATCATCAGGACAGGCTTTATTCTCTCAGCAATGGCCTGGCAAACTACACTCTCAGTCTAAACACACACACCAAATACACAGTCAACCACAACCAAGGCGCCAGCAATAACATGAAGCGCAGCCGTTACTTCTGATGAGAAGTCAACATGCCCAGGTGAGCTAGTGAGGTTGATAAGAAAGCCAAAACCATCTTTGCTCTGCTTGATGAAGTTCAAATCGTTTTCTGACAGCTCGTAGAAGAGGGAGATAGCAATTGACTTAATAGTGATACAACATTCCTGTTCATCTTTTCTCTTGGCAGTGAACCGGGTCTCACTGGCACAGGCAGAAGCAATAATACCAGCTTTGCAAACCAGAGAATCCCTCGAGGTTGACTTGCCATGATCCACATGAGCTATTACAGACATGTTTCTGGTGTTGGCCTTTTTGTCCATGAAGGCCCAGATCTGGTCTACTGTGAAGTTCACCATGGTGGCGGATGGCAGTGGATTCTCTGGCTCGTGATCTGACCGGGGTGAGTGGCGCCGAGAATGGCGGCAGTGACGATAGAAGAGCCTCCGTGGCCTGAATAGAGAGGGATTGGGAACCCCTATGGAAACTTGGAGGACATGTTGAGTAGAATCCTTCCCCCATTCATCACCTAGGCTTTGTCTTTTCATTTCCTCTCCTCTGACTTGAAAAAAGAACCTTAGGAGAGGACACATCACAAAATTAAAACCTGGAAGGGGCTTTAGATACAATTTAGTCCAACCTCCTTGTTTTTCTGTTTTTTTTCTTCCTATTTTTGGTCAAGGAAACCAGAATCTAGGGAAGTTATTACCAAACGCTATACAGGTAATAAGTGACCAAACCATGATTTCAGTTCAGGACTTCTGACGTTTTTAGGACAGCTCTCTACCAGAAGTATTTCCAGTTTTAAAGGAAAAATACTAACTGAACTTCATATGCCTTTTCAATCAAAGTATGAAAATCTGCCAGTTAAGTGATTATTTCAGTAAATGAAATTGAAATCATAGGAACAAAAGCCAAGATATGCAGAAGTATCAAATTAGCCTTTCATTCTTTGGAAAGAGTGGCAAAATCTCCACTGCCAGTCAGCAAAACCAGTAATAACCACCAGAAAAACAAAACCCACCAGTTTCTATCTACTTTATCTCATCTTTACTTTTTTGTTATTTTCTAGCACACCAATTACTCTCTCCTTGCCATTCCCATTCAGTTTGTCCTGGGGCCTTTCCTTTCGATCTGAATCTGACAAGATGTCTAAATTTCTTGGAGTTCAGAAGAAATCCTAGGAATGTAACTCTTCTCTTGTCCTCCTTATTCTATAAGCCACCTCAGGGGACCCAAGATCCCATTGTCACCAATAGAGGCCCCTTCAACTATATCTTAAAGTACATAATTCCCTGGATTTTCTGATTAGACTGTCAGTCCTCATTTAATCCACCCTCATATACTTTTCTATTAATGTAGAGTAAATCATTAGGGCCAAGAGACTTCACTATCTTTTAGTCTGACTTCCCTCATTCTTCAAATGATTCTTGAGATGACTCACTCAACCTCCCCAAATCAATGTCAGAGCTAAAATTAGAAGTCCAGATTTCTAGCCCTGCACATATTCCATTTGACAAGCTGCCTTGAATCTCTTTATTGGATAAAATTCACTTCCAACTACCTGAGGATCTTTCCACCAGTCACAATCATTTCTAGGAAGGGCTAACTTTACCTCAAAGCCACAGCATGGTTTTTGGTGTCTGCTTCCACAAGTCACCTACCTTCCAAGTATCACACAAATCCACAGAGTCGCCAATAACTTTGTGATTTTCATCCATTGCCATCTTGTCTTTGCCAGGCTGTAATAAAAGGAGGGAAACTTGTCTTTTTGAGACACTCAGGCAAATGAGTGATTCTATTCAATTCAACCTGCTGTGTGCATTGC
>CM053623.1:174872013-174898823 GCA_028646595.1 Phalanger gymnotis | reverse complement strand
TGAAGAGTCGGACATTACTAAAACAAGTGTAAAATTTATCCTGTATATAACTTGCTTTGTATGTATTTGTTTGCATGTTGTCTCCTCCAGTAGATGGTAATTAGCACTTGACACACTACTTGGCACTTGATAAATGTTTTCTTTTTTAATTGAACTGAATCCTAGCTATGTCACTTACTGTGTGACTTGCAGAAAGTCACATAAATTCTCTAAGCTTCAGTTTTCTTACCTGTAAAATGAGGGAATTTTTCTAGATGACTTCTAAAGTCCCTTCTGGCTCTAAAGCTATAACTATTACAAGTTTATTGGGACTGGTGACAAAGGTAGTGACTAAAAGAATAGAGATTCAGCTCTACATTCTCTTGACTCTAAAACAGGCCTGCACAACATACACCACACCAGCCACTTGTGGCCCCTCTGAATTCCAAGCAGCTGTCCTGTGGCCCATGGCAACCAACCATCGTCAGTCTGTCTCTAGTCTAACCAATCTGCAGCCCGAAGAAGTTTACAAGTTGTGCAGGTCTGCTCTAAAACTATGTTCTTTCTGCTGCACTAAACTGTTGTCCCACTATGTATATGGAAGAGTTCATTAATAATACATTTAAGATAGCCAGTTCTCTTAGAAATGTTTTGTGTCTATTCAATGTTCATTTAATTTGTACATGGCTTTCATGGAAGTTAATCTCTATGATGAACAGGGTCTATTCATCTTAGCCTGACCTCTCTGCTGACCTCCATTCTCTCATCTCCAACCACCTATTGGACCTCTCCAATTGGATGTCCAGTAGACATCTTGAACTCAGCATGTCCAAAACTGAACTCATTATCTTTCCCCCAAAATTCTATCCTCTTCCTAATTTCCCTATTACTGTTGAAGGCAGCACCATTCTCTTAGTCATTCAGGTTTGAAACCTAGGATCATCCTCCACTTCTCATTCTTTGTCACTATCCATATCCATTCTATTGCCAAGGCCTGTTGATGCAATTTTGTAATATCTCTCACATATGTCCCTTTCTCTCTTCTGACATTGTAACCAGTCCAGCACAGGACCTTGTCCCCTTATTTGTGGAGTATTGCATTTGCCTCTTGGTCGATCTTCCTACCACAAGTCTCTACCAGATCCAGTCCATCCTCCATTCAACCGTCAAGATGATTTTCCTAAATCACAGCTCTGATCATCTCCTCTTCCTACTCAATAAACTCTATTGTTTCCCTTTCACTCTAGGATCAAATGTAAAATCCTCTGTTTGAGGTTCAAAGCTCTTGACGATTTCTCCTTCCCTTTCCAGCCTTCATCTCACTTTACATCTCACCAAGTATTTTGCCAAGTGTTCAGTGACACTGGCTTCCTTGTTGTTGTTGTTCAGTCATATGCAACTCTTTGAGACCCTGTTTGGAGTTTTCTTGATACTAGAGTAATTTGCCATTTCCTTCTCCAGCTCATTTTACTGATGAGGAAACTGAGGCAAACAGGGTTAAATAACTTGCCCAGGGTCACACAGCTAGTACTTGTATTTGACTGTATTTGAAATCAGGTCTTTCTGATTGGTGCTCTATCCACTATGGCACCTACTCTCCAACTGGCTTCCTTGGTGTTCCTCAAACAAGAAACTCCAACTCCTAACTCTGTATGTTTTCTCTGGCTCTCCCCTGTGAATGGAATGCTCTCCCTCCTCATCTCTGCTTCCTAGCTCCACTGGCTTTCTTCAAGTCCTGGATAAAGCCCCATCTTCTACATCTTCCTTCTGTTGATTCCCATCCCTTCCATCTTTCTTCTACTGATTATTTTCATTTCATCCTATATATAGTTGGCTTGTACATATTTATCTGTATGTAGTCTCCCACACTAAACTGTGAGGCCCTTGAAAGCAGGGACTTTGTTCTGTCTATCCTTGTATCCCTAGCGCTTAGCACAGTGCCTGGTGTACAGTAGATATTTAATAAAAAAACTTTTATTTAATAAATAAAATATTGACTTGCTGACCGTGTGTCTTTAGTTAACTTTCATCATAAACTCATACCATATTAGAAAAGGAAAGGGAAAAAGCATTGATTAGGCATGTACTATGTTCCAGGCACTGTGCCTTTAAGCACTTTACAAGTATCTAGCTCGGTCATAGAATATTAACACTGACAGAGACCTCAGAGATTACCCAGTATAACTTTTTCACGTCACAGATGAGGAAAATGAAACTCATAAAGAGGAAGTGGCCTTCCTCAATGTTGCACAGCTATTAAGTGGTAGAATTAGGACTTGAACCAGACTTTAATGACAAGTCCAGTGATATTCAATGTCAGTAATCCATTCTGTAGCTGTTTGTGGTGTGGTAGCCTACTGCTGGAGGAAACATGAAACTGAGAATCTGAACTAGGTAATTCCTAGGCAACTTGGTGGCACAGTGGATAGAATGTGGGATGTGGGGTCTGGATAACTGGAGTTCCAAACATGCCTTGGACAATTACTAACTGCATGATTCTGGACAAGTCACTTAACCTCTTTAGCCTTCATTTCTTCATCTGTAAAGCTGGAATATAATAGTAGCACTTACCTCACAGGGTTGCAGTGAGGATCAAATGAGTTAATATAATAAGTAAACCTTTAAATACTATATAAATGCCAGTTATTTTTGTTGTTATTAATTCCCACTGTCAGAATTTTAAAGTGAGAATAGGTTAGGCAGAAATAGAAGACAGGAGAGGACAAATTTGACACAATCCTATCCAAAATCTAGTGGCATTATGAAATAGAGATTCCGCTTTTGAGTGAAATAATAAAATGATTGCAAAATGAGATAGGCTTAAGTTTCAACTGATTTGTATAAAACTTAATTTTTATTTTAGCTTTCAATAAAAAACTTGATAATGTAAAAAGCCAGGTATGTTTAAAGTATCAGACACACATTTTCTTTTTGCCAGATGCTTAGTAACAGAAAGCTAGTTCACATATAATGTGAGCATAGGCCAGTCTCCCTCTTTACTTCTTAGTTTCTTCATCTGTAAGAGAATCTAATTTTCAGTCTATACATTCCCTCTGGCAAGATGATTCTGTTTGTGGTCATCAGACAAGTACTCTGAGGGAAAATGCTTCTAGCTAAATTCAAGGAAGATCTTAATGTCATAGGTTTACTTGCATGAAGTTACTAGGCTTACACCTCTCAAATGGCCCCTGGATTCCAATTTCACAAAATTGTTGATGGTTATAGTCATAACCAATGCTTCCTGCTCCCACAAGTTCTCTGTAAAGTACTTTATTTCACCAATAATGATAAATGATGAGAAATTGCCTCCTTGCCAAAAACTTAGTAGAAGAGTGGTAGATTTCATCCCAGATTTCACTACCTACTAACCAAATGATCTACTGTAAGTCCCTTCAGTTTCCCTATCTGTAAATTAAAGGAGTAGGATTTTCATTTCTCTGACTAGGCTGTAAGATCTGTAAAGACAAAGGATTTTTTAGTCTACCATTGTACATATTATCCAGTGCTGTCTGCATTGCTTAAAATCAGTACATATTGTTCCTTATCTCTAAAATGACAGTACTAATCTTCTCAATATTTAAGTATACTTTTAGCTAGAACATTCAATGACTCAATAAATTAAGTAATTCTGATACTATTGTCTGCATTTTGATTACAAAGAAACAGGATAAGGGTGATGTTGGATTATAGCATACATCTCTACATATCCTTAGCTGTTTGCTCGTTAAATGTCTCTGTGTCCCTAAACCATATGAATCACCTTCTGATCGGTCAGCTTGATGGAGAATTGGATTTAAATGAGGAAGATTGTCTCTGAAATATACTTCTAGGCAACTTGGCAATTGGAGCTATCAAAAGAAAAACACATTAACATTTGTGATGAGTGTTTTACAATTTTCGATAGCAAATGAATGTTTCCAAGTATTGTGCTACCATTTCAAGACTATCATTGGATTGGTTGATTATCACATTCAGAGGATAAAACTACATTTGAGGTGTTTTTTTTAAGCTCTATATTTTATTTAAAGAAGAAGATTCAACAATTTCTTTGCAGAAGTCCCCGAGTACAAGATGTTTTTTTTTAAAACTGTAGGATGCCAGGCTTAGCTCTTCTACTAACTGTGTAACTTTTTTTTTTTTTTGCAGGGAAGAAGGCAGGACAATTGGGGTTAAATGACTTGCCCAAGGTCAAACTATGTAACTTTGAACAAGTTATTCTCTAGGTCCTCATTTCCTCATCTGTGAAATGATGTGTCTATGGCACCATAAAGACAGAGATGTGTTGCGGTAGAAAGAGTGATGTCTCTGGCATCATAATTTTTGAGTTCAAATCTTGTCTATACTATGTAATAACTATGACTTTATCTTCTCTGGGCCTCAGTTTCTTCCCCTGTAAGATGAAGGGTTTCAATGATATGACTTCTGAGGTCTTTTCCAGCTCTAAATTTATAATCATAAAATCTCTTTCTACTCTAAGATGTTTTTGTTTCGCATTCATGTTCTGTGTTCTATACTATTTTTCTTGTGCTCTTGATTGTATTACATGCATTTGGCTGTGGAAAGTAAGATAAAACACAGTCAAACAAACAAATCACATCAATAAGCTGGAGGAGATGCAGAGGATGGCAAGCTGGGATGGTGAATGGTCTCAAGACGGTGCCATTTCAAGACTCATGGAAGGCACTAGGGACGCTTAGCCATGAGAAGAGAAGATGTAGAAGGGATTTGAAAGCTTTCTTCAAGTATTTGAAGGCCTATGATATGGAATGTGTTTTTTCCCTTTCTTGTTCTCACAGACAAAATTATTAAGTAATGGGTAAAAATATCATAGAGGAAGATTTTTTTTACATAATAAATGTTTAATAAGTATTTTTGTCTTAATTGAACAGACAAGAGTTAAGCTTTACCAAAGTAAAGGACTATTTGGAGAGGGGGAGTGAGGATTGGACTTTTTCTCACTAAAGGTCTTCAAGTAATGGTAGAATGATCAGTCATGTGGCGGAGGGAAGATCTTGGTCAGATATGGATTGTATTTGATGGCCATTGAGATATCTTCTATCTCCTATTATCCTGGGGTTCTGTGATACCATATTAATATGAGAGCTTCAGCCCAACTTTGACAATTCCTTTGTCTGTTTATTCTTTGTATTATGTCCATAACTCAGGATAATTGATTGCTTAATTTCGTTCTTCCTAATGATGTTCAACGGTGCTTGAAGCTGAGCTGAAGGACCCAGGTGTTGTACTGGACACTTTGTAACAATATTAGTATTTGAATAGACACATTTAGAAACAGTTCATGGATCATGGGATTTATGAAGTTCATCTATTCTGCATATCACTGCATTGTAAGCTTATGCCAGAAAGAGAAAATTAAACAATCCATCAATGGTCTTTGCTTGGGACTAATTCAATGAGAATCAAGATATTTGTAGAAAAGTCTCTCCAGAGTTCCTGTTCAGAAACAGAGTAGTCTAACGGAGGTCCAAGAATAGAAAGATCTTCTCTGATTTACTATGTGTCCTCTCTCATTTCTTTGCTTCCATGATTTGAATCAATTAAGGAGAAAGGGGGAGTGGGAGGGAAGAAAATAAATTTTTGTTCATTGAAAATAGAAAATAAATAAGTGCCTTCTCTCTGTTAAAGTCGATATGGGAAAACTGGGACACTAATGTACCGTTGGTGGAGCTGTGAACTGATCCAACCATTCTAGACAGTAATTTGGAATTGTGTCCAAAAGGCTATGAAACTGCATATTAAACCCTTTGATCCAGCAATATCACTGCTAAATATATATACTAAAGATACACACACACATACACATACATACACACACATGATACATATACATACATATATACATATATGTGTATATATGTATATATGTATGCACATATATATGAGAGGATCTATTTGTAGCAGCTATTTTTGTGATGGCTAAGAATTGGAAATCAAAGGAATGCCCATCAACTGGAGAGTGGCTAAACAAGTTGTAGTATATGATTATAATGGAATATTATTTTGGTATAAGAAACGCCAAGCTGGATGATTTCAGAAAAATCTGGAAAGACTTACATGAACTGATGTCAAGTGAAGTGAGCAGAACCAGGAGAACATTGTACACAGTAACAGAAATATTATATGATGAAGAACTGTGAATGACTTCGCTTTTCTCAGTGAGACAATGCTCCACGACAATCTCAGAGGACTAAGGATCAAGCATACTATTCAACTCCAGAGGAAAAAACTGATATTGTTCGAATACAGACTGAAACATGCTATTTTTCACTTTCTTTTCATTCTTTTTCTTTTATTGCAATCTTTTTGTATAAAATGACCAATATGGAAATGTTTTACATGATTGCACAGGTATGATCTATACCTGATTGCTTACTGTCTCAGGGAAGGAGGAGGGGAGAGAGGGAGGAAGGGGTAGAATTTGGAAATCAGAACTTTTAAAAAAAAACATTAAAAATAGTTTTAACATGTAATTGGGGAAAAATAAAATATTACATGTTTTAAAAATGCCTTCTATCATCCTGTTTGCCTTACTCTGGATGATTCATAATTTGTCAATCTCCTCCCTAAATTATGGTATCCAGAACTGAATACAATATTCCAGATGTGACTTTGACAGAATAGAAATATTGTCTTCCTAGTCCTCAATATTGTACCTCTCTTCAAGCAGCTTAAGCATGCATTAGTTTTTTTGGTTGCAATATTATTTTGTTCACTGATACTGAGCTTGTAGCCCACCAGAATCCCTAAATCTTTTTCAGATGAACTGCCATTTATTCCTGAGACTGACCTATCCTCACTGGTAGGTAAGTAAAAACTCGCCTCAATGCAATATACCAAGCTAGCTTCAGATCATTTTTCAGAGCCTGTCCAGTCACCCACCAGGAAACCAAGGCCTCTTGTTATCTGCCCTGCCACCATGTGTACTATATATGTCCTTTTCTACTTTTTGCTCTTGATTTGAGAACAACAGTATTCAAATCACTCCTACTATTGCTACTAGTAAGACTGAACACGTAAACCTTGTGGCTCCACTCAACAAGACCTGTGACTACCTAGACCAAAATTCCATTCTCTTCACTACTGTCCTAGATGCACTGCCTCCCCCATTAGAATGTAAGCCCTTTGATGGCCAAAACTGTCTCACTTTGTATTTGTATCCCCAGCAATTAGCACAGAGTTTGGTATAGACTAGGTGCCTAATAAATGCATATGGATTGATTAGCATCTCCACGTCTTGTATTTGTGAAACTGGCATTTCTTTCCTAGTGTAGGATTTTGCAGCTATTCTCATTAAATTTCATTTTCTTAGATTCATCCAATATTGTACCCTAAGGTCTCTGTCATCCAACATTTTGGATATACATTCCAACTTTATGACATCTACAGATTTTATGTGTGTCTTCCATATCTATATCTATCTAAGTCATTGATAACAATGTTAAAACAGCCTATCTATTGGATATTGAACCGTTACTCTTTACTAATCTTTGGAAATGATAATTTAATGAATTGTAATCCATCTAATTGTAATATTATCTAAACTGCAAGAATAGCACATTTCCATCTTTTAGATATCTTAAAACTGATCCTTAAGTACTTTTGAAATTTTGTCACTGGCAACATGTATTTCAATTCAACAAATACTCACTAAGCACTTGCTATGAGGAGCTAGATATTGTGCAAAAGACTTAGGATTTAAAGACAAAAGCAAATTTGCCCTGCCCTCAAAAAGCTTACATTCTATAAATGGAGGTAGAGGATATAAAAGATAAGCATAATATAAGGTAATTTGAGGAAAGAGAGGGCACAAACAATTTGGGGGCAGTAAGAGTGAAGAGAAAGTTTCATTGCATAGGTGACAGCAGAGTGTGGCCTTGAAGGAAGAAAAGACTTTTGATAAATGAAGTTGTTGATGATGCATCTTTCAGACTTGAGGAATAGCTAGTGTGAATGTATGCAAGTAAGAATCATGTTGTCAAGCTTTTAAAATAGCTATGAGTCCAAAAGAAATTTTGTTTATGTATTTGGACAGTCTAAGGCAGTACTTTTTATTATAAAATCATAAATATAATTTTCACTTTCTCATGTATACAACAGATATTTAAGTATTACATTGCAAATGTGGTATTACACATTAATTATGAGAATAGATTATTATAATGTTGCTAGCAAATGCATTCCATTTTATATTCATTTGTTGCACTTTCAGTTTCATCTGTGAATGTTCTCAGGATGATGTGGCTTGGTTGGCTCTTTTAATAACAAGCTTTTTTTAGGTCCCTCTCCACTTTTGCCTATTTTCGATCTATTCTGAATATACCATTTCCATTTAATTATGCTAGCCTCGTGCATATGTACAATTCTGTGTGATGTTGGGGTACTCATTACCCAAGTCATAATCGGGATTCCAGGCCTTAATATTACTTTATGGTCAAGAGTCAGTTGTTCAGTCTCTATCAAAGCCCAACATGCAGCTAACAACTGCTTTTCAAAAGGTGTATATTGTAATCCAGATGAAGGTGGTTTCCTTGACCAAAATCCTAAAAGTACGTTTTGGCTTTGTTGGTTCTGCCATAAACTCCAATTCCCATAGTCATCCTGTATAGTCACTTGTAATTCCACCGGTCCACTTTGCATAGGCCATAAATCCAGAACTAATTGCATAGCAGCTTTAGCTTCTTCAAAAGCTCTACTCTGTTCAAGTCCCCAATTGAATTCATATTTTTTCCTGACAGCTTTATATAAGGGTTTCAAGATTTGTCCAAGATGTGGAATGTGATGTCATCAAACAGTCAAACAGACAAACAGATGTCATCACCAAACAGTCCTATGAACTTTTGTGCCTCTTTCTTATTGGCCGGGATAGGAAAATCTTGAATCTTCTGTTGAGTTTGTGGGAGAATTTCTCCCAGTCCTTTATTCTACTGTATACCCCCAAACTTTACAGTTTGAGTGGGCCCTTGAATCTTTGCAGGGTTAATTTCTCATCCTTTGCATTTCATATGCTCAATTAAAAATATCAAACTCTTCTCCACTTCTTTTACATTTTCTTCCTGTACCAAAATATCATCTATGTAGTGGGTAAGCTGTACACCAGGTAACTTCAATTCATCCAAATATTCAGCCGCACTATGACAAATAGTTAGGCTCTGCAGATATCCTTTTGGCAATCAGGTAAAAGTATATTGTCAGCCTTGCCACGTGAAAGCAAACTGGCCCTATTGTTTGGACTCTATTGGGATTGTAAAGAAAGCGTTGGCCAAATCAATAACTGCGTACCAAGTCCCATCATATTTCTGGATCCTTTCTATTAAGGTAACAGTATCTGGATCAGCAGCATACAAGGGAGGAGTCACTTTATTATAATCCACTGTCATTCTCCACGTTTCATCTGACTTTTGTACTAGCCATGCAGGATTATTTCATTGAGTAGTTGTACAGACTAACTTCTGCTTCAACATATTGCTTTATAGTATTGCCAATTTCATCTTGCCCACCTGGCACATGATACTACTTCAAAGTAATTACTTTAGAAATTTCAGGTAAAGTGATTGGGTCCATTTTTACTTTCCCCTTCAAAAATGCATTAATTCCTATCTTTCTTACTACAAATTGATATCTCCACTCAGGCAAATTCTGAGTCATGCCTTTCGATATATCTATTCCAACATTGTATTCGGGAATGGGTACAATGACCATGGTATATTATTTCTTAGGAAATTGTCCCATTTTCATCCTTAGTTTCACTTGTTTGGCTGATATTTCAGTCCTGCCTAGTCCTGTGATGGTAATAGGAGTTCCATGCTTAAATTTGTCAGGATTTCCATAAATCAAGCTGGCCTCTGCCCCAGTGTCCATCAATGCCCTAGTTATAGTACTTGATCCATTCTGCCAATATATAGTCAGATTAATATGGGGTCTGTAATCCTGTCTGTGTGTTTCTTTAATCTGAGCTGGGGCTCGACCTATTCCCTGGTCTCCTTGAGGGTGTGACTCATTTGGATACAAGGGTTCAAGATCTGTAGGTTTTTTAGGGGCAGTTCTCACTTCTCTATTCTGTTTGCTATTAAGCCACTTATCTTGGTACATTTTGTATAGCTCATTAGTTGGAATACCATCTATTCTTCTAAAATCTACCCCTGCATTCAATAGAGAAGTAAACATTTCTTTCCTTGTCACTCTATTCATTGGATGTTGAATCTGTTGGCTATGTACTCTTCTTTTGAGACAAAATTTATTTCTTCCCCAGTCTCCTAAATCACTTAACTGTGCAATCTTATCCAGTGCCTCTGAAAGAGGGTTCCCTACTTCTATGATCAGCAGAGTCTGAATCTTCCTTTTCCTGTCAGGAAGCTCTTTCCACCCTGTAACATAGGCTTCCTGTGATGTAAGCAGGTCACATGGCCTGAATCATGTTTATAAGTGGGGGGTGCTGTGTTAATAATCAAATTCCTATGAGAGACTCCCAAGGGAGTTTCATAATAAACTTTGGTGTTCCCTAACATAATAGCAGTCTTCATTACCTCCTCCTTTAACTTTCTTGTATAGTCCCTAATTGAAT
Organism: Phalanger gymnotis; assembly: GCA_028646595.1. Taxonomy (NCBI): domain Eukaryota; kingdom Metazoa; phylum Chordata; class Mammalia; order Diprotodontia; family Phalangeridae; genus Phalanger; species Phalanger gymnotis. The sequence goes on along the minus strand of CM053623.1, from coordinate 174,888,262 downwards.
ACCAGGGTCTATCTGCAGTAGGCCACATATAATCAGGAGGATATTCTTCCTTGCAGCCTATTGCAACCAAAGCCAACAAACTGGTTATTTGGTTACCTCCTTACAAATGACAATCCCTAAAAGCTTGCTGTACAAAAGAATTCTAATACTTATGAATCTCATACAATCCACAGAATCTACAAACACTCCTGCTTCCCCTTCATCACTACTTATCACCATCCAAGACATTAACGATTCTCCCATTCTGTGGGTGAATCTACTCCAGATATCTGTGATTTCTTGCTGTGTAAAGTCCTCCAAAATCTTCCTAAACCGAGTATGATCATCTTGTGTTTCCTGTGTCCTCTGTTGTATGGGGAACACTTCTCTTTGAGAAGTCTGGTGTGCTACTTTCTCACTCTCTCTGTGAGAAGTACCATGCAACAAAGTATCATCTCATATCTGTGGTTCTGACATTGTATCCTCCTGTCTATATTCTCTGCCCCTGTTACCATGGTAACCAGACCGCCTGCTAGGCTCGACCTTGGTTGAACTGAGGTGTGCTCTTGACCTTCTTGGCTCCCTCTGCCTTCTAGCTGAATTTACAAGGCTATTAGCTTCCTGCTGTTCTACCACCTGAGTTTCTCCATTGGCCTGTGGTATAGGAGAAGCACTTTCACTTGAATTATCAGACCTTTCAGCAACTGTCTAATCCTGAGCTCTCTCTCCCAACAGTCTGTCTCTGTGTTCACGTACAATACAACAGGCTGTGAGTAAAATCCAGCCTCATCTAGTGATCACTCTTGGGATCCCCATTCCTGGTTCAACAGTAACCTTTCTGAGGTATCGCTCCAAGTCTCTGGGTCCTCCACCCTGTAGCTTTTGCTTCCAGTCCTCACAGAGACCAGTGCCCTTAGACCATTCCTTTGCTAGGGAGCAATAAGTTACATCCTCCCAGCCTGGGACAACCATTTCTTCTTCTATAGCCTTTCAACCTCTAAATAGAGATCTTATACCTTGCAATCCCATCCTCATTGCCAAATGAAACAGTAAGACAATAATAATGATATAGATAATAATTGTCAAAATGCCTGTAGTTCTATATCGCAAAGTATATGAGACTCTCCACATAGAAGGTAGAAGAAGTAAACCATTTATTTGGATACCAGAGAACCATATCCCATAACCAAATGCTCAGCTCCCACAGCCAGTCAGTCCACTTCATCATAACAGCAAGGAACCCAAAACATTCAATACACAATATAACAACCTGGAGCCTGGCCATCTTAAAACCTCTCTGACCCCTGCTGGGGTCTTCCCCAAACACAAACTCACAGTACAGCTAAGTCAGCCTGTTCAGTTCTAACCATCATGAGGGTGGCCATTAGCAGTCATTAGCAGCCATGACCTCTCTCTCTCTGTCTCTCTGTCTCTCTATCTCTCTGCCCCCCCCCCAAGCATTTCCTTTAACATAACTTCCTTTTCCTGTCAGGAAGCTCTTTCCACCATGTAACATAGGCTTCCTGTGATGTAAGCAGGTCGTATGGCCTATTAATGGGTGGGAAAGATCTTCAAACCTAATTGCTACTTCAATGTGTATGGGTATGTGTATGATACAATCAGATTTGAACTTAATGAAGATCAATCTGATAGCTAATTTGACAGTGGTGGATGGACTAGAGTGAGGAGAGACTTGAGCTTGGGAGATAATTTTAAAGGCAATAGTCCAGACATAAGGCAATGAAGATCTGCACCAGAGTGGTGGCAGGGCCAGAGGAGAGAAAGAGGCATAGGTGAGAGTTGTCATGAAGGTTAAAATTATAGCACTTGGCCATAGATTACATATGGGCGAGGCAGTGAGAAAGGCTGAAAAGTTGAGGATAACACCTCAGTTTTGTATTTCATTGACTCAACAGTAATTAGGAAGTTAGGAAGAAGGAAATATTTAGAGGAAGAAATAAGAATTTAGTTTTGGACATGTTGAGCTAAAAATATATTCATAACATCCAGTTTGAGATGTCCAATAGGCAGCTGGAGGTGCGAGACCAGATATCAAGAGAAAGGTTGGGGCTAGACATGGGGATTTGATCAGCCTAGAGATGAAAATTGAATCCATGAGAGCTTATGAGATTGCCAAGTGAAGAAGTATACAGGGTGTCCCTAAAGACTGGACACATAGGCAAAAATACATATTTTGAAATATTTGGAATATTAACAGACATTAGCCCCCTTGACTTTTTTTTCTGGGGTATGCTAAAGGAGAAGACGTACTCAATGAAAATCAGAGATGCAACACACTTGATTGAAAGCATAAAGAGTGAATGTGCTAAAATTGGCGGCAATGTGGAGTTATTGCATTGAGTTCATGTGAATCTTGCAAAGTGCATCAATCTTTGCATCACAAATGATGGAAATCATATTGAAGATATTATTTGTTATTTATAATTCTAATTAAATAAAATGTTGTTGAAAATTTCATTCATTTCATTTCTTGAAAATATGCATTTTTGCCTGTGTGTTCAGACTTTAGGAACACCCTGTAGAGGGGTAAAGAAGAGGGGCCCAGGACAAAAGTTATGGGGGACATCCATGGATAATAGGTATGATTTAGTTAAAAATCCAGTGAAGGAGATTGAGAAGAAGTGGTCAAACCATTTATTTATGGGTTAGTCTAGAGAGCTGCAGAGGTTCCTTTATCTCTCAAATTCTGTGTTTCTCTTCATATAGACTGAGATAGAACACTCAGAAGTAATGAAGGGGCAGGATATGAGGATCATGGAAGGACCAATAGTTCAAGGACAATGCAAGGGTGTGTAAAACTAGGGACCAGGCATGTCAAGCATGGAGGCATGTTTAGACAAAAAGCTTTTTGCAATCTGTTACAGTCATAGCCCAGAAATGACTGAAAATCTTCCTCTATGAACCTGGAAAAAAGGAAAAGGACAAATGGAGACAAAAGATCCACAGGTAGGAATTGTTTTCTGTAGGAGCAAACGTGCTACATCAGCCCTCATATTTATCCAGGCACTGATTAGCCAGTGCTCCTCTGTCTGAAACTAATGGGATGATATTTTCAGCACAAAGCTCCTTGCCACAAGAGACTGTGAGGTGCTACAAATTACTCCAATTTTTAAAGGCATGAAAGCCACGAAGGTCTTGCCCTAGAGCAAGCTACAGCTTTCTGTGTGTGCTGACCAATCAGCAGCTCATTCACTTCAGAATTAAGGTCTTACTGCCTCTTATCCAGCAAATCATTAGAGGTATGGGGCTAGGGAATGAGTTTTAGAAATGGTTTCAGGGTCCAAGCAAGACTCCTTCATACCTTTCTTTTACTTGTCTTCACTTTTAAGTTTCGTCCTAGCACACACTGGTAATGCAGAAAGATGTGCCATCTTGGTGGGTCTGGAAACATGGGTTCTTGTCCCATCTGTGCCACAGTCTTATTACGTAGCTATAAGAAAATAATTTAACCTCTAAGCCTCACTTTTCCCATTTGTAAATCATGGGTGATAGATTAGGAAACTGAAGCTTAGGTAAAACGAATGATCTATTGTAACATGTTAAGTATCTGAGGAAGTATCAGAACACAGAAGGTCACAGAATGTGGGAGCTGTCAGGGAACTTACACAGAGGAACTAAATCATGTTACAGATGAGGAAACTGAGGCTCAAAGAGGCGAATTTATTTGCCCAAAGTCACATAATTATTAAGTGACAAAGTCAAAACTCAATTCGTATCATCTGGTTCCAAGTCCAGGTAACCCTCCTCCACACTGTGCCTCTCTTCTCTCTTACCCTGCTCAGATTCCATGTTGAAGGCTTGACATAAAATAAAGGAAAGAGTAGTGGATTTGGAGCCAGAAATGTCGGGTTTGAATCCCAGCTTCACAGGGTTGTTATGAGGATCAAAGTGAATTATGCGTGCAAAGTATTCTGTATACTTGAAAAGTGTCACAAGCTCTTGTTATTAGAAAATTGTTTTAGATGATATTTTATTTCAACCAACAGATATTGGAATGACCTGTCTCTTTCCCAACTCTACAACTTTGTTCATACCAGTCCTCTTGCTTTAAATGCCCTTCTCCCTTCTCACCCGTATTCAAATCTTGCCCATCTTTCATCGAGTTTTCCACCATCCATGAAGTCTTTTTTTTGATTCCTCACAATAGGATCACAGATTTAGGTCTGAAGGAAATCTTAAAAAAAAGTGGCCTCCCCAAGGTTGGAGAGGTAGGAAAAAGCAGAGAAAAGATCTGCACTTGGGTCCTCTGGCTACAAATCCAGCCTTCTTTCCATTGTACTGCATTGTCTCTCAATGATTTCTCCCCTTCTTTAAACTCACAGAATTTAAAAAGGTGTTCTATTTGATCTGATAATAAAAACAAATTAAAAAAAAACAGTTTATCAAGGTACTTAAAGAGAAAGCTATGTGCCTAGAAAATCGAGTAGGCAGACAAATTCTAAGTTGGTTTAAAAGGTTGGTTTGTTATGAAAGGTGCATGTAATAATCAGTCAATAAGATATTTTCTGACACAGATGGGCAATGTTAGTCTTAAGCATTTGATTACAAGCACAAAACTACCATAGATAGAACAAATCTATTTATTGACTCAAGGTGAATCATCAGAAGGGCCTAAATAAAGATGAATAAATCAAGGAACATTTTTAATTAAAATTCTACAAATTAATGAGCAACCAGAGGAAATGAGGTTCTATGTACAGTCTCTAAATAGTCAACATTAAGAATAGAAGTCATTTGTATAATTCAGGATTTCTTGGCACTGAAAGTATATTGTAGGAGGTTTTATTGTAGTAATTAAAGGTTATGAAAATAAGAGAAAAGGAACAGAGCTAAGAAGGGTCAAACAATATTCTGGCATTATGTAGCATTCAGAGAATATGAGTACAATTCAATTAATTTCCCAAGAGTCCTGATGCCATATCACTCCTCTGATCAACAGCATAAGGATTTCTTATGTTTTTTTGTAGAAGCATTAGTGTCTAGTGAAAGAGATGACATGGGATTTTGCCTCTGTTCTTCAACTAATTAGTTATGTGACCTTATTACCTCTACTCTTTCTACATATGTGCTGGTATTTTGAGGCCAGCAGTCTGCTCCCTTTTGAATGAATAAGTGAAAAAGCAGTCATTGCTATGTGTCAAGTACTATGCCAAGTACTAGGGATACAAAGGGATAAAATACAGGGATATGATACAAAAATGAAGACAATCCTCACCCTCAAGGAAATTATATTCTGTTACTTCTAGGGGAGCATTGATCTGGGGAGGAATATTTTGGTTTAGAAAGTCACAGTGGGAAAATGAGTAAATTGTCACACTTTTGTTTTTTTTCTGAGACTGGGTCTTCTAATCTGATCCAAACTGAAACTTTAATCTGTTCTCTGTTTGATCTGTGCCAGGTAGCCCAAGTGCTCCTCTATCCCATTACCCTTTGCTCCTAGGAGTTCTTAGGCATCATATTGGTGTTTGACTTAGTGTGTGCACCTGGTGAACCTTAGCTCTACTGCTGCCCTACTAAACTCAAGGGAGCAGTCTCCCCAGATTACAGACATGAGTCACCATGCCTGGAGACTAACCCTTTCTAGCAGCAAGGGCAACATTGATTTAATGTTGGTCTCATGACCAGCAGGGGACTGAATAGAGATGCCACTTGGCAGTAAGATGACTGGCAAGAAGATGGCAGGGGATAAAGGGAACCTAGAAGTGTGGAACACGTGTCACACATACCAACAGGCCAAGGCCAAGGCCTAGGAATTCCAAAGCTAAATATTAACCTTCTGTGAATTATCAATCTTCTACCAAATACTCTTTTTCCTCTCTTTCATACCTGCTATTTTCTGAGTCAGATCCTCAATTAGAATGTCACTTCCTTGAGATCAGAGACTTGGAAGAACATTGATGAGCTAGTGATTGTCCAGAAGAAGGCAAACCAGGAGGCTTTTAATCAATGTCAAATTAGTATTGACTGTTGTTGTTCAGTCATTTCTGACTCTTTGTGATCCCCATTTGAGGGTTGTTTTTTTTTTGTTGTTTTTTGCAAAGATACTAGAGTAGTTTGTCATTGCCTTCTCCAGTTCATTTTACAGATGAGGAAACTGAGGCAAACAGAAGTAAGTGACTTGCCCAGAGTCACACAGCTAGTAGTCTGTGTCTGAGGCCAGATTTGAACTCACAAAGATGAGTCTTCCTGACTCTAGGCCCCATGCTCTAACCACTGTGCTACCTAGTTGCCCAGTATCAGTTGTAGGAACTGTTACTTTTAGTCTGGAGAAGAAGAGAAAACTCAGGACCAGAGGGAGACATGATTGTTTTCAAGCATATGAAGAACTGTCATGTGGAAGGATGAGTTGAAGCTGCAATGGGGAAATTTAGGCTTAATGTGAGAGAAAAACATTCCTAATAATTAGAGCTATCCAACAGTAAAATGATTGCATCGTCAGAAATTTTCCAAATAAGAATGAAGCATCATTTGTTAGGTAGGTTGTAGTGAGAATAAAATATTTTTGTATTTCACCTTTCATCTTTGCTCTGGGCACTGTCCTATCCAGTAGCCAAGCTTTATCTTTTTTTAGTAGGTGACCTGCCAAAGCTACAACCTCCACTTCACAGGCCTCTCAAGACTTTCAGACTTTTTGGAACATCTACTCATTTATCTAAGACCAGAAGAGGTTAAACACCAGAGTCATAGATGTGGCCATGTGCACGAGACATAAGGCAACTGCTCATTCCCGCACTCAACTCTCAAGATTTAGCTTGAAAATTCCTCATGCCTTAAAGCCAGATAGGAAGAAAATGAGAGAAGAGCAAATTGTTTAAATAAACTAGGATAATTGATTGATTTATGAGAGATTCTACAATTGTAATAATTTATAAGGAAGTATAAAAAATATGCCCCTTGATTGCTTTTGTACCCAACGAGAAGAGAATGAATAAGGTAATAAGTCAAATAGTCAGCTTGAGTGTGAAAAAAAAATTATAAAATTGCTTTAAAGACATAAAACAAAAACTTGGAGAAATGTAAAGTAATTAATTAGCAGATCAGTGGGAACTACTTAATTGGCATTTTGTGAATTGCCAGATCTGGTTAGTAACTCAAAAATTCCTGTTGATACAGTGACAGTAGGGGTTGATATCTGGAAATTGATCTCCACCCTCTGAAAAGGAGAAGTTATTTTTAAAGTTTAGATTATTTGAGACAAGATGGTTTTCCAGAAGAAAAAACTTAGAGCCATATTTCAATGAGAGAAAGCTGCCTACCAATACACACACTAATCCTACATTAAGGCAAGCCTGTGCCTTGGATATGGAAATAAATCAGAGCCCTTAGCAGAAGTGGAGAGTAAGAAGAAAGGAAGGCAACTTAGGATTTGGACCTAGGTCTGAAATCTATAATAATTGAACAGATTAACAGGTAAAGATTACTTTTTCTCTTCAGGGATTTCTTAGTCTCACTTCCTCCCTTGGTAGAGTGTGGCCAGGAGGTAAGCACTTCAATTATATTATATCTGACAGGATGATATATTCTCTATCTTCAGGAATAAAATGGAAGCCAAATCAAATCCTAGTGGAACAGAGAAATTCATTCAAGTCACAGGCTCCAATGCTCATTTCCATCATTGTCAGTGGGGAAGGAAATAGCATCTTATTGAATTTGAAGGAGGATCTATTTGAATGCTTATGGGAAGGTTTTAAAATTGAAGCTGTCATGGTGAAGTTGGAATCCCTTCTTTCCAAATCCCTGAGAGATGCACTGGCAAGTCTGAAGATATATTCAGCTCCTTGAAATTTCTTGTCCACCTCTGCCGTCTTCTCTCTTCCAATGTGCCTGACTATTGCCCCTCTCAAATCAGACATTATTATTGTTTTCAGTTAGGTATCAACCAACACCTACTAAAATGAAAACAGTATAAGTCGTTTCCCATCCCAACAATACGAGGAATGTAAGGTTCAGCATGAGTGCGATATGACTGCCAGCAATACTGATATGATCTTGGATTGCACTGAGAGAGTGACTGAGAGAGAATAAGGGAGGTGATAGTCTTGCTGTCCATTGCCCATGTAAGATTCGATCTAGAAGACTGATTGTGTTTAAATGCAAATGTGACATTTTAGGAAAGAGGGTGATAAAGCGAAGAATATCTAGATTCTAGGAGGTAGAAGCAGGCAACCGATATGGGGAAGAAACTTGACATCATACCATGAGAGGATGACCTGAAGGCAGTGGGGAGTTTTAGTCAAGAGAAGAGCAAATAGGGGAATATGACAGCTGGCTTTAAGTATTTGAAGGGCTGTCAGTCACTAGCATTTATTAAGTGCCTACTATGTGCCAGGCACTGTGTTAAGTGCCAGAAAGAAAGGTAAAAGACAATTCCTGCCCTCGAGGAGCTCACAGTGTAATGGAGAAGACAACAAGCAAACAACTATGTACAAACTATATATAGGATAAACAGGAAATAATCGACAGAGGGAAGGCTGTAGGCATTAGAAGTGATTGAGAAAGGCTACTATAGAAGGTGAGTTTCATTTGAGACTTGAAGGAAGTCCGGGAAGCCAACAAACAGAGATGAGAAGGGAGACAATTACAGGCATGGGAGACAGCCAGAGAAAATGCCCAGAATTGGAAGATGGAGTATCTTAGTTGAAGAATATCCAGGAGGGCAGGATCAAAGAGTCCTAGTAAGATTGTTGTTTTTTTTATGATTTGTTCTTGAAGTCCAGTGGCAAGATATAGATCAGGATGACTTGAGATGGCCCCCATGAGTAAGGCGTAAGAAGACTGGAGGATGGTGGTGGTAAAGGACTTTGAATATCAAACAGAAGACTTTATTTTGGTCCTGTCATGTTGAAGAGAGATTTGGCTAGTCTTGCTTGGGGCCACAAAGAGATAGATTTGGCTTGGAAGCAAGAGGAGAATTTTCCTACCAATCTGAGCCATGTGGACTGCTCTTATAAATGCCTCGGGTCAATGTCCCCAGCTCAGAAGGTGCTTGCTGGTGATCCATTTCATAGAGTGCTGCAGAGCAATGGTTAAGAAGCCAGAAGACAGGAAAAGCCAGTGTCAGAGAAGCATCAACACAAACAGTTGAGTTGGAATGCCGGTGAGCACAGAGAGAGACATATATCCCAAGAACTGCAGAATAGAGTGCTGGACATGAGCCAGGAAGATTCATCCTGTAAGTTCAAATATGGTCTCAGACTCTAGCTGTGTGACCCTAGGCAATTATTTAACTCCGTTTTCCTCAGTTTTCTTATCTGTAAAATGATCTGGAGAAGGAAATGGCAAACCACTCCAGTATCTTTGCCAAGAAAACTCTAAATGGGGTCATGAAGAGTTGGACATGACTGAAAACAACTGAACAATGACAATACTGACAGACAGAGTTTGAAAATAAATGATAAAGTGGGGGATGATGGAGAGTGCAATCTTTTGGAGGAGATAGCATGAAATAGAATTACTTAAACAGGTAGAGGGGTTAGCCTTGGTAAGGAGTTAGGCTACTTCAACTTGTGACATAAGGTTGAAGGAAGAGACAGTGATTTAAGGCATCTGAGTGGCAACAGATGAGAAAGAGGGGGGAAAAGGAAGTTCATGGCAAATGGTCTCAATATTTTTTTTTGTAAAATATGAGGTAAGGTACTCAATTGAGAGAGTGGGGGCAGGGTGCCATAAGAGGTTTGAGGAGGAATGAAAAGGTTTGGAAGAGCTGCTGTGGACAATGGGATAGTGAGTTGATAAGGGAGGCATAGTAGGATTGCCTAGCAGCAAGGAGAGCTTACTGAGGTGGCATAACATAAATTTGTAGTGGACCTAGTCAGAACGGTTGTGTGATTTTCTCCAACTTTATTCAGTATTACGTGCTTAGTGTTGAAGACAGTGAATGGTGAGAGTCAAGGCTGACAACTGGCTGGGAGTAATTGGTGATATGAGGTGGCCAGGGATTCAGAGAGCAGGACAGTGTAGAGTTGAAGTATTCCTCTGTCTCATGGCTTCTATCTCAGGAGGAATGAGTACTCTCCAGCAGAGACCATTGAGTGGGTTCCTGGTTTGGGCCCCTCAGTTCCTGCCTCCATCAGGAGAGATCCCTTCAATCTTGAGTCCACTTCATCCTGCTGTTGAAGAGAATATCCAAGATGCCTTTGGCCATGTCACTCTTCTATGACCCTAGAGTACTTTATCAATCTGAGTCCTGAGATTAGAGAAAATCATATAGAGGCCAGGGCCTGCAACTGAGTCCTTAGTACATGGTCTCTCCTCAGACTTAGCTATTAAGGGGACTCTGGCAGAGGCCTAAGCCCAGTACAACCCAAATTCCACAGAATCTTGAAAATTTTCTTTTCTCCCTTCCACTCCCACCTCAAGCACTAGGTGCAGAAACTTCTGAAGCCCCAGTTAGCTCAATCTAACAGAGGTGAGAATGGAGCTGAGGTTGTCTCAAGCGTAGATGTGTTAACCAGTATCCAGCAGCTGGCCAAATTTCACCACTGACACACTTCCACCTCCTTCATTCTACCTTCACATCACATAATCTAGAAAAGTTGTTGGGCTCAATTCAGGTGTATTTAGATGTTTTCATTTCCCATACAAATGAGGTAACATTTGCTTGGTTGTTCAAGTCATTCACAAATAATTTTGTTTTATTCTACATATTTCATATTTATCTTAATAATTGTTTGTGCCTTTGATGAGAATAAGGTTCTCCAAAGCATGGGCCAGGATGGGGACTGTTTGCCTGGGTCTAAGGGCAGTACTCTGGGGTCTCTTCCAACTCTGAGAGTCTATGAAGTTTTTGATGCTCAAACAAAAGAATTGGTAATGTAATTTCAGACATGGTGACAGTGTTTTTCAGTGGGCAGCCCTAGTCAAACACATTTGTATCAGCAGCCACTTTCTCTTCCTACTTATAAGGCCAGTACTGCTGATGATATATATGTAAAATTCATCAGGTTGTACTTGCAAACAAAGCAGGCTGGGCTGTTAATCACCCCTTAGCTTGTGCAAGGGAAGAAATCATTCTTTCGCCTTTTCATGGAGACATGTCTTTCTTTCTCAGTAACTTCACTTCCCACTCCCATTTGGGGTTTGAAACTTAGGTTTCAAGCCCAGTGTGCTAAAATAGTTATTCTTTCCATGCTTACTTGTTTTATTATCTCTTGGATCTATACCAGCTGATGTTACTATCTCTGGGAGAGTATCTTTTTTTTTTTTTTTTACTGGTCATATCTCAGGTAATTATGTTCCTGCAAATTGGTCTCTTTTTCCCCATAATGCACTCTAATTTCAGTTAAACATGAGGCTCTAATTCTCAATCAGTTTGCACTGTAAAAATCTAAATGGTGTATCAGAAACCTCAATAATTAAATCTTCATTCTTTCTGGCTTTGTTTCTCTACCTTATTGAATATTACTGCTTATATATAAATAAGCAAAATCAGTTCAGACTCTAATAACTATCCAACTTTTAACAGAATATCAACTGCATACTGAGAAAACTTAAAATGATATTATTAAAGAGATAACAATTCTAAACAGGCCACATAGTTTTCAGTCGTGGAGTTGGGGAAAGAGGAAAAAACACACTGACTAGCTTCTCTTTCTTCTTTCTCTCCTTTGGGGAATGGATAAAGGAAAGAGAAGGAACACAGGTACATGGGAATAGATTCCTCCCCTTCTTCTCAGAGAGAAGATGGGGGTGGGAGGTGGGGATAATACCCAAGTCAATTGCACCAATAAAAAATATTCCTGCATATTAGCTGTGTACTGTACAGCACTGGACTGTCTTGCTTTTCATCATATCCCAAGCTATTAGGGTTCCTCCTCTGTGCCCTCTTCATGGGGAGCTTTCAACCAAATAGTGGTACTGGCAACTGGCAACTAGCCTGACTCTCAGTGGAAATGTTCAGCATAAGGACCCCAGCTGGGATGCTGACCTAGCTCAAGTCCCTGCTATTCTCTACCACCCTCCAGGTTGGTTCTCTCCTCTTGCCCCCAAGTGCAGAATTTTATGAAATTTCCCAAAGCAAGTGTGAACCTGGTATTCAGAGATTAAATTCCTGTATATATTTGGCTCTCAGCTCTAACATTCTTACTTGGTCTCCAGAAGGCGTACTACATATATATCCTTATTCCCTATTGAACAATAAATTCTTTGCATCCTCTTATCTACATATCTTAAATATCTCTACATTTTTGGGGTGCCAGATAAATACTTACTGATTGAATCCAGGGCTTAAGGGTCTCTGAGTCATTAGCTCAACTGCTAACAAGACTAGTTTGAACCATCTACTCTTAGAACCACATTCCTGTGGTATCATATTCCTTTTTTTTTTAAAAAAATTATGCTGTCATGCTGAATCATTAACATTAGTTTCAATGTGTCTGGTAGTTGGGTAACACAGAAGTAGGGATCCTTCCTAATTGCAAAGTGCAATTACTTACACTGCATTACTTACAATTGCATTTTTACTTTGACTACAATTGCATTACTTACAATTGCATTACTTACAATTGCATTGTAAGTAAGCATTTAGTTACTGCCTGTTGAAATGTTCTTTGCCTTGGCCCCATGGTGACCACTAATGGGAGATTTATAGGAAGGTTCTGAGACTGAAGCCCCACAGTTTTCTGGATATGTGTCTCTCTCTGTGGTCACCAGCATTCCAACTCAATTATTTGTGTTGATGCTTCTCTGATATTGACTTTTTCCTATGTCCTGGCTTCTCAACCACTCATCTGCTACACTTTCCTAAACGGATCACCAGCAAACTCCTTTTGAGAATCTGGACACTGACCTAGGGCTTTTCTAAGAACAGTTCACATTTGAAAAGCATTAGAGAGTTTACAAACTTTGCCAATATGTCTACTATCTTATAAATACTAAAATTTTATGAGAACAATCTGCATATACATTGAGACCATACTTGAAATGGGAACACAAGGATGAAAGCAGAAGTCAAATGGAAATGATGGTGGAGAAAAAGGCGTGAAACACCATAGACTAAATCACAAAATATCCCTCCTGCAGATAAGTCAATGGTTTTGTGGGACTAAGTTATAATGTGGGAGGGCACATAAAAGGGAAGAAGACACAGGGGAATATACAATGTATATTTTTGCACATGTAGGTCTTTCTTCCTTTTTATGATCTTTTTGGGATACAGAACTCTACTGCATATACTGTTAATGTACATTTGCTTATTTCAGTTTCAATAATACCAAAGGTTGGTTACCCTGGATGCCAGGAAAATCATCCTTGTTGCTTTAAAGCACTGATATTTGTATTTCTACTGCACGATTAAAGGTTTTGGACTTGTTGCAGCTGATCTTTGCAAGGGACTGCAAAGAGCTTTGGCCCAGGGAAGAAATGTAACTCCTGTTCCAAAGCTCACCGGTATGGGACTCTGTCCTTATTGGTGGAGGCAAGTACCCTGCCCTACAGGAGGGGAGACAGTGCAGTTGTTGGTAGGGCTCTAGCCTTCTTCAGTTTTCTTTGGAACTCTTCAAGTTTAAATTGCTGTAGACACTTTCGGCTTCTGGCCTTGAGAAGGAAGATGGAAAAGGCCAACCCTACATCAGATTGTTGAAGGAAAAGACTGGGAAAACAGAAGAGGAGCTGGTAGTCACCATCATGTCCTTATCCTCAGCTTTCTACTCTAGAGACTTTAGGGAGTTTTCCGTTGGATGAGATCAAGGATTCTCTCTTAGCTGAGTTGAATTATCTCAATCCCAATGCAAGAGCTCCTTCATTCTGTATTTTCTGGTATATATTCTCCTATGTAAACTTACTATGATTTCTGTTTTGCTGCAATTTGGATAAATGGGTCACTTTGTCATTTGCTATGTATTTTTATTATGGAACTGGTATTTAGTGGTAAAGGAGTCAAGCTTTGCACAGAGCTTGGGGTCCTGCTTCCCCCCAATAATGACAGAGCAATCAGAAGTTAGATTAAATCTGATCATATCCTCTAGACTAACAATATTTAAGGGAGCAGATAGATATAATCCTAACTAGGTATCTCTTTTCTCTGAGGAGAGCAAAGTGTCTTTCAGCTCTAATCTCCTATTTCCCCTTCTGTTACCCTCAGAGAAGGGTAGAGGAGAGGAGGCTAGGCAGTTGAGCAGTGGTGAGATTCAGCCAGTTTGCACTGGTTTGGCAGAACCAGTACATAATTTTAGGTTGAGTTCAGAGAACTTGCCAGTGGGGGTGGGGCCGGTGCCTACCATGTCAGCAGCGGCAGCACCTCGGCTGGGTTCGGTGGACAACAGGTTGTTAATTTATTTGAATCCCACCACTGCCTTTGAGCCATACAGCAATACTCCATGTTATATGCAGGGCACAACCCTCAACACACATGAGGCTTCCTCTGTAGATAATTACATCAAGAGAGTTCAGATAGTTTTTTCCTATGCTTGTAAACTCTGCCAAGAAGATGAGAATTTCCATCTTAAAAGACCATTGCACTTTTCCTTTGTTACTCACATTACTAGACAAATTATTCACAGTTAACTTAAATCTTTCAGGCATCCTCTCTTAATATTATGATATTAATATGATTCTTGGTAGAATTTCTGAGAGAAATAAAATGATTTGAAACTGACCTGCTGCTTGGTATGGCTGGCCTGAGACATTTTCATTTAGGACTAAATGCCATATAGATAGGATATAGTTAGGATTACAAATTTAGAGTTGCAAAGATACCTTAGAGGTCATCTAATCCAAACCTCTCGTTTTGTAAGAGAGGAAACTGCCTTCTGTTCGTGACTGAGAAAGCAACAGTAAAGAAATATAAGAGCCAATAATGATTATCATTTATCTCAGTATTCCCTGGCTCCTGAACGGTTTTAAGTTGAAATGAAGGATTGGTACTCTTCTATGAGTTCTCTCCTACTCTCCTCTGTTTCACATAGGAAAAGTATTTAAGCAAGGAAAAAAATCCATCACTGGCTATCTTGAGATCTATCTTTTCTTCCCAAACTCAATCTAAACAAAACACTTTGTACTTTGGATATTGTGTTTCTATAATGCTGCAGGCTGGTCAGGATCAGAGAGAAGAGAAAAAATAGGTGGAGGACTAAACAAAGTTCATAGAATCACAGAATTTCAGAGATGGAAGGGACCTTGGTGGCTAATTAGTCCAATCTATGCTTTAAAAGGAGTCCCTAAAGGAATCCTACCTTAATGTACCTAACAAGTGGTCCTTCAGTTTCTCCTTTTGAAGTCATCCAGTGAGGGGGTATCCACTACCTGCCAAGGCAGGACATTTTATTTTGAGAGAGCTCTAATTTTTACAAAGTTGTTTTCTGATATTTAGCCTGCATTAGCTTTGTAACTTTTACTTACCACCCTCTGAAACCAGACAGAATAAGACTGATCTCTCTTTCATAAGACAGTTTTTCAGATCCTTTAAGACAATTAGCATGACTCCCTGGAGACTTCTTTTCTCCAGGCTAATTTATCCCAGTTTCTTCAACCAGACTTTATGGAGCATGGCTTGAAAGGTTTTCCAAGTGGAAACAATATTAGCTTTAAACATGAGGACCTGGGTTGTAACTTCATCTCTATTGCTTATTACTTCTGTGATCTTAGGCAAGTCACTTAACTTTAGGATGGGGATGGATATGAATCTATGATTTTTCCTCTTATAATTTTCCTGACTTTTCTCCTTTGGACTGTCTCCAGATGTTTAACGCCTTTTTTAAACTGTCTTGCAGAAGTGAACACAATGTTCCAATATAGGCTGGTCAGGACAGAGTACAGAAGGACTGTCATCTTCTTTCAGGAAATTATTCTTCCCTTCATGAAGCTGAAGATCAGATTAGGATAGACCACTGAAGTGAGAATCAGAAAGACTTGAGTTTGAATTCTGTCTTGGACACTAACTAGCTATATGACCTTGGGCAAGTTACTTAACTTCCATTCGTCTTAATTTCCTCATCTGTAAAATGGGGGTGATAATAATAATAATACTTACCTTCCAGTATTGTTGGAAGGATCAAATGAGATGATGTGTGCAAAATGCTTTGCAAACCTTAAAATGCTCTATAAAAACTAGCCATTCTTGTTAGCATTTTTGACTGTCACATCACAATGCTGACTCTTATCAAGTTTACAGTACACCAAAACCAGGAGTTGTGAAATGATCCAACCATTCTGGCAAGCAATTTGGAACTATGTCCAAAGGGCTATGAAACTGTGATCCCTTTGATCCAGCAATATGACTATTAGTTCTGTATCCCAAAGAGCTCATCAAAAA
>CM053623.1:174798028-174871513 GCA_028646595.1 Phalanger gymnotis | reverse complement strand
GACAAACTAGAGTCCTGGTGCCTATTTTTCTGTTGACAGTGGTAATTTCCTTGGGCAATTTTAAGGTCTCCTTGCTATATCCTTGTCTTTATGTCTCCAATCACCAAGTCTAAGCCCTGTCATAGGCACAAAGGTATTTTACTCAAGTGTATGTCACAAAAAGATTGGAAAATGATGATAATTTGAGATCCACTTTCTAAGACAGCATTGTAGTCTACATTCTCAGTTTCTCCCCTATCACCTCTGCACAACGTCACATAAGTTCAGAAGAAATAGATCTATAAAGAATTGGGGATTCACATGACTGTCTACAGAGAGTGCAAGATGACCTCCTGCCCAGACCATGCTCTGGTTTCCCAAAGCTGGATCGGATGATTTTGGATTCTTCATGACTAAAGCTACATTCCCTTTGCTAGCTTATCCAGCATAAGTACAGCCTTCTAATCCACAATTATAACGAAAAGTAGATATGTTACTCTGGCGAACTTGAAGGACGTGTTCTTGTGGTGGATGTTCATACCTTTCATTCCCTTGGTCCTCTACCAAGAGAAAAGGAGAAAAAGATTGTGAACTATTACATTTCTCATCTGATTATCTCTGGTCCTGTGTCTGCCACTCAGCACAGGTGGTGCTATTGTCCTGCTTTCCTTCTGTGTCCCACAGTGGAGAAGCCTGGACCCTGCTGACACAGAGCCTTGTGAATTATATTGTCAGCAGCACTGGCTTCACCTTGGCCATTTTTGGCAATGGTTTCTTTATCTGTATAGATCTGATGACATCACTGTATGAGGGTCATGTACCAAACCCTGGAACACTCTCTACTACATAATGTTTCCTGCATCCTCAGTGTCCATAGAGCCTATTTATATCAGTCTCTGCACATGGTACTCAACTATAAGGGGGAACCCAATTAATCAATCAAAACTGAATGTTAATTGAACCTATACACCTCCTTGGATCAATCAAAACAATTGCCAAGAGAACTGTATTAAAAGGGGAGTTCTTTCAGAACCAGCTAGGGTTTGCAAGTCTGGAGGAGGAGAGGAAGGAGTGGGTCTTACAGAGCTGAGTCAGAAAAAACCTGCAGCCTAAGAACACCAGCAAAAGAAGGAAGATAATTTAAGCTCTGGGCAATTGAACTGTTGCAGAGAAGAGAAATACTAAGGAGAGTCATTAGCCCAGTAGCCATTTTGGAATAGAATACTTGGGCCGATGCCACTGGTTATACTGACCTACTCAAGAATTGAGATTCCAAGAAAAGGTCTGCTCTTTCTCCAACTTCTCTTCTCAGTGTTTATCAATCCATAGACACTATCTTGTCATCAGCTGCGACATTACCTAAACGTTTTTGGTAACCTGATTTTTGCCTAAACTACAAAGGCCAGGGGTTAACTAGAGATAGATATAAAGGTAAATTAACCAAACCACTACCTAAATTTTAGAATTTCCCTATCTGGATGTTGGAAAAATGATTTTACTACTAAAATTTCAAAACTTTTTTTTAAAGTACAGAAATCTATTTTTTCCCCTTCCTGCCCCTACCCCTACCCTTTTGGTGGAAGGGGTTGAAAAAAAAACAAATTCTTTGTAACAAATATACAGTCATATTATACAAATTCTTTCACTGAACATATTAAAATAGGTATGTATATATATTTATGTGTGTAAATATATACATACATACACAAATATAATGTGTGTCTGTGTGTCTCTGTGTGTGTGTGTGTGTGTGTGTGTGTGTGTGTGTGTGTGTGTATCCTATTCTGTACCACCAATCCATGACCTTTCTGTCGAGAGGTGGATAGCATCTGTCCCCTAGAATGGTCAATGCATTGATTAGAGTGCTTACAGCTTTAAAAATTCTTTATTTTTACACTTTTGCAATTTTATGAATTGTTGTATTAGTTCTATTCATTTCATTCTTCATTAGTTTATGCAAGTATTCAAAAATACGTATTGTAAACTATTGATGTTATACTATAAAATACTCTTCGAGCTCTGCTCACTTCATTCTGTATAAGTTCATACAAGTTTTTTCATGTCTCAGAAATCATCTATTTCCTCATTTCAGCCATCCTACAATTAATGGGTATCGCCTTAGTTTGAAGGGTTTTTGATCACCATGAAAAGGCTACACTGAAAAAGGCTACACCATGAAAAGTACAAACACTGGTTTGTACTCTTTCTTTGATCTCTTTGGGATACAGGCCTATGAGTGGGATATCTGTCAAAGGGTATGCCCTGTTGTAGTAGCAATTAGATTGCCTTACTATTTCAACTGTTTAGTAATTTTTCTGTATAATTCCAAATTGTTTTCCAGGATGGCTGTATCCAGCTCCTCAATATTTTTCTTATTTGGAAGTCATTTTTGCAAATCTGATGAGAGTGAAGGGGAACCTCAGAATTGCTCTAATTTGAATTTTTTGATTTGATATTATTATTCTCAAGTTATTTGGAGAACTTGTTCATATGGCTATAAATAGTCAGAATTTCTCACCCCAAAACTGACTTTTTATATCGTTAGACCATTTATCAATTGGGGGGATAGCTCACATTCATATAAATTTGAATTGGTTCCTTATATACCTAGGAAGTGAGACCTTTATCAGAGAAGTTTGCTATAAAAATGTCTCTCCAGTTAATTGTTTCCCTTTTAGTCTTTGTTTTATTCAACTGGTACAATATCTTTTTAAACTTTATGCAATCAAAATTATCTATCACGTAAATAATTTTGTGATCCTTTCTATTCCTTGTTTATGAACTTTTCTTATACCTATAGATCTGATAGGGTTTTAGGGTTTTTCCCCCATGTTCCTCTAACTTGCTTATGATGTGACCTTTTATATCAGGGGCATGTATTCTTTTGGATCTCATCTTTATATAAGATATGAGGTATTGATCTAAATCTAAATTCTTCCATGTTGTACAACTTCCCCAGTAGTGTTTAGCTTAGTAGCTGGAGTCACGATGTTTATGGAAAACTAGGGTACTAGGTCCATTTGCTTCTGTTTTCTGTTCCACTGATCAACCTCTCTATTTTTTAACCAGTACCAAAACATTCTGAGAATTTCTGCTTTGTAAGGTAGTTTGACCTCTGGTACTGCTAGACCTCACCACGTTCCAACTTTCTTCATTACTTCCTCCTGAGATTCTTGTCTTTTCTTGTTTCCCGATGAATTTTGCTATTATTTTTCTATTTCTATAAACTTTAAAGTATAAAATAATCCTTTGATAGGTATGGCATTAAATGAGTAAATTGAGTTAGATAGTATTGCTATTTTTATTATATTAACTGATTCTACCCATGAACAATTACTATTTCTCTAATTATTCAAGTCTGTTTATATTTATATAAATAATGGTTTGTAATTACATTTACATAGCTCTTGTTTCTATCTTGATAGGTAGACTCGTAAGTATTTTATCTACTCGGCAGTTATTTTTAATGGAATTTCACTTTCTATCTCTTTTGTGCTTGTTTTATTGGTATTATACAAAGCCAATCCTGAAAGTCTTAGTGAAATTTTAAGCTATTAAAGCTTAAAACTTTAAAACATAGAAATGCTGGCTGTTTTTTGTGCATTTATTTTATATCCTGAAATGTTACTGAAATTGTTAAATGCTTCAGTTATTTTTTAGTTGAATCTAGGGTTCTTTAAGTACCCCCATCATATCATCTCCTAAGAATAATAATTTTGTTTCTTCTTTGCCTATGGTTACTTCTGCTATAGCCAGCAGTTCTAACATAACAACCAATAGAAGCGGTGACAATGGACATCTTGTTTCATCCCTAATCTTATTAGAAAGAAATTTAGTTTATCCCTGTTACATAAATTACTAGCTCTTGGTTTTAGATATAAACTATCATTTTAAGGAAAGGTCCATTTATTCCTATATTTTCTACTTTTTAAAAAACAGAAATACATTCCTTATTTTGTCAAAAGATTTTTCTTCATTTATTGATGTAATCGTGATCTTTGATGTTAATATGATTAATCAAGTTTATAGTTTTCTAATGTTAAACAAGCCCCCCTCTGCTGGTATAAGTCAAACTTAGTTATAGTCTATAATCTTTGTGGTATTTTGTTTTAGCCTCTGCAAGCATTTTAATTAAATTTTTTGCATCAATACTCATTAGGGATGTTGGTCTTTAGTTTTTTTTCTGTTTTGACTTTATGTATCAAGAATACATCTGTGTCATAGAAGGAATTTGGTAGGAACCCTTCATTTCCTATCTTTGCAAACAGTTTAGGCAATATTAGAATTAATTGTTCTCTAAATGTTTGATAGAATTTACTTGTGACTCCATCTGGTTTCAGAGGATTTTTTTTTCCCTTGGGAGTTCATTTATGTCTTATTCAATTTCTACCTTGTGACTATGTTATTTAAATTCTCTACTTCTTGTTCTGTTAATTTGACATTTCTTCTTTTTGTAAATGTTCAGTTATTTAAGCTGTCATATTTATTGGCACATAGTTGATCAAAATAATATATAATAATATTTATTTTTTCATCATTTATTGTGAATTTTTTCATCTTTCCTATTGATTATTTGGCTTTCTTTTTTATTCTTTTTAATCAAATTAGCTGGTGGATTTATTTTATTTAAAATAGCTCCTAGTTTTATTTATTAACTCAGTGGCTTTTCACTGTCAAGTTTATTAAACTCTTCCTTGATTTCCAGGATTCCTACTTTGTTGCTTAATTGGATTTTTAGCATCTTTTGGTTTTCTAGTGTTTGTGTGTTTTGTTTGTTGTGGTTGTTATAAGCCCAATTCATTAAATATTCTTTTTCCTTTTCTGTTAATGAAAGTGTGTAAAGACATAAAATGTGCCTTAAGGACTGCTTTGGTTCTAGCGTCCAAGTTTTGGTATGTTGTCTCATTGTTGTCACTATTTGTAATAAAATTATCAACCATTTCTATGATTTGTGTTCTTTGACCCATGGATCATTTAGGATAAAATTATTCCATCTCCAGTTGATTTAAGTACAATTTTATTTTATTTTAACATCCAAATTCTCTCAATTCTCTCTCCCTTTCCCTGAAACCAATGAGAAAGAAAGAAAAAAACCACACTTGTTGCAAACATGTATATATAGTCAAGCAAAAAAAAAAAATCCTTCTTCTCATCAATTGGGGAACAGCTAAAAAAGTTGTGGTATGTAAGTATAATGGAATTCTGTTGTGCAATAAGAAATGATGAACACTTGTTCAGAAAAACCTGGAAAGACTTATATGAACTGATATAAAGTGCAATGAGCTGAACCAGAAAAACATTGTATACAATAACAGCAACATTGTGTGAGGATCAACTATTAATGATTTAGCTCTTCTCAACAATACAACAATCCATGACAATTTCAAAGGACTCATGATGGAAAATTTTGTCCACATACAGAGAAAGATCTGATAGAAACTGAATGTAAATGGAAGCATAATAGTTTCACTTTATTTTTTTCATGGTTTTTTCCCTTTTTGGTTGGTTTCTTCTTTTACGACTATGATTAATATGGAAATATGTTTTACATGGTTGCACATATACAACCTATATCAAATTGCTTACCATTTTAAGAAGGTGGGAGGGAAGGAAGAAAAATTTGGAACTCAACGTTTTGTGAAAATGAATGCTTAAAATTGTCTATACATATAATTGGGAAAAGTGCTATTTTTAAAAATCCTTCATTGGTTGTATACAAAAAAAAATCTCAATTTGCACTCTGGGTAAATTACTTCTCTATCAGGAAATAGGCAGCATGTTTCATCATGAGTTCTCTGGAATTGTAATTGGCCATTGTGTTAATCAGAGTTCCTAAGTTTTTCAGAGTTATTACTCTTTACAATATTGTTGTTATCGGATAAATTTCTCCAAATGTTTGTTAATCCATTTTCAGTACTTTTTTAATACAATTTTGTTGCATTGTGGTTTGTAAAAAGATGTGGATACATCCTTGGCCTGGAGTCAGGAAGACCTGAGTTCAAATCTGTTTTGAGATATGTAAAAGCTGTGTGACTCTTGCAAGTCACTTAACCTCTGTTTGCCTCCATTTTCTTATCTGTAAAATGGGGATAATAATGCTGTTGTTGTTCAGTTGTGTCTAACTCTTTGTGGCCCCATTTGGAGTTTTCTTGGCAAAGATACTAGAGTGATTCACCATTTTCTTCTCCAGCTCATTTTACATATGAGGAACTGAGACAAACAGGGTTAAGTAACTTGACTAGGGTCACACAACTAGTAAATCCACCACAACTGGATTTGAACTAAGGAAAATGATTCTTCCTAACTCCAGGCCTAGCACTCTATTCACTGCACTACCTAGTTGCCCAAAGGATAATGAAAACACTTGTCTTATAGGGTTGTTGTAAGTATCAAATGTGATAATAATTAAGAAGCACTTAGCACAGTGCCTGGCACATAGTAAGTATTATGCAAATGTTAGCTATTATTATTTCTGCATTTGTTTGTGAGGTTTTTAATCTCCTAATACATGATCAATTTTTGTAAAGTTTCCATACACAACTGAGAATGACATTAGTCTCTGTCCCATCTCTTAATATTCTATGAGCTAGTTTTTAAGAATGGGTAGCTAAGAAATATGTGAACTCCATTCTCTTCTCATTCAATAATCACCAGATATCTTTCATATCTAACTTTTCTAAAATCCTATTCAGGTTCTTAAATTTTTTCCTTATTTTGTTGGGGGGGGGGGTGAGGCTAGATTTATCTAGGGCTAAAAAGTGTACCTTGATGTTCCCCACTTATAGTTTTACTGTCTATTATGTGGGGATAAAAATTATCCAAACTACAATAAGAGAAACTGAGGCAGGGCTTTGAGCCAATGGCACTTTATTAGAAGAGTCCACAGTCCCCTCTACTGAAATGGACCTCAGATCTTCTTTGTGATATGAGATGTCCCCTCCTTCCAGCACCCTGTTTTTATAGGGTTCAATATCTAAACATTCAAGAACAGCTATACTAGATACAGAATAATTCCACTGATTGACATCTGATGTGTAGACTAAAATGAGCAAAACAATACATCAACAGAGTCACAAGTTGAGCAAAGCAAGACGTATCTCCATTGACTGAGTGGTCATAAGATGGTTGTGTTGGACAAGAGAGAATGGTCTGGAGGTACAAAAATTATTTAGGGGCACTTTACATGTAGTTAAGTCACCTCCACCACACTGGGCTTGGTCACCACAGTAAGGAAAACAAGGGTGGAGGGCCTCCAGCCAGCTTAGCCATGATTATGCAATTAATTTTACCATCTGTAGCTCACAGCTCTGGGGCCAAATATATAGAACTTATAATCATATCAAATTGGTTGATACTGATTAGAATAAAGTAGGGGGGCTTCAATGAACCAACTTCTTCAAGTGCACATTGTAATCCATTTAGATTTTTCTTTATATATGAGATATAAGCCATTTCATTCTAATATGTTAAGTATTGAACTTAAGGCTATTTTTGCTAATTAACTTGTCTAAAATTTTAATTGCTACCACTGCTGGGTACAGCTGAGGCATAATAGATTTTGTTCCAACCCCTTATTTTAACTCTGAGTCTTCTTCTTTCACATATAGTTTTTGTAAATAAAATATTGTTGGATTTCACTTTATTATCTATTCTATCTACTTCATTTTATGGGTGAATTTATCCCATGCATATTCACAGTTATGATAATTAATTACATATTTCTGTTTTTCCTATCCTCTTATGATTTTTCTTCTCTATTCTTCTCACTCCTTTATTATAAATTTCTCACATCTTTTTTTCCCTTTTAACTTCTTTATTTTCCTCTCTCCAAGTTTAAGATTTGTTTTGCTGGGACAGAGCCAAGATGGTGGCTGGAAAGCAGGGACTTGCTTAAGTTGTCCCCCAGGTCCCTCCAAACGCCCATAAAAAATGGCTCTGAACACATTCTAGAGCTGCAGAACCCATGAAATAGCAGAAGGAAGCAGAATTCCAGCCCAGGAAAGCCTGGATGGTCACTGAGAAGGATCTGTCGCACGGAGCTAGGAGCAGAGCAGAGCACAGCCCAACTTGAGGCTGCACTAGGACCAACCACACTGGGTGCCGGGTGAAACAGGCAGTAGGGCTCTGCATCATTGAGCTGTGGCAGTTACCAGACTTCACAACCCATAAAAACCAAAAACAACAGAGAAGGGTAGTGGAAAGACTGCTAAATCAGAGTGAAAGGAGTGCACCATTGGCCCTAGCCCTGGGGCACAGAACTGGGGCTGCTTCCAGAGCTCCAGCTACAGTTGCCTCCAGCCCCAGGCCCACCTGTTGAGAGGAATTAGGTAAAAGATCAGAGTGGGAGTGCAGAGCCTGCTTGGATCTGGTCATGGTCCTGGTTGGCTGTTCTTGGGAGAGAAGGAGCAGTGCTGTGGCAGAGTTTGCTGTGTAGAAGTAGCTCTGAAAAGAGCAGCACGACCACCAAAGGTTGGGAGAAAGTACTCTCTACTCTACAAGCAGTCATACCCTGACAAAAAAACTCAAAGGTTTGTTGGCTGGGAACATACCCAGGCAGTGAAAACAGACTCAGAATTAGACTCAGACTTTGGAATCATTTTTGGTGACAAGGAAGACCAAAACATACAGACAGAAGAAGTCAACAAAGTCAAAGAGCCTACATCAAAAGCCTCCAAGAAAAACATGAACTGGTCTCAGGCCATGGAAGAGCTCAAAAAGGATTTAAAAAAGCAAGTTAGAGAAGTAGAGGGAAAATAGGCAAGAGAAATGATAATGATGCAAGAAAAACATGAAAAACAAGTCAATGACTTGCTAAAGGAGACCCAAAAAATACTGAAGAAAATAACACCTTAAAAATAGACTAACTCAAATGGCAAGAAAGCTCCAAAAGGCCAATGAAGAGAAGAATGCCTTGAAAGGCAGAATTAGCCAAATGGAAAAGGAGGTCCAAAAGACCACTCAAGAAAATACCACTTTAAAAATTAGATTGGAGCAAGTGGAAGCTAGTGACTTTATGAGAAATCAAGATATTATAAAACAGAACCAAAAGAATGAAAAAATGGAAGACAATGTGAAATATCTCATTGGAAAAACCACTGACCTGGAAAATAGATCCAGGAGAGATAATTTACAAATTATTGGACTACCTGAAAGCCATGATCAAAAAAAGAGCCTAGATATCATCTTTCAAGAAATTATCAAAGAGAACTTCCCTGATATTCTAGAGCTGGAGGGTAAAATAGAAATTGAAAGAATCCACCCATTGCCTCTTGAAAAAGATCCCCAAAAGAAAACTAGGAATATTGTTGCCAAATTCCAGAATTCGCAGGTCAAGGAGAAAATGCTGCAAGCAGCCAGAAAGAAACAATTTGAGTATTGTGGAAACACAATCAGGATAACACAAGATCTAGCAGCTTCTACATTAAGAGATCAAAGAGCTTGAAATATGATATTCTGGAGGCCAAAGAGCTAGGATTAAAACCAAGAATCACCTACCCAGCAAAACTGAGTATCATACTCCAAGGCAAAATATGAATTTTCAACAAAATAGAGGACTTTCAAGCTTTCTCACTAAAAAAAATAGAAAATTTGACTTTCAAACACAGGATTCAAGAGACTCATGAAAAGGTAAACAAGAAAGAGAAATCATAAGGAACTTACTAAAATGGAATTGTTTTGTTTACATTCCTACATGGAAAGATGATGTGTGTAATTCACGAGACCTTTCTCAGTATTAGGGTAGTTGAAGGGAATATACATATATATAGACAGAGGTGTTAGGGTGAGTTGAATGTGAATGGATGATATCTAAAAAAAATAAAATCAAATTAAGGGATGAGAGAGGAATATATTGAGAGAGGGAGAAAGGGAGAGATAGAATGGGGTAAATTATCTCACATAAAAGTGGCAAGAAAAAGCAGTTCACTGGAAGGGAAGAGCGGGCAGTTGAGGGAGAATGAGTGAATTTTGCTCTCATTGGATTTGACTTGAGGAGGGAATAACATACACACTCAATTGAGTATCTTACCCCACATGAAAGTAGGGGGAAGGGGATAAGAAAGGGGGGACAACAGAAGGGAGGGCAGATGGGGGAAGAAGTAATCAAAGCAAACACTTTTGAAAAGGGACAGGGTCAAGGGAGAAAATTGAATAAAGGGGGACAGGATAGGATGGAGGGAAATATAGTTAGTCTTTCACAACATGACTATTTATGGAAGTGTTTTGCATAAAGATACATGTGTGGCCTCTGTTGAATTGCTTGCCTTCTTAGCAAGAGTGAGCAAGGGAAGAGGGGAGAGAATTTGGAACTCAAAGTTTTAAAAGCAGATGCTCCAAAAAAAAAAATGTTTTTGCATGCAACTGGGAAATAAGATGTACAGGCAATGAGACATAGAAATCTATCTTGCCCTACAAGAAAATAAGGAGAAACAGGATGGGGGGTGGGGGGAGAGGGAAGGGGGTGACAGAAGGGAGGGATGACTGAGGAATGGGGCAATCAGAATATATGCCATCCTGGAATATGGGGATGGTAGAAATGGGGAGAAAATTTGTAACTCAAAATCTTGTGGAACTCAATGCTGAAAACTAAAAATATTAAATAATAAAGTATGGAACAAAAAAAGATTTGTTTTGCTTATGACTAATCTCTCTGAATCGCTTTTTCTCTTATACTCCTTTTCCCCTTCTTCCTGTTCTTCCTGTATCTCTATTGAGTTGAATGTATTCCTATACCAAATTCTTTGTGTGTATGTATTTGCATGTATATTCTGCCTTCTTTTGACCAGTTTAGAGGAAAGGGAAATTCAAATGATGCTCAGTCCCCTCCAGTCCTTCAGTGTTTGAATATTCTTCTACCTATATAACTTGATTATGTGAGATAAGTTCCCCTATCTTTCATCTCATATCTCCTTAAGTGCATCCTTTCCCCAGCTTCCCTTTCCTTTTTTCTGACAGGATACTCAAAACATAACAAAACTAATTGTAGTTCTTTTGTCTCATTTGACTATCTCTTTGAACCCTTATAATATTAAGTCTTAGAAAACCATTTTATCATTCTCTTCCTCTAGTACAATGTAAACAGTTCATCCTTGTAAAGTCTCTTCTAATTGTTTATTTGTATTTACCTTTTAATTTTTCTTTGAGTAATGAATTTGTATAACAGTTCCTTTTTAGCTCTGATTTCTGAGGAATTTCTGAATGGCCCCTATTTCATTGAAGATCTATTTTTTTTCTTTGTAGGATTATATTCAGCTTTGCTGAGTATGTTATTCCTGTTTATAGACCCTTTTCTTTTGCTTTTTGTTTTATCTCATTCCACATCCTCTACCTTTTTTTAGTGGTAGCTACTAAATCTTCTGTGACTTTGACTGGTTCCTCTATATTTAAATTCTTTTTTTGTGTAAAATAATCCCACAAAAACATATGGGTGTATCTGAAGGCAGAGTGTTGCCAGGTTCTGCTCATAATAACCCAGGCCTCCAACTGACTTCTACGTTCACCTCTGTTTCCTTGTGTACATTTAGAAAGACATCTCTTACCGGTTGTACTAGAAATGTTATTTATAATAATACAAATAAAAGAAATTAATGTATTAAGCATTATTAAAGAGGATGTAAAAAAACACTCTGTGTAGGTTATGTGATTGTTCAATTAGAAAACCGTAGGGATACAACAAAAATAATTAATTTAGATAGTAATACTAATGGAATGGTATATTTAAGTAGATAATATAATAACAAAAAGTCAAGAACCTTTTTCACATATCAAAGATTAAGAATTTTAAGACAGATAATGAAAAATGTCAGGAAAGAGGGGAATGGATAGCACTGCCAAATCTCCAATTACACTGTAGGATCATAAAATCATAGATTCAGATTTGGAAGGGACCTTAAAGGTAATCAAGTCCAGACCCTTCATTTTATAGATAAAGAAACTGAGGCCCACTTGGGAGGGAGAAGGGAGGAGGGGGAGAAAATTTAAAACTTATGGAAATGAATGTTGAAAACTGAAAATAAATAAATTAAATATTAAAAAAAAGAAACTGAGGCCCAAAGAGGTTAAGTGACTTATGCAGGGTCACATGGCTGGTAAGTACATTCCAGATGAATTTGTTTATTATTTTTTAGCTAGTAAGCATCTTAGGCAAGATTTAAACTCATGTTATACTGACTCTAAATCCATCCCTCTATTCATTACTGTCTGGTATTAGATTAAAAAAAAAAAAGAAAGCTCTTTTAGATGAATATTTTAAAGAAGTAAGATTTATAAGTAAATGGGCACAGTAACACTGAGTTCAATAAAGCTAAGGGATAGAATTCATGATTCAGGAGAAACTGTTGGAAAAACTGAATAGCACTTTGATGGAAAGGAACCTAGATCAGCATCATATGCTATATGTCACGGCAAATTCCAAATGGATAGATAATCTAAATATTAAACTTTCTCCATTAAAAAATAGAAGGGAATATAAGGAAATAGAATTTTATAGCTGTAAGAGGAAAATTCTTGATTAGCCATGATATAGAGGAAATTAATTAAAATAAAATTGATAATTTGAATATACTAAAATGAAAAGTTGTTGCAAAAATAAAAACAATGTAGCAAACATAAAAAGAAAATATTGATTAAGATAAAACTTTTAAAAGTCTGACATCCAAAATCTATATTGAATTGACCCATAGATATAACCATTTCTGTTTCCCAAGGATTACTTGAGAGGAGTCTGCCAGTAAGGGGTCTCACTTCTTCAACAGGCCTATTCACTGAATGGGCATTCTCTCACTCAAAGTGAGAATTCCAAAAGACCTCTGCTTAAAAAGGTCTCCCACTGCATCCTGGGCCACCTCCAGTTGTCCTGATCTACATCTGTTCACTGGACCCAGATGGCTCTGGAGGAGAAAGTGAGGCTGATGACTTTGCACAGCCAGCCCTTGCTCAAATCCAATTCAATGCAAGTCACGTCATCATCTTTCTGATATCATGGTCCTCTTTGAGAACGAAGGACAAACCACAGCCACAATCTGTTTCCCAAGGATTATTAGAGGGGGAACTGCCAAGTATACAAATGAAGTAGAGAGAGAAAGAGAGGGAGCCAAAGTGTCCTAGGAAAGTTTGATGAGGGAAAGAATGATTTTGGTTGAAGGAATCAGCAAATGTATGAGATAAAGCTTCTTCATAATAGATAAATGGTCAGCATATAAATGGGAACTTTTTAAAGAAGCAATAGAATAATAGCCATATGAAAAAAAAAAGTGTTCAAAATCTCTTATAATCAGAGTAATGAAAATTAAAACAACCCTGAAGTATTATTTTACATCCACCAAATTAGCAAAGATGGGATAATCTAATTTGGGCAGTGTTGTGAAAAAGTAGACATGAAACTTCATTTCTAGTAGATCTGTATATTGGGCTGACCATTTAGGAAAACGATGAAGCAATGTTGCAACAAAAATCTGCCAAATTTTTCATACCCTGCAATGATTAATTAATGATCTAACTAGTAGATTTGTTCCCCAAGAATGTTGACAGTTCGGAACAAAAGACCTACCTTGAAAAAAATATTTCTGGCGATACTACTTCTAACAACAAAAAGATGGGAAAAAGTAGGTACTCAACAATTAAAGAATGGTTGGAAAAAAATTGTGATATATGAAAGTAATAGTTACTATAGTAACGTTATGTTTGACAAGTGCATAAAAACTTAAGTTTGGGGGATAAGAATTCATTGTTTGGTAAAAATTGTTGGGAAAGCTAGAAAGCAATCTAGCAGAAATTTGGCTTAGACCAACATCTTACACCATTATCAAGATAAAAATTGATACATGACCCAGATATAAAGAGAAAGATTACAAGAATATTTAAATAATATGGAACATATTACTTATCAGACTCATAGATAGGTGAACAATTTATGAATGAACAAGAGATAGCAGTGTGAAGTATTTCATATTTTACATATTTTAATTACATTAAATTTAAAAAGTTTTATACAAATAAAACAAATATAGCCAAGATCAGAGTGAAAGCAGAAAATTGGGGGGGGGGGAGAGGAATTTTATAGCCAGTTTCTCAGATAAAGGTTTCATGTCTCATAGTAAGAATTTTGTAAAATCTATAAAAATATAAGTCATTCCCCAATTGATCAAAGGATATAAACAGGCAATTTTCTGACAAAGAAATCAAAACAACTTTTAGCCATTTGAAAAAAATGTTCTAAATTGTTACTGATTAGAGAAATGCAAATTACTATCACATTGGCTAAAATGATTGAAGGGGAAATTGACAACTGTTGGAGGGGATGTGGAAAAATTGGGACACTAATTCACTGTTGGTAGAATTGTGAACTGATCCGATCATTTTGGAGAGCAATTTGGAATTATTCCAAAAGTGTTATTAAACTGCCTCTGACCTAGTAATACCACTACTAGCTCTATTTCCAAAGATGAATAGGGAAAAAGGAAAAGAGCCTATATGTTCTAATACATTCATAGCAGCTCTCTTTGTGTAGCAAAGAACTGTACATTGCAGGGATGCCTGTCAATTAGGGGAATGTCTAAACAAGTTGTAGTATATAATTGTGATGAAATACTATTGTGCTATAAGAAATGATGAGTTGATGATCTTAGAAAAACATGGATAGACTTGCACAAAATAAAGAAAAGTGAAATGAGCAGAATCAAGAGAACATTATATACAGTAACAGCAATACTGCCTTAAGAATATCTTTGAGCAACTAAGTCATCGACTATTATAAATACCCAAATTAACTACAAGGGGCCTATGAAGGAATATGCTATCTGCATCCAGAGAAAGAACTGATAAATAGAAGAATGTATAGAGTGATTTTATATACATATATATATATATATATATAATATGTGTGTGTATATGTGTATACATACACATACATATTTGTGTCTAATGGTAGCCATCTCTAGGTTAGGAAGGGATGGGAAGGAAGAAAAAAAGGAAAAAAAAAGAAAGTTATATGACAGCTTTACTGTATATTTAAAAGGAATACCAAGTTATACATAATAGATTTGCCATTTCTTGTGCAATCATTTTTTTTATTCTGCTATGTTATGGAAATGCTTATTTTATTTCTTAAATTCAGAATAAAAATCATAACAGAGCTGATCTGAACAGAACCTTTTCAAATTCACCTTCTAACCTATACATATTGTTTTTGTTGTTGAGCTGTGTCTGACTCTACATGACTCCATGGACTTTGTCCATGGGTTTTCTTGACAAAGATACTAGAGTATCCTTCTCCAATGTGTCTCCATCTTACAAATGAGAAACTGAGGCAAATGGGGCTGTGATTTGCCTAGATTTACACAGCTAGTAAGTGTCTAAGGTCAGATTTTAACTCAGATCTTCCTGACTCCAGGCCTAGTGCTCTGTCTACTGTGCCAGCTAGCTGCCCAACCTACACAAATAACTCTCTGTAAATTACCTACTTCCCTGTCTAATACTGAAGCCAATAAAGTACATCAATCACTCACACAGGCCAAGGAAAAGTGCCAGGATAGCAAATTACAACCTTAACACTTCTCTGATGGGTAGAAAGGGAAATCATTGTTCAATGAAAATTTCACTCTGGAGTTTAGGTTCTTTGCTCCTCTCTCTCCCATCTATCTTACATCTGCTGACTGACCTCAATCAGTCATCAAGTACAGGCACAAACACTAGTAATTTCTGAATTTACCTCTTGCTGGTGTAGAAGGAAAAAGATTTATTCTATAAGTAAAACACAAATCAGGACTGATCGGTCAGTCAAAAAACAGTTCTTAAGCACTTACTATTGTTGAAGGTTGGGGGACATGAGGTCCAGGAACCACAA
Source organism: Phalanger gymnotis (assembly GCA_028646595.1). Taxonomy (NCBI): domain Eukaryota; kingdom Metazoa; phylum Chordata; class Mammalia; order Diprotodontia; family Phalangeridae; genus Phalanger; species Phalanger gymnotis. Next base: position 174,855,693 of record CM053623.1, on the reverse strand, counting down.
AAGTGGAGTTCCCAGACGGAAGTACCCCTGAAGGACCTGAGTATTGGAGATGGTCAGGCCCATCTGGAATGATTTCACGATCTCAAGCATTCTTTAAGTCAAGGTGGCAAAGATTTATTATGCTTTTCAGCAGGCAAGAGTTCTTAGGGAACCTGCAACCTTACAGGGGTGCAGGAAAAGCTTTTATAGGAGATTTTGGGATAAAACATGTCAATTAGGTGTTTGGGGGTGGGATTAGGGAGTGGTTTAGGGGTGGTCAGTTCTTAAAGGAACATGCACTTTTTGTATCTACTGTGCAGGTATCCTACCCAGAGTTCACTGGGAAATAGGCCAAGAGGGGGGCAACCTGGAGGTTTTTGCCTTGAAACTTCAAGAAGTCAAATAGCCAACTAACGGTCAGGGCTGACTGGAAATATCCAAGTTGCTTCCATCAAATATCTTGTTAGACAAGATGAATGTAAGGGAGTATACATATATCTGGGTCTAGCATGCACATGATAGTCAAATGAGTAGTGAATATTTTTATGAGCCAGTACATGACCAGTTCAGCACATACACAGAGAGTCATACCAATAAATTCTATAGGTACAGCTGGCCACGGTATCAGGAGAAGAGCATGTTAAGGCATGCTGCCCTTGAACTGGAAAGGAACTGCCTAAGACAGTATTTTGAGGCTAGAGAGAGATGTGACTTTAGAACTGGATGTGGTTCTGGAATTGGGGTCCAGGCACAGGCACCCAAGCAGAAGCTAAGGAAAAATGCGATGTTAGAATTGGGATCCAAGCATAAGCATCCAAACACCCCATCACTTTGTGCCAGGCACTCTGGGGAGATGAAAAAAAAAGGCAAAAATCAGTTCCTGCTCTGAAGGAGCTCACATTCTAATGGAGAAAGTAATGTTGAGGTCTAGGGGTGCTGGGGCCCCCAAGATTCAAGAGCAAATGACTCAGGTCCTGCCTCAAGTGAATTCAAGTCAAGCCTTCTTTCAGCCAGAGATAAGGTTTTTTAGTACACCAGTGGGAGTGAGCATGCAATTTTAAGAATCTGCACTATTGTGACACTTGTACTGACAAGCAGGCCAAACTGAATCTGAGGATTGCTCAGACTTTTAAGGAATCTGAGCACTTTAATCGAGGCAAGATGTATCTTATATACAGAAGTCTGTGGGAACAGAGAAGAGGTCTAGATAGAATTTAAGGTGGGAAGTGACCTGGGGCCATCCAGACAAAGAAGGGCTAGGCTAGATTAGAGGTAACAGAATTGGAGGTTTGGGTGTGGGGCCACAAAGAAAGGCCAGCTGAAAGGATCTCTGGGATGAGTCAATGCCTCAGACAAACCCCAGAGACTTGGCTTTGTGAAAAAGTTCAAGGAGAATTCAGGGTGGGATTTCCCGGGCCATACCCAGTCAGTAACATATAAAAAGAAGCTGAAAAGTCCTTATCTTCCCCATTTCTTATAGCACAATAGTATTCCATTACCTTCATATACCACAACTTGTTCAGCCATTCCCCAATTGATGGCATCCCCTTGATTTCCAATTCTTTGCTGCTACAAAAGAGCCACTATAAATATTTTTGTACATATGGGTCCTTTTCCCACTTGTGTGATCTCTTTGGGATACAACCCTAGAAGTGGTATTGCTGGATCAAAGGTTATGAATATTTTTATAGCCTTTTGGGCATAGTTACAAATTGCTCTCCAGAATGGCTGGATCAGTTCACAACTCCACCAGCAATGTAACAATGTTCCAACTTTCCCACATCCTCTCCAGTATTTATCATTTTCCTGTTTTGTCATTTTAGCCAATCTTACAGGAGAGATGTGGTGCCTAAGAATTGTTTTGATTTGCATTTCTCCAATCAGTGATTTTGAGCATTTTTTCACATGTCTATAGATATCTTTAATTTCTTCCTCTGAAAACTGCCTGTTCATGTCCTTTGACCATTTCTCAATTGAGGAATGACTTGTATTCATGTAAATTTGGCTCAGTTCCCTGTATATTTTAGAGATGAAGCCTTTATCAGAGACACTAATTGTAAAGATTTTCTCCCAGTTTTCTGCTTCCCTCCTAATCTTTGTTGCATTGGCTTTTTTATACAAAAACATTTCAATTTAACATAATCAAAATTACCCATTTTGCATTTCATAATGCTCTCTATCTCTTGTTCTGTCATGAATTCTTTGCTTTTCCATAAATCTGATAGTAAACTATTCCTTGCTTTCCCAAATTGTTTATAGTATCAGCCTTTACTCCTACATCATGAACCCATTTTGACTTTATTTTGGTACATGGTGTAATATATTGGTCTATGCCCAGTTCTGCCCTACCATTTTCCAATTTTCCCAGCAGTTTTTGTGAAATAGTGAATTCTTAACCCAGAAGCTGGATTCTTTGGGTTTATCAAAGAATAGATTGCTATAGTCTTTGACTACTGTGTCTTGTGTACTTATCCTATTCCACTGATCCATGACTCTGCTTCTTAGCCAGTACCAGGTAGTTTTGATGACTGCTGCTTTGTAGTACAGTTTAATATCTGGTATGGCTAGGCCACCTTCCCCAGCATTTCTTTTCATTAATTCCCTAGATATTCTAGACCTCTTGTTCTTCCAGATGAATTTTGTTATTATTTTATCCAGCTTTGTAAAATAATTTTTTGATAGTTCGATTGGCATGTCACTGAATAAATAAATTTAGGTAAAATTGTTATTTATTGTATTAGCTTGGCCTAACCATGAGCAACCAATGTTATTCCATTTATTTACATCTGACTTTATTTGTGTGAGAAGTGTTTCACAATTGTGTTCATATAGGTATAAAAAAATTGCATTTATAAATTAGCATATAACACAGGTCACAGAATTAAGATAGCTAGCATAATGAACACAAATTTGGTAAAAGGTACATGCTTAGTATTTCACATTTACATTAGAATTGCATATCATTAACTAAAATTCATTCAAGATGTTGAGGCCTAGGTGCTAGGAAATCCAAAACTCAAAGGCAAGCAACACAGGTGTTGGGGGTGGGGGGGAGGAGGCAAGATTTTAAGAATCTGAAGTATTGGGGCAGCTAGGTGGTGCAGCGAGTAGAGCAACAGCCCTGGAGTCAGGAGGACCTGAGTTCAAATCCAGCCTCAGACACTTGACATACTTACTAGCTGTGTGACCTTGGGCAAGTCACTTAACCCCAAATGCCCTGCCTTTCCCCCCTGCAAAAAAAAAAAAAAGAATCTGAAGTATTGTGACACTTGTATTGACATGTGGGCCAAACTCTTAAGAAATCTGAGCAATATAAAGGGGGGCGAGATGGACCTTATTATATACAGAAAGACTGGGAAGGATCTAGGAGTGGCAAGCAGTCTGAGGTGCCTGAGAGGTAACAGAGAAGGACCCAGAAGGACTGGGTGTCCCATGCAAACACCAGGGACCTGGGCCACCTGGAAGGGATCTAGAAGGAATTAAGGGTGGAAAGTGACCTGAGGCCATCCAGATAAAGGAGGGCTGGGCTAGGTTAGAGGTAACAGAGAATTGGAGGTTGTGCATAGGCCACAATGAAAGGCCAGTTGAAAGGATTGCTGGGATGGATCAGTGCCTCAGGCAAATACCAGAGATTCGGCCTAGTGGGAAAGTTCAAGGAAAGTTTAGGATGAGGTGGGGGGAGGTTTCTCAGTACCAGTACCTCATCAATTATAGACAATACATCATGCATGACAGCATTGATAGCAACTTTAACTATTACTTTGACTACAAACCATAAAATACATGACACATAACATACTTAATAGATTTGTATATAGTGTGAGAAACAAAAGAAGGAATTCTATTCTTAGTTTTACAGGAGTGATAATAGGATCTAAGTCAGAGGTGACTGGTTCTAATTGGAGCTGTGACCTAGCAGAAACAGGCTTCTGGCCAAGTAAAAGGTTAGAAGCTTGTATGCATGCTTAAAGAGCTGTTTAATATTATCCAACACACCCCCAGGGTGGAGTAAGCCAATTTAAATGCACATGCATGCATGACAAGGGATGGGGAACATATAAAGGAGGAGACCATGAAATAAACAGTTCAGGAAGTTTCATCTAGCCAATGGGGAAATTTGGAATCGGGAACAGGAAATAAATAGCCTTGTATTAGCTTTCGCAAGTGTGCTCCTTTAGGGAGTTAGCCATTCACAAGGAATGTAAAATAAATGCGAAATAAAATGAGAGCTTTCCTGGCTTCAACAACAAGTATTGTTCTTTCTAGAGAGGACATTTCTCACAATAGTAAGTAGATTGACCATGCACATGCAGAAACAGCACATGCACTTAGAAAAATTGCAGATGTGTAATGTCATGCCAAAATACATGTCAAAAAACTATGTATCAAAGGTGCATACAAAACATTGTACACTATCATACACATAAACCCTACATTCAGATCAATAAAAGTTCAACGACGTTATTGTATGACAGTAAAACATGTCATAAATAGCACATAACAGAATTATATTGCTACTATTTGTGGAGCATACTACCAATGAACTCTGACTACACAATTTAACTACTCCGTTTTCTTAAAGCATCATAAGTTTTGTCACTATATTAATAGGCCTGGCATGTCTACCATCATAACCTCCTGAATTTTGGCAGAGTATAAACAGTCGCACTCACTAACCTGTGGTCAGAACCCTAAATTTGTGCAACTTGTGCTGGTTATCCACTCCACCTCTTATGGTCGCTCTGTTTCCTAGAACACCACACAACTAGAGTATTAGACTGGAAAAGAACTGCCTCTGGGTTCAGACAGGTACTGTTTGATTTTTGTCTTTGTATCTCCAATACCAAGCACAATATCTGCTCAATAAACGCCTGTTTGGGGTCTGAAAAGAGGTACTTTGGGAAAAAAGGTGCCTGTGAAAAACTTGTGTAGTGAAAAATATTTTGACCCACTTTCCCATAGTGTAGCAGCAATTAGATTTGAAGACCTTTCCCACCCATGTGGTGGGAGGAGCTTCCTGACAGGAAAAGGGAATTATATCACAGGAAATGCTGAGAGAGAGAGAGAGAGAAAGAAAGAGAGAGAGAGAGCAGTTATGGCTGCTAATGGACATCCTTGTGATTGTTAGAACTGAACAGGCTGACTTAGCTGTACCGTGAGTTTGTTTTGGGGAGACCCCAGCAGGGGATCAGAGAGGTTTGGGAATGGTCAGGCTCCAGGCTGCAATATAGTGTTTAAAGTTACTTGCTGTTATGATAAAGTGGGCTAACTGGCTGTGGGAGCTGAACATTTGGTTACCAGATATGACTTTCTGGTGTCTGAATAAATGTTATACTTCTACCTTCTTTACAGAGAGTCTCTCATGCCTTGTGATATGGGGCTACATAGGCATATTCACAATTATTGTTGATGTTGTGTTTATTGCCTTGCTGTTACACATAGCCAGCCTGTTTTATCTCCCCTCAGGTTTCCAGGGTATGCTGAGGGATTTTGGGATATCTCTTCCTCTACTGCCACCAGCCATAGTCACCATGTGCTGAGGTCTCCCACTGGTAGGTGTCAATGAGTAGGGCACTAGTTCCATTTAACCACTTAATATCAAAGTAGTTTTTTACAAAGGAATATTTATGTTGAAGATTTAGTAAGAACAAAATGCAAACATTTCTTCCCCATCGCCTTGTGGGAATACTCTCTCCTATACCAACTTCATGTCAGAGAAGAGTAGGTACACTGATTGCAGTTATTACATGACATTGATCCCACTAAGTTCATGTCTAGATGCAACATGACTCAACTCAGCAACCCCTGACCTGGGTCCAGAAGAAATGATGGAAGCAATTATTTTTTAAGTGCCCACTATCTGCCAGGCACCATGCTAAGTATTTAATGAACATTATCTCATTTGATCCACACAACAAGCCAGGGAATTATGTGCTATTATTATCCCAATTTTACAATTGAAGAAACTGAGGGGGACAGACATTAAGTGACTTGCCTAGGTTCGCATAGCTGATAAGTGTCTGAACCCAAATTTGAATTCTGGTCTTTCTGACTCCAGGCCCAGCACTCTATCCACTGTTGCCCAAAGCCCACCCCTGGCTCCTTGGGGCATCAATGCTCTGATGGCTGAAAACCTGAGTGTTTGCCCTCCTGACCTTTCAAAACTCACAAGATCATAGACTCCAATCCTTTCCCCTAAAATGGAAAAGAACAAATGCAGAAGCTAAGGACAAAAGCCCTCATGTAGCAGGGCTACATGACCTTAGGAGGAAGATGACTTCAAGATCTCTTGCCTTGCAGCATCATCTCTTACTGAACACTATGCATGAGAGTCAAACCACCAGGATACAGCTGAAAAGAAACAGGCAAGAGAGAAGGCTGAGACTGCATTTTTAATGTCTTTTGAATGGCTCTCTGAATGTTATTTTGAATGATCTGCTGCCGAGGAGCCTCCCATTCACTAGTTGTTACCTGAGTAGAACCACTTACAGAAGGTCCACAGTCTCTTCAATGCATTTTCATTACATATAACTACAACTTTACAGCAAAGAAGGCTCCTCAGCCTCTTCTTTTGGAGAGGACCCAACCAAGATGTTCTATGAGGCAGATTCATGTTACACTTAGCTATCATCCTATATCTCTCTTCCTTTTCCCAATCAAACTCCTTGAAAAATGTTACTCTCCTTCCTCAGCTTCGGCTCTCACTGCTTACGGGTGTCTCAGTCTTTTACCACTGAAATTTCTCTCCACAAAGCTACGAATAATGTCTGAATTGCTAAATCTTATGTCCTTTTCTTACTCTTTACCCATCCTCAGCATTTGACACTACTGATGACTCTCTCCTCCTAGACATGCTCTTCCATGAATTTCTGTTACACTACTTTGTCTTGGTTCTCCTTCTATCTGTCTCATTTCTCCTTTTCAGTCTCCTTTGCTGGATCATTATCAATATTATAGCCTCTAACTCTGAGTGTACCCTAAAGTTCTGTACTGGGTCCTCTTCTCTTTCTCTGCACTCTCTGATGATGACCTCATCAGCTCCTACTGGTTCATTTCTATGCTGATGATTTCCAGATCTATATAGTCCTGGTCCCTTCTGAACTATAGAGTGATCACCAACTGCTTATTGGACATTTCATATTAGATGTCCTGAGTGCCATCCCAAACTCGTGTCCAAAACAAAACTCATCATTTTTCTCCCCAAACCCAGTTCTCTAAATTTCCCTATATCTGTTACAAGTTTCAGAGTCTTGCTTAATTACTCAATTTCCATCATTCCACATATCTAATCAGTCACTAAATCTTGTCATTTATATCTCCACAACATTTCACACATTTGTCCCCTTGTCTTTATTCACATGACCAGCATTTCCATCATCCTTCACCTGAACTATTGCAACAGCCTCCTAATTGATCTAACTTCCTCAAGTATCTCCTCTCTTCAACTCATATTCTATGTAGCACCAAAGCTGTCTAACTAAAGAACAGGTCAGACCATGTAACCTCCTCCCCCTCTCCCCACTCAATAAATTCCAGTGGTTCCCTATTACCTCTTGAGTCAAATACAAAAGCCTCTCTTTGGCATTTAAGACCCTTTGCAACCTTGTTCAATCTAATTTTCCAGCCTCCTCTTCATATACTTCACAGCCTTTTCAAAAGCTGCCCACTATGCATAGAATGCACTCTCTCTTCACCATCACCTCTGCCTCTTGGATTTTCTAGTTTTCTTCAAATTTCAGCTCAGATGCTACCTCCTACATGAAACTTTTGCTGATTCCCCAAATGTAAGTGCCTCCCTATTCTACTGTGCTTCTGACTCTCTAGTTAGGGCTGGTGCTCCCAAACATAGGGTGGAATCTTGGCATTTCACTATGCAAAATCCTTCCATTAAGACTGTATTACCCTTAGAGAAGTTCTGACACCCAGTGCTTTCTCTCTGACCCTCATATTCAGCTGTTACTATCTAAATTAACACTTTTTCTTCCCAGCTTCTAGACTTACTCTCTTTTGATTCAACTCACACCCTGTGTTCCTTCTTTTATGGTTAACATGTTCATAACAGTGTCTTTTAGACATTGTCTAGAAGAATTGAATTTAATAAATTTCAACACAAAAAGTATAAAGCATATAGTTCCTGACCTCAAAATTGATTCAATAATCTGATTCAATAACTCAGCTAGCACCAGCACTCAGCCCCATGGTGTTGCAAAGCTAAATAACCTTCCAACTCCAGGCTATAATGCACAGGGAACTTCTTGAGGTTTCATGGTTCTGTTGTCTTCTCTGAAGAGATCAGTGGTTAGATTGAAAGAGTGTAGGCAAAGCTGTTATTAGTGAATACACTCTCAGTATTGCAGCTCTCTACTTTCCAAAGCAACACTGCTTCCTACTTTGGCAAAGCATTTTTATCAATGAACTTGGTTGTGGGGGAAGGACAAGGGAGGGAGGGCATCAGAGATGAAGAGAAGGGACTAAGGAGAGGAATGATAGCTCCATGATGTGAACACCTTGTTCTATTTCATTTTAATGAAATCACATCCAAATGAAGGTAGTACGTCTGGAATTATGATCCAACCCCGTGATCTATCACTTTTATATATACACAAGAGAGTAAAGCAGTTTCCATAGAGAGACAATATCACAGCCCACTTAACAAGAACACAAGAAAGAGAAGACGGTGACCATGACAGCAACATAAGTTCAGACAGATGTCAGATGAACATTTCTGATGCATCATCCCTCTCTATCCTGAAACTGCTGTCTGCTGCCGTTGTCTGAGCCTTCAGAGCATAGTCGACTTATCGGTGAGTATTTCACTTGGGGTTCATTTCTGAAATGCAAACTAATTTTCACCAAGTGAGACTTAACTTACAAGTGTGAGATCTTATGCTTCTTAGCTATGTGCATACCTACGTGAGTATGCAGAGGCATTTTTGGCTAAGTCCTACTGAACAAAAGTAATTCTTTTTCAAATCGTGAGAAAATAGGAAACCAGAAAACTATTCAGAGGACAAAAATGTTGTTTCATTTGTTGACCTGAAGGAAAAATAGGGTTATCCTGCCATGAGAGAAATAGTAAATCCAAGGTCAGAAAAAGTGTGAAAAGTCTACTTGTCTAACTGGGAACAAAACCATTTGTGTACATGTAGTCCTTTGTTCTGGTTTCCAAACTTGAAAACCAACCCAGAACAATCAGGGAGTCATTCTACAAAATCTAGCAGGATGATTCCTTCCAATAATGCACCAAAAGGAAGGGGAGTATCAGTAATGACTTAGCAAAGCTAAAGGATCGAATGTCCAGGAAGTTTTAGCATTATCCAAGGGATATGATTTGCAATCTTTTCCCCCCAGTTGCTATTAAATAGCACAAAAATACAGAATTGCTGAAATTGAGAGTTGGCAGGAACCTCAATAGCTTACACATTCAAAAATGAACTACTTCACTAATATACCCACTTCCCTGGTGCTGATATTCTTCAGGGAAAAAGGCAACAGGATACATCCTGCTTCTCACTTCAGCCCCACCATAAGACAATTGTTGCTTATTGAATTTATATATCTCTCCCTTCTGTCTTCTTAGACCTGAAATTTTCTGTGTCATAGGCTCTAGAACTGGAAAAGATCTTAGAGATAATCAAATAGAATTCCCTCATTTCATAGGTAAAGAGACTTGCTCAGTTATCCAGGCAGTAACCAACAAAGTCAGTATTTGAACAGATAATCTGCTCATTGCAAATTTGTCATTCTTTCTGCTACACTGTACTTTCTCTTAGGAATATGTGAGAATAACTTGATTCCACATATCTTTTACAAAAGACTAAAAAACAAATAAAAAAAACCTCAAACTTTATAATGCTTTATTTTTTAAATGTTCCAAATATCTTTTCAGAAAAAGTTCTACTGTGTCCTTATCTTCCTTATTCCCATGAAGACAGGGCTAATTCCTTGTCAAAATTGTGAAATAGGCAAAATGTATTTTTGGCTCCTCGCTAAAATCTTCTCCATCTGACACTATTTCCCTTCCTCCAGGGCCCAGGACTCTCATCCTGACCTAGGTCCTTCCTGTCACTAAGTTTAAGGGAATTAATATATTACTCCTCCAAAGATTACCTGCATATTACAAAGTATCCTAGAACGGTCACTGCCTAAACCCAGGGGAATGCCTCTCTAAGAGTGGAATTTCAGGCATATGTAAGACAGGTAATTTGGGACAGAAGAATTGTTCTGACATTCCTTAAATTAGTCCATATAGTTGATTACCATAGCCTGCACCTAAGAATAGTTGAACTTGCAGACAGCACCAAAGGATTTGAGTAGTAGCTGACAAGAAAACTCTTAAAAATCTTTCCACTTTGGCACTTTGACAAAGACAGGGAAGCTGAGTAGTAGAGGTCCTAGGACCATTGATTTAGAACTAGATAGGTGGTCATATGGTCTAACCTCCTCATTTTACAAATAAGTAAACTAAGGTCAAAGAGGTTAAATGACTTACCCAAGTACCTACTGGTAATAAGCAGCAGTGCCAATATTGTAGATCCATGTCCTTTGATTCTAGTTCAAGTATGCTTTCTTTCCACCATCACACTCTTGCCCTTTAAGTGGCAGGTTAGAGACACCTAGTTAAAACCAGCCTTCTAAGGGGAGCTGTATTTCCTTTGTGTCTGATTTCCTTTTTCCTACACAACATCTCCCTTCAATAACACTAATAATCAAAAAGATTTCAAAACTGCATCCTATCCCAGCCTAACTGCTAGTAACATGATCTAGGTTTTAAACTAGCCTATTCTCTCTACCAGACTGCAAGGAAAATTATTTCAGGTACAAAGTAGCCAAAGACAGTAAAGTGTTTCTAGATCAAAACAATTCAGGATAGTCTGTTAAGTATAGTTCTATTTGCTTCATAATTTTGAACTGGATTGTAGGATTGAGGAAACTGCCACCTCATTCCCTTCCTCCTCTTCTCCCCTCTATTTCCCACTTCTCCCTCTTTTCCCTGCCCCTGACCCAGGAAGCTGAAGGATTTGACAAAGAAAGAGAAAACTATGTGAGACTAACCTTGATCTGAATACTTTGGATGGGTAGAGAAGGGAGCTGAGGAAACATTAGAAAGCACCTAGCATACCTTCCTCATTATAGATGAAAACACTAAAGTGCCTACTATGTGCCAGCATAGTAAGTGCTAGGGATACAAAGAATGAAAAGAATATGGACCCTGTTCTCAAGGAGTTCACATTCTAATGGGGGAGAGTTCAAGGGAATATTTCCTGGAAATTTCCCTATATAATCTGTAGAAAGCTGCTTGGCAAAAATGTAGTAGAAAGAACATTGAATTTGAAATCAGATCATCTAAATTGGAACCCCAGCTATAACATTTACTAGCTATGTGACTATAGAAAAGTAATTCAGAGTCTCAGCTTCCAAAATGGAAATAATAATTTTGTCACTACTTATCCTACAAGGTTGTTTTGAAGAAAGCAAGTTGTAAACAGTAAAGTGCTATATTATTATTTTGTGTTATTATTTTTTATGTAGCATATACGTCTTCAAGAAAATCTTTAATCCAATTTTATATTTAAAGTACCTAAAAGGTATATACAACCATGATTATATTTCTATAATTACAACATCAATACCTGCTTAGTTGGTCACCAGTTAATGAATTTATTAGGTATATTTCCTCATTAAAGATTGTCATGGAGACACTGTGATGTAGAGGTGGACCTACAGAAAAGAAATCATTTATCTTCTCTAGTATACAGGTACATGCCCTAGAGATAGACGAAAGAATAATATTTTGCACAGACAATGAGATAGCTGAATTAAGTGCTGGAGAAATGTTTTCTTATCTGTAGAATACAGGGAAGGAACTATAATCAAGGGTTCTTTGTGTGTGTGTGTGTGTGTGTGTGTGTGTGTGTGTGTGTGTGTGTGTGTGTATTATGGTACACATGTGCCCCCTTGGCAGTCTGGTGAAGTCTATGGACCCTTTCTCAGAAGAAATTTTTTTAAAAATTTATACTTAAAGGAAAGGCTCAATTTCAGTTAGAGATTGGTGAAAATAAACACATGGTTTTTTTCCTGATCCAAGCTCCCAGACCCCCTGAAACCTATCCATGGACCCTAAGATTTCAACCATAATCAAATCAGTTGCCAAATCTCGTTTCTAACTCCACATCATCTCTAATTCCTTCTCTCCACTTACATAGTCACTACCCTAGTTCATAACTTTGTCATTTTTCACCTAAATTATTGAAATAGCCTCCTAATTGATCTCCCTGCCTCTTTCTGCACTTCAATTCATCCTCCACACAGATGCCAAACCAGTTTTGCTAAAATGAGGGTTGATCATGTCTCTCTCCTACTGAATGAACTGCAATGGGTCATAGTAGATGCTTAACAAGTGGTTACTGATTGATTGTAGAACTAAGTAGCAAGGAAAGTCATTGTGAACACTATTGTGAATTTCTATAGATACTTTGGTCTATTCAATCATATGTGATTGGAAAATTGCCCCAGGTTTGGGTTAAATAAATATCAAGCAATCCCTTTTGTTGTTGTTTACTCATTTTTGGTCATGTCTAACTTTTTTTAATAAATTTATTTTCATATTTTTAGTTTACAACATTAAGTTCCACAGGTTTTTGAGTTCCAAATTTTCTCTCGCTCCCTTTCCTCTGCCCTCCCCTCCAAGAGAACATGTAATCCAGTGTAGTTTCTATATTTACCTTCACGTTGAACTTATTTACAAAATAGTCCAGTTGTAAAGAAGAATTATAACCAATGGAATGAATCATAAGAAAGGAGAAATGAAACCAAAAAAGAAGGAAAAAAGAGCAAATAGTTTGCCTCCATCTGCATTCAGACTCAGTAATTCTTTCTCTGGATGTGCATAGCTTTTGCCATCATGAGTCTTTTGGGGCTATCTTTGAACCTTGCATTGATGAGAGAAGTCAAGTCTATCAAAGTTGGTCCTTACAGATATCATGTGTCTGTAATTGTGTATACTGATCTCCTGGTTCTGCTCCCCTCACTCACATCAGTTCATATAAGTCATTCCAGATTGTAATGAAGTCCCTCTGCTCCTCGTTTCTTATAGCACAACGGTCTTCCATTACATTCATATACCATAATTTCTTTAGCCATTCCCTAATTGATGGATGTCCCCTTGATTTCCAATTCTTTGCCACCACAAAAAGAGCTGCTATAAATATTTTTGTACATACAGGTCCTTTTCCCAATTGTCTGATCTCTTTGGGATATAGCCCTAGAAATGGTATTGCTGGGTCAAAGGGTATGCACATTTTTATAGCCCTTTGGGCATAGTTTCAAATCACTTTCCAGAATGGCTGGATCAGTTCACAACTCCATCAACAATGTAGCAATGTTCCAATTTTCCCACATCCTCTCCAGCATTTATCATTTTCCTGTTTTTTCATGTTAGACAATAGAGAGCATTACAAAATGCAAAATGGATAATTTTGACTATGTTAAATTAAAAATATTTTGTATAAACAAAGACAATGTAACAAAGATTAGGAGGGAAGCAGAAAATCGGGGAAAAATCTTTACAACCAATGTCTCTGATAAAAGCCTCATACATAAAATATACAGGGAGCCAAACCAAATGCATAGGAATGCAAGTCATTCCCCGATTGAGAAATGGTCAAAGGATATGAACAGGCAGTTTTCAGAGGAAGAAATTAAAGATATTTATAGTCATATGAAAAAATGCTCTAAATCACTATTGATTAGAGAAATGCAAATCAAAACAACTCTTAGGTACCACATCTCTCCTGTAAGATTGGCTAACATGTCTAACTTCACGACCCCCTTTTTGGGGTGGGGGAGTTCTTGTCAAAGATACTAGAATGGCTTGCCATTTCCTTCTCCAGCTCATTTTACAGATGAAGAAACTGAGGCAAAGTTAAGTGACTTTCCCAGGGTCACATAGATAGTAAGTATCTGAGACTGGATTTAAACTCAGGTCTTCCTAACTCCAGGTCTGGCATCCATTCATTATGCTACCTAGCAGCCCAATGAGCAATCCCTACATGAAAGTTTTTCTTAATGAGGCACTGTAGTTAAGTACAAAAAGTCTATGGACTTTCCAAAGTTTGTGCTCTTGTGGTACAGATTCCAAGAATCCAGGATCATCTACACTCTAAGATAAGAAATTTTTGCAGGACCTCACTGGTGAGTCAACTTCCTGCCCCTCTCCCCCCACAACTTTACTAAATATGTGACTTTGGACAAGTTTCTTCATATAGATGAGATGGAAATAATACAAATGCACAGAATTGTTATAAGGAAAGTGCCTGGAAAACCTTAAATGTGAGTTACTATCCTTTGTTCTCTTTAGGACCTCCTAGCATTCCACTCAGATTGGCTCCTTTTTCACCTTTGTATTAAACAGAGCTCAGGATTTGAAGTGAGGAAGACCTTTTTTCAAATCCAGCCTCAGACACTTAGTAGCTTTGTGATCCTGGACAAGTCACTTAAACTCTTTCAGTCTCAGTTTCCTCATCCATAAAGTGGACACTATAATAGCACTACCTCCCAGGGTTTTCGTAGAGATCAAATGAGATAATATTTGTAAGTGCCTGGCAAATCTTAAATGCTATAAAAATGCTTGGTTATTATTATCAACTTCTGTGATTTCATACTTAATCAGAGCATACCAAAGGGTGGTCAAGAGTCTAAGACTGGATCGTCACAACCTTGAATGAGAGAAATTACAGCTGCTTGGGCATTGAAGAAGTATTATTCTCCCATGTCACCACATACCAAAAGAAATGTTTTATATTCTAAACTTAAGAAATATCAAATAAAATGAGCATTAACATATACAAAGCAAAGCAGATAATGAGAATTATACATGAAGCCATGAATGCCCATTAAATAGATCCTGCTTTTCCTTTTAAATAAAGAATTCAATATGTTTTAGAACCTGTTCTGCTCATCTATGTGTCTTTTTAAACTTCTGTGAATTTTTTAAGTTTCAATGACTGTCTTTTTTCCTTTTCTTCTTTCTTTGGCAACACTATTGTTAACCTCCATTTCTTCCCACTTCTCCTCATCACCCCCTTCCCTGCCATTAAAATAAAAAAGTAAAACAAAACCAACACAATAAATAAGTACGGTCAAGCAAAACCAATCCTCTCTGTTAGAAGGTGGGTAGTATGCTTCATCAATGGTCCTCCAGAATTGTGGTTGGTTCATTAATCAAATTTCTTAAGTATTTCAAAGCTGTTTTTCTTTACAATGTTTTAGTTACTGTATAAATAGATCTCCTGGTTCTGTTCATTTCACTCTGCATCAGTTCATACAACTGTCCTAGGACTTTCTGAAACTATCCCTTTCATCATTTCTTATAGCCCAATAATATTCCATTATATTTTTATACCACAACTTGTTAAATCATTCCCCAACAGAGGATCAAATCCTTAGTTTCCAGGTTTTTTTATATAACAAATAGAGTCCCTATATATATTATTGTATATATGAATCTTCTTATCTTGAACTCTTTGGGGTATAGGCTGAGCTATGCTGGTAAATGTTTTAACAATGAGCTCTCTGGGCAAAAAAAAAAATACATACATGACACGCTTTAACATTTAATCTGCATTATTAACCCCTCTTCAATCACTTTCTTAGACTAAATCAAGAAAACCATAAATCAGACCCTCATTTGTGGTGTTTGCTGATTTCCAAAGGTATAAATGCTTACACTGAAAAGTTAACCATCCACTAGTGGGAGCTAACTCCAGCACAGAACTGGTACAGGCCTCATAATGCTAAAAACTTACTTTCCTTAAGTGTAGATCTGATAATGTCACTCCTCTACTCAATAAACACCAGTGGCTCCCTACTGATTCTAGGATCAAACATTATTTCTCATCTTTTTTATTTCCATTTTTTGTGTAAGTTTTATAAAGAGCATAATTATCAGTACAGTAGTATGTGTATATATTTTATATGTAACTATGCACGTATGCGATCTGGAAGTGCATGCTCGAATTTCTTATTGTGGGACATCCTGTCCAAAAAAGAAATATGGAGACCATGGGAATAGTGGCCAGAGTGTTAGAGCTGCAGTCAGGAAAACTGTTGTTGGTAGTGTTACTTCTAATTCTTCCTGACCCCATTGGGGGTTTTCTTGGCAAAGACATTGGAGTAGTTTTCCATTTCCTTCTCTAGTGGATTAGGACAAACAGATTAAATGACTACCACGGTCACACAGTTAGTGATTGTCTGAGGTCACATTTGAACTCAGACCTTCCTGCTCCAGACCCAGTGCTCTATCCACTAAGCTACCTAGCCATCTCAAGGAAATCTGTGTTTAAATGCAAATTTAAGCTCAGAAACAATGGCACCACTCTTAACTTTTTATGAGTCTCAAGCATTTAACCTTGGGAAACTCCCTAAAACATAAATTATAGAGAATTTGCTATCAAGTCCTTTATATATGTAGAGGGTATATTAAATACATGATTTTATTATTATAATGTTTAGAAGGTAGCACAAAAATGAATTTTTTCTTTCCTTTATTACAACAATAAGGTTTTAAGTAGAAAAGTTTTTGGATTTGGAATTCAAGCACAAACCTGGGTTTGAATCCTGATTCTTCAAATTGCTTTGGGTGAGATCCTAAACAAGGAACTTGACCACTCTGGTCTTGATGTACTTCAGTAAAATAAAGAAGTAGAAATAATGTGTAAGGCCTCTTCCAACACTAAATCTTATGAACTCTTACGTTCTTTCTTCCTTTCTACAGGCACAGTTATCCAATTCTCTTAGGAGCACCAAAGACACCAGCCTCCAGGTCAGCTAACTCCTTCTGTATGACTTTTCCTAATCTAAATGAAAGAGGGGAGCATATGGACTAAAGCAATGGTGTCAAGCTCAAATAGAAAAGTTGGCCCTCTAACTCTTACATAAGGAGCCCTGCTAGCCACATAATTACTTAGAAAACCATGTGTTAACATTATCTATGTTCTATTGTATTTTTACTTAATGAGAGAAACAAAACCTACAACGGAGATTTGGGCTAAAACTCTATTAAAGTGATGTGACATGAATGATAAATCAGCAAAAGAGATTTATAGGGAATGGGGAAATGGGTAGAGGTAGAACCAAGAGAGAACAGGGTCACAAAATCCCAAATAGAGTAGAAAGTGTCAAATACTATAGCAAGATTAAAAAAAAAAAAGATAAGGATTGAGAAAAGGTCATTAAATGTGTCAATTAACCAATGATTAGTAACTTTGGAGAGATTAGTTTCAGCTAAGCAATGAGATTGAAAACCAAATTGCAAATGACCCATCCAGGGAACAAGATATTTCTAACTGGATGCTCCCACAGCCACAGCCTATTCCTCTCCTTAAAGTGTACGAATGAAAGTTACAGATTATCTAAACTGTCATTCTGGATCCTTCTGGATCTTTCTAGATCTTTCAGTGGCATTTTTTAAACATGGACACCTTCATGTGAACCTCAAAAACAAAATAAAACACAGATGTAGTCAAACGCCAAATTAATTGGCAAATGATTCACTTCAAAATACATTGTCTTTTAATTATATTTGAAACTTTTTCCCCACCAATAGTACAAACCTTTTCTCACTCAGTACCTTTTGCAACTAAGAGCTTATGAGTTTACAGCTGATCAGCATTAGGGGTTTAGCCTTTTGACCACAAAACAGAGAATATCATAAATGCCATCAGAACTATAATAACATCCTATTTCTTTTCTGTCTTTGTCCCTCTTTCTTCCCCACTATAGGGCATAATGCTGTTTCCTGCTCAATTTCTGTTCCTACTGCTACTTCTAGGAACCTCGAGAACAGGCAACTCCCACAAGCTGTACCAGACAGAGTCCATCTTCAGCTGTATTAATACAGCCCTATCTGGGACTAAGAGTCAGCTAGGTGATGAGTCCTCACTGAGCAAGAGGAGCTTTGGTTACATTCCCAGTGAGGATCTATCATCTGAGGAGGAAGACAAAGAGGAGAAAGAAAAGGATGAAGAGGACAAGGAGAAAAGAACTTTATCTGGGGTTGGTGGTGGGATTGGCACAGGGATTGAGGGCACCCGGTATAAGTACCAGTCGCAGGCACAGCTAACGAGGAAGCTATACCAGAACAAGGCCCAGAGCGATAGGCGCACTAAATTCACCCTGTCTCTTGATGTCCCTACCAACATTATGAATATTCTCTTCAATATAGCCAAGGCCAAGAACTTGAAGGCCAAAGCAGCTGCCAATGCTCACCTTATGGCACAAATTGGGCGAAGGAAATAAAAATGCTTCCAGAAGGAGTCAAGCAGAAGCTGTAGGGAGTGAGAGGCATGGCTTTTAGAGAGGCTAAGCATATATTTAGGGTAAGGGGAGATGAAGGGTTGGGTAATCTAATTGGTGTTTGTAGTTGGGACCTACCCCTGATTAATATATGTCACTTTTTCCCTCCTGGATCTGCCTAGTGACTACCTTTTCTCTGTACATCTAAACAAAATTGTATTTTTTAAGTTTTAAAAGTCCCAGTTGCTAATGCCTCTTACAACCTGCTATGTTTCCTTCCTCCACCCCTCTGACCTTAGACAAAGTTAATGTTTCTCTTTTCCCTGAGCCTCTCCCATTCAATCCCTTATCTATGAAGAGAATTAACAAGGTTTGTCTCTTTCTCACCCTATCCTACACCTTCTTCCTCCTGACTTTTCACTGTCTCTCACCCAAATCCCAGTTCCCCAGACCATATTAAAACCAATATATCTTGAAATCATTCTGACTTGAGTTCTTTTTTCTGCTGTATTTCATTCCCACTGTCAAGAAAAATTAAGCCTGATGGGTCTGGTCACTTGCTAGTAGACTGACTTCCTACTCAATACCAAAAAGAAGGCAATGTATATTTGTGCTTTGGGGAAAGTTTGTGGTGTGTGATGGTTGTGTATGTGTGGTGGTTGTGGTGAGGGGATGCTGAGAGAGGCTAGGCTGGCTTTAGATTGTATAGGCTGCTACCACTTGGATCGAAGCCATTCCCAATACCAGGAACCACCATGATAATAAGCTAGATCAATATCTGAAAGGGGCTAAAGGGGAAAAACCATTTCTGTGAAGAACAAATGACAAAGAGAGAGAAAACATGGAAAATGTGCTGTATTTGAAGTCAGAAGATCTGAGTTCAAATCCAGGCTCTGACACTATCTCTGTGGTCTTGGTCAAGTCACTTAAAGTTTTCTGAGCCTCAATTTCCTAAACTGTAAAATGAGGGGTTTAGACAAGATTATTTCTAAGGGGTCTTCCAGTTTAATTTTTATCATCCTATGACAGAACCATAGGGCAATACTTTTAAAGCACCTTCCCTTCAACAGATAACTCCGTTAAGACTCAAAGGGAATATCACAAAATCACAGAATTTGAGAGTTAGAAGGGACATTTGGTCTACCTCACACCTTAAAAGCATCCCCAGTACAACATACCCAACAAGTGACCATCCAACCTCTGCCAAAAGACCTCCAAGTAGGTAACACCCTTCATGTCCTGAGGCAAGCCGTTCAATATAAAGATTCCTCTAATTGTTAGGAAATTTTTCCTGGCCTCAAAGTCTAAATTTCCTGGTCCTGCCTTCTGGAGCCCCTTTCACACAACAGCCTTTCAGATATTTGAACACAGCTATTGAGAGGCAGCATGGTATATGGGAAAGAATTCCTACTCTGAAGTTAGAAGAGAACTTGGGAACAAATATTCCCTCTAATGCTTAGTATTTTTGTGAGTTTGGGTAGATCACATTGCTGCCCTGAGTCTTAGTTAACTCATCTGCAGAATAAGTTGGAGAGGTCCCATTCAGTTCTTGAACTCTTTCCCAAGTCTTCTTCTCAAGGCTAAGCACTTACAAATGTTTCTTTAACTGATTCTAATATAACATGGACTCAAGGACTTTGCCATGCTAGCTGCCCTTCTTTGCATAACCTCTGGTTTATCAGCATTCTTATATTGTGCAGCCTCACACTGAACATAATATTCCAGATGAGTTTTGACCAGGTCAGAGTATAAAGAAATTGTCGTTTCCTTATTTCGAGAGCCAGCTCTCTGGCTCTCATTGTAACCCAGGATCACATTAAGCCATTTTGGGGCTTCCAAACCACACTGCTGACGAACTTTGAACTTTAAGTCCACTAGGAGTCCTGGAGTTTTTCCATACTAATTGCTGTCTAACCATGTTTAATGAATTTCATCTTATTAAATTCAGTCCAAAGCTCTAGCTGTCAAGATATTTTGGAATCCTAATGAGCATACCATTTACACTTTTAACCAAGTCATTAACCAAAATGTTAAATAACACAAGATTAAGTAAAGATCCTTGGAGTACTGGAGATTTTTTGCCATGTTGACATTCAACCATTAATGGCCACTTTTTGAGTTCAGACGCGCAACCAATTTTGAATACAATTAATTTTACTATTTTCTAATCCATATTTCTCCCTATTCTTCACAAGAATAGTGTGAAACTTTATCAAAAGTCTTGCTAAAATCTAGATAAACTATATTAAACTATAGTCTCCTCATCCACCAGTTTTATAACCCCATCAAAAATGGAAAAATGGTTACTTTGATATAACCTATTTTTGCTGAATTTTAGATGACGCTTTATAATCACTGCTTGATGATCTATTCCAGAATTTTCCTTGAAACTGACATCAAGATTATTGGCCTATAGTTTTAATGTTCTATACCCTTTTTTTAAAAAAAATTGGGACATTTTTCCCTTTTCCAATTTTGTGTGGTACCTCTCCTATTTTCTACAGTCTCCCAAACATTGCTGACAATGGCTCAGCACTCGAATCTGAAAATTTATCTGGGTCAAGTGACTTTAAATCACTAGGTCAACAAGGTAGAAATCTTGGGTTCAAATCTTGTCTCTAACATTTAGTACTTTTGTGTATTTCATATCAACTTATTTAGTTTTTTGTATCAACTCCCTGTTAGCCTATTTTGTTCTATTATTTTTAGTGTGAAAAAAACCATTCTACTTGGCAGAGAAAACAAAAGCAGAACAGGATGGCCCATTCTTAGTGAGCAGCTCTACCTTCTCTCTGTTGTTGATTATAGTCCTGTTCACCCCAAGCAAAGTTTCTATCTTTCTTTGATCTGCCTTTTTCTTCCAATATAGCAAAACAACCCCCCCCCAAAAACCCCACCTTTTTGTAATCTTCGACTTCCTCCAACTTCAGCTCATTCTGAACTTTAGCCCTCTTGATATGATTTTTACAGGATTATTCCAGACTTTCATATTCATCCTTGGTTACCTGGCATTTCTTCCATCTTCCATCTTCCATCTTCTTTTTCAAATCGAAATTGATTAGTGAGTTTCCTTGACATCTTATTGGACTTTTTAGACAAGTCTCATTTTCCTCTTCTTTGGAAATGTTGCCCTGTAAGTCTTCAGGATTTCATTCTTGATTATCTCCAGACCCTTCTTATCACTAATATTCCTACCTGTGAGACACCTGGGTATTAAAGTGCTAAGGCTAAATGAAGTTTTTCTCATATTCAACAACTGGATTTGCCAAAGGAAGAGCTATTTTCTTTTTTTTTTTAATTCTTTTTTTTTAGTTTTTTTTTTATTTTTACTTTACAACATTCAATTCTACATAATTTTGAGTTCCAGATTTTCTTCCCTCTCTCCCCCCCCCTCCCCAAGACAGCATGGAATCCCATATAGCTTCCACATGTAACTTCGCATTGAATTAATTTACACATTAGTCAAGTTATGGAGAAGAACTGTGATCAATGAAATGAATCATGCAAAAGAAGAAACAGGACCAAAAAAAAAACCAACCCAAAAACAAAAACAAAAGAGAGAAAAAGAAAAAAAAGGGGGGGGCAGGAAATGCTAGCATGAAGTGTGCCTCAATCTGCATTCATACTTCATAGTTCTTTCTCTGGGTGTAGATAGCATTCTCCATCATGAGTCCTTTGGAGTTGCCTTTGTACCTTGTGTTGCTGAGAAGAGCAAACTCTGTCAGGGTTGGTCCTCACAGAATCCATATATCTTTGGTTGTGTATAATGTGGGAGAGCTATTTTCCAATGTGAAGTTTCTAACTAGCTCTGCACCTTTCCAAATTCTTGGATTTCTTCACCTGACTTCTTAATATCCGATGCTACAACATCCTTCTCTTCCTTTTCCTATCTTATTTCTTTTGAATAATGTATACCCATCCAGAGCCATAGTCTATTCATGGGTTAATTTTTCTTCTTGCTTTAGGATATTTAGTTCTTCTTATTTGTTGCAAAAACTTTGAGCATTTGGGTCTCATTACTTTCTTGGGTGTTGTGCACTTCTAGGTGTCTCATATAGTATTTTTCATTCTTTATAATTATTCAATATACCATCTGGCTTGGCAGATATACATAGGCAACCTTCTTCCTCCTCCATCCTTTTTAGATCCTTTTATCTTTGATTATATTTTTATTGACTAACTGACTGAATTGCAAACCACCAGGCAAATGAATTATTACCACCCCTTTTGGGGTAGATTCCACCCCTGACCAGTAATCTATTATCAATATATTTTAAACCATGGTCCAGAATTTGTTCCCCTTGGACTCTTCCTTGACAAACAACAAAATAACAAATTAAACTCTCATTTGTAGTGTTTTCATTCACACAGATTTGCACTGTCTGAGCAAGTTCTAAGTTCTAGAGCTCCTGGACAGTCAATCACGACTATCTTTGGTGCCACGGTTGCAAGAACCTCCTTGCAGGGTACTCATCTGCTATAAGAAGCTTCCTTAGAATTGGGAAATACTTTATGCTGAGCACCTGATTTAGGAACTCAAGAGTTTGCAAACTCACCAAATAGCTGAATAATCAGGATTGCTGCTCACTGACCTGCACTGAAGAAAGGAAACAGAAGGGCAAAAGAAACAGCCAGGGATTCAAGGCACATAGGAGGCATCTATGGACTTCAAGCTACAATTACCACTATGGAAGAAAAAGGAGAAAGGAAAATACAGTTATTCTCACCTTTTACGCTCTTCCCACCCCACACCAATAAGTCCATTATAGATAAAGTGCTAGAAAGCAAAGCCATGTCATTGTATCCTTTTCATATTGACCAAAGAGTAAGGAGGTTCCTCAATAAGAGCATGTCCTCAATAATATTCAGAGGCCAGTCACCTTTAATATATTGACTCTTCCTCCCCAGTCATTGTAGAGAAATCAGGAGGAGTCTATTATATGCTGATCCCAGCGAAGAGATAGAAAACACATGCCAGCTCCTTTGGGGCTCTAGTTTGACAAATCAAGGTTTTTTTCTCAAAATGCCCCAACATATGCAAAGAATCTGGAGTTAAAATGGTAACACAATCTTCTGATAGGGACATATTTCAGAGGGCCACTAGGACAGTTATACCAAAGAAGACTCAGGAGCCCAGTTAGTCAATAAACATTTATTAAGCCCCTACCATGTGCCAAGCACTGTGGTAAACGCTAGGGGTAAAAAGAAAGGCAAAGGACTCTCAAGGAGCTTACAATCTAATGATGACTACAACATGTAAAGAAATATGTACAAACATGCAATATATAGGATAACAAGGAAGTAATTAAAAGAGAGAAGATGATAGAATTAAGAGGGATTAGGAAAGGTTTCCTATAGAAGACAGGATTTTAGTCGGAACTTAAAAGGAAGCCAGGGAAGTAAGGTGGCAGAGATGAGGAGGGAGAACCCTCCAGGCAGAGATACAGTCAGAGAAAATAACTGGAGTGGGGAGATGGAGTGTTGTGTTCTGGGAACAGCAAGGAGATCAGTATAATTGAGTCACAGAATAATTGGGGTGTGTGTGTAAGATCTAAGGAGACTGAAAAGGTAGGAGGAGAGCAGGTTATGAACACCAAAGAGAGGATTTTTAAAGGTGATAGCAAGTGGAGTTTGTTGAGTGGAGAGGGGGGCGGGGAGAGGGAGGAGGGAGGGAGGGAGGGAGAGAGAGAGAGAGAGAGAGAGAGTGTGAGAGTGTGTGTGTGTGTGTGTGTGTGTGTGTGACATGATTGGATCTTCACTTTAGGAAAATCATTTTAGTGGTCAAATGAAGGACAGATTGGAATGGGAGAGAATTGAGGCAGTCTCTTGCAATAGTCCAGGGATAAGGAGATGAAGCCTGCACTAGGGTGGTGGCAGTGTCTGAGGAGAGAAAAGGGTGGATATTCAAGGAATGTTACAAAGGCAAAATCCAGAAGACTTGGCAACAGATTGTATAGAGAGGTAAAGGGGTGAGAGGTAGCGAGGAGTGGAGGATGACACCTAAGTTGATAGCCCAAGGACTGAGAGGGTGGTGCCTTCCACAGCACTTCTTAAACTATGAGTCGCCACTCCATATGGGGTTGTGTAACTGAATGTGGGGGTCATGGAAAATTTGGCAACAGTAAAAGGTTTCTGAATGTGCAATAACCAAAACTTAATTCAAAATCAAACACATAACGAATCCAAAGTGTTTCTGGCAGCACTTGACCATGTTGCATTGTGCAACTTCACTGTAGCCTTGGTTCTGAATACACAACACACACACTTTGCATTGTGCATGCCATCACTCCACACAATGCCAACAAACACTGCCGGAAACTCCTTGGCTCAGATTTAAGACTATTGTGTTATGAACTGCAGTGTTTTTACTGTACATACAAAAATCATTCAATGAATTTTGGCTTGGGATTAGAACAGAATTTCCAATAATTTCTGAAACGGCCCTAAACATATTTCTACCATTTTGTACTACCTATTTATGTGAAGCAGCCTTCTCAGCACTGACAATTATAAAATCAAAATATCAATCAACACTGAAAAATGTTCAAGATGCTCTACCTCCTGCAGTATCAAATATTCCTCCAAGATGTAATTCTTTATGTAAAACTAAACAAGCATATCCATTTCATTTGCTTTCATCTTTAATAAATGATAAAATTATATATATGTATATATATATATCAAAGAATTGTTTTAAAATTAATTTCTTTATGATTTATTGTTGATGGAGGATCTTTCCCACAAATTTCAGGAACCCAGTCCTTGGTATTCACCTGAGGCCTCTGGCCCATCCCAGTATAATCCTTCCAACTGTCCCTTCATTGTGGCCCTGACCCAGACCAGCCCTTCATTCTGTTACCTCCAGACTACCCCAGGCTGCTTGCCACTCCTAGATCCCATACAGATCTTCCTACAATCTTTCTATATAAAATATCAATCTTACCCCCACTAAATTACACAGATTCTTAGAATCTGGCCTGCTTGTATTGGCATCACAAATACCACAGACTCACTAGAAATCTCACCCACCCAACTGTTGTCATAACAAACTCACTACTTGAACTGAAAGAAGGTTTGAGTGGTCAAATTCTTTGAAGCAGACCCACCCTGTACCCTTGTATTTCAGAGTTCCTAACATCATCATATTTTGGTTCCCTGAATGGGAAGCCTGCCTGATCCCCTCAAGCCCTTCACCAGCTAAGATTAAAAGGTATGTAAGCCTCCTCTCTCTTTCTCTCTCTCTCTCTCTCTCTCTCTCTCTCTCTCTCTCTCTCTCTCTCTCTCTCTCTCTCTCTCCCTCTGCAGTTGAGGTCACTCCCCAAGCACCTAGGAAGGCTTGGAGGTACTTTTTGAGTCTGATGTTCACAGGTTCCATTCCAGTATGATGGTTATGAGGCCATCTCGGACCTGGGGCATATCTTCTGCAGAATGGGGGATGCCCCATCTGGAAGTGTATGCCCAATTCTCTAGACTGCTAGGGAATTGGGAAAACTGCAGGTGCTTTTTGGTTTCCTGAGGCTGACTCCCTCTATACCCTGGGATCCTCTTTTTATATATATATATATATATTTTTTGGAGGGGAGAAGGCAAGGCAATTGGGGGATTTGAACTTAGGTCCTTTTGACTCCAAGGCCAGTGCTCTACTTACTATGCCACCTAGCTACACCTAATCCTCCTTCACAGAGACTCTCTAATGATTGGCTTTTATACCAGGGCAAATTTAAATTTGACATGTAAGATCTGGTAAGGTTTTCCCAAAGCTGTGATTAGTGAAACTTGCTGTTTGAGGTAAAAACTCATGGGACTGTAACTGATTTTAAGTTGTCTGACGGATCATAATAATCCGTCAATAATCAATAGTCAATAATACACCATCTGATAGAACTGCCACAAGCTTCTCAGAGAGAATATGATACAGATGAAAGTCTGCATCTGAAAAAAGCTGAGAGGACAGTTCTAGCCTCAGTCTAAGATGGGATCCTCTTGAATCAGTTTCTCCATTGTGTTCCTTTGAAAAGTAACATTACCCCCTGGCCATTCCCAAGCCTGGCTATGAGGTGGAATTGACAAATCTGGTCCCTGCTTTACCCTCTTATAGCAAATTTCTATAATCAGAGTAAATGGTCCGTACATTAGTACTCAAGCTTATCATCTGCCTGCCTGCATAGTCACGTGAATTATTATCCCATAGACTAAGGCTGGGATAATAAAATGTGTATTTAAGATCTGAGCTATTCAACCCAAAGTTATATTCCTTTCTATATCCTAAAAAACTTAGTAATTGGTTTATTCTATTAATTATTCAAGCTAAATCAGAAAACTAAATCAGAAACATCTACAGTTTAGTTTGGGGAAGAGAATTTCAGTACAACCAATTTTCTTGAGGTATTTGGCCTATTTGGCCTAGTCATTACTTAAGTATCCTTCCAAGTCTTATGTTGGAGTAAGACTGAGTGTCTGGCAAATTCATCTGTGTAACTATTGAACCCAGGGGTGGAAAATGTCTACCTGCAAAAGTGTTGTTACTTCCCAGTAGCCTCTGATCTTCCTAAAGGAATTAGAATCAGAGTAGAAGCTTAGGGAAGTAACAAGATCAGATAATCCTGGGTGCCAGATGTAAATGATTCTAATGGGGCTCTAGCTTTCTTTCTTTGTTTTCCCTCATTATGACATCACTTTTAATTCTCCCTATATTTGGGTCCTGCATATTGAACTGCTTGTCAGATTTTCGTCTTCCAGGCCATTCACCTACAGTTGGTAGCAAACAGTGGGTACCAGCCAATGTCCCCCCATCTTCCCCTAGATACAGCCTGTGCTTGGTTCCAGTCAAACTCCTCTCCAGGACTCCCTCCAGTCAGGGACAGTGCCATAGCCCTTGCCAGCATGAAGCAGTTTCAAAAGCCAAGACCTTTGCCCATCACTCCAAAAGATTTTGAGTCCCATTTGTTTGAGGGGGGAACAATGAGGGAATGGGATCTGGACCCCACTCCCACCTGAAAAGGAAAAGCCCTTGATCTTTCCCACAAATTTCAGGAACCCAGTCCCTAAGGTTGCCTGAGGCATCCAGGCCACCCCACCCCAGTCAAATAATCCTTTCCACCATACTTTCATTGTGGCCCTACCACTTAACTCCTTCCTTTGTCTCCACCTGTCCCACCCCAGGCTACTTGCCACTCCTAGATCCCATCCAGATCTTCCCACAGTCTTTCTATATAAAAATATCAATCTTATCCCCATCAAATTGTGCAAATTCTTAGAATCTGGCCCACTTTATTGGCATCACAAATACCATAGATTCTTAGAATCTTGCCCACCTAACCAGCATCATAATAAACTCTGACCAAAAGAAGGCTTGAGTGGTCAAATTCTTTTGAGGTAGACCTACCCCCTGCCCTTGCATTTTGGGGTTCCTAGCACCCCTAAGCCACGACGGTATCAGTAAATGTTTTATTTGTATACCTATCTTATATATTCCCAGAGGTGCATAAAAATTTCTCAGGCAAAAAGGGGTTACAAGTAGAAAAAGTTTAAGAAGTCCTGACCTACATATAAGAGAAGTATGAAAAGGAAAAGGGTTTAGGGACAAAAATAATGAGTTGGAGGTGTCTGAAAAGACAGCAGAGAGGTTAGGTCTGGACAAATAGATCTGAGAGTCATCAGCATAGAAATGTAATTAAATCCATGGGAGGTGAGGGGTTCACCAATTGAAGTAATATAGAAGGAGAAGAGATGGACTGCCCCAGTATAAGGAATTATACAATGATGAAATATTTGCATGGTAGTAGGTGGGAAAGAAATTTGTCCTCTCAGAACCCTAATATCTTCAAGGATGAAGTAAATAAGACAGAAGGCCTATGAGCAGCTTTGCTATATTTTGATCATCTTAAGAAAAAAAAGACAAGAGATATAAAAAAGAATATATCAGGAAAGAAAGAGGGAAGAAGCAGGTAGACCTTACAATGTCATATAATTGGTTTGCATAAGATCATACAAACATGGAGGAAGGGGTGAGAGGAGTTGCTTGCTGTTTGTCCTTCATTCTCAAAGAAGACCATGACATCAGGGAAGTGATGCCATGACATTCAAGTGAATTGGATTTAAGTGAGGGAGGGCTGTGCAAAGTCACCAGGCTCAATTTCTCTTCCAGAGCCATCTGGGTCCAGTGGCCAGATATGGATCAGGACAACTGGAGATGGCCCAGGATGCAGTGGGGGACTTTGGCCTTTTCAAGCTAAGTTCTTTAACAAGTCTCAGTTTGACTGAGGTAGTGGCCATTAAGTGATTAAGGCTTAAAAAATTAGTCAAAGAATGGTCTTGTAAAATAAAATCAATCTTGGAGGGGAAGACCCTCAGGGTCTCTGGCCAAAACAGAACCCAAATAGTGACCAATATACACATGAACTCACTTTCATCTGAACTGAATAAAGTAGGGTAGAATATCACCTCCTCCCCAAACACATACACACACACACACACACACACACACACACATTTGGTAAAGAAATTAAACTTATTAGAAATGAAGAAGCATTAAACTCAGGAAGGAATCAGGAGAAACAGAGGTGGGGAGAGGTGGGAATTAAATAAGAAGGTAGCTTCGTCAAGGGATTGATTAAAGAAAAATAAACTCCAGCTCTAGAGGGTGAACTGTGAAGAAGGGAATAAAAGAAAATTAAGAAAGGATAAGAACCTGTAATCAGGGACTGGGCAAGGGGGAGGAGAAAAAGGAGAATAGAATATGCAAGCAGAATCTATCAAATATAGGTATCTAGTGTTGAGCACACTCTTCCTCTCTCTTATCTTCTTTGTAAAAAAAAAAAGAGGGAAAAAATAAAAAGTATAGAGATAAATACACAATAATTATTATGAATGTAAATGGGATTGAACTCACCCCTAAAATGGAGGATGGTAGCAGAATATATTAGAAAGCAGAATTTAACCATATGTTGTATATAAGTGGCACACTTTAAACAGAAAGATCCTGTAACATACAGTGCACACACCAAACTGACTTACTGTTATTTATTCTAACTAGTGAGATATCAGTGATGAAGTTTAGACTGTGGGAGCCCCCTTGAACTTCGCTTGAATCTTCCCACTAGATGACGCATTTGCCTGAGGCCATAAGCCTTTCATCATTGCTATCCCCAAATCTCTAGGCTAAATTACTCTTAACCTAGCCTAGCCCTCCATTGTCTGGCTAGTTTCCAGCCCTGATCCTATCAAAATGTCTATGCCCAAATATGTTATCCTTGAACTAGCCTAGCCCTACATTGTCTGTTATCTCCAGGTAGCCTTCAGCTACTTCCCACCCTTAATCCAATTCCTGGAGTCTGACTTCTAGTTACCCCAGTCCCATCAAGCTCCTCCTTAGACTCCTCCTCAAGACTCTCCCTAAACCACTCTTCCCATCACCCCAGGAACACCCTAGATCCCTCCCACAATCTTTGTGTATATGAGTTTCATCTTGCCTCCATGAAGGTGCTAATCTGGCCCACTTATGAAAACAAGCATCACAAAGGGCGAGATTTCTAAAGACAACCCAACAAAGCAAAATCTATTATGCTCTTGGTGGGCTCAAAAAAATAGGGATAGAAATCATGACTTCAAATGTGTCAAGTAAAAACAGACTTCATTAAAATAAGGAAACTCCACTATGCTTAAGGAACCACAGAAAATGAACTTAAATCAATACTTAACATATACGTACTAAACGGCATAGCATCTAAATTCTTAAAGGAAAAGTCAATTGGTTTAAAGGAAGAAAAAGATAGTAAAATCATAATATAATATTTGGCGGTCTCAATGTAATCCTCTCAGATCTAGACAAATCTAAACAAAAGATAATTTAAAAAGAAATTAAAAATCTGAATGGAATTTTGGAAAAATTAGATGTGGCTACAGGATCATATATCTAGAGTTAGAAGGTGCCTTATAGGTCATCTAGTCTAATGTCTGGTATTAATATCTAATTTCTGAATGGTAGCAGAAGAGCTTATAAATATTTCTTAATTGTATGCAGTACCTTTGCAAAACGTTGTCCAGGTATTAGGGAATAAAAATTCCACAAGCAAATGCAGAAAAACAAAACATTTGATACATCTTTTACTGAACGAATGCAATAAAAATTACATCCAGTAAAGGACATTTAAAGAAAAGATTAAAAATTAAATGCAGGCTAAATAATTACATCCTAAAGAAGTGATAAGTCAAAAGAACAAATAGAAAGTTTCCTTTAAAAAAAAAAATGACAAGTCAATTTAGCAAAGCAGACTGCCTTCAATGCCTGCCATTTTCACATGTGGGGTGCATAGATATTCACTGTTTAAGTTGAGGAAAGAACAAAGTACCCTAGTTATAAAGGTCTAATCCCATCCTGGGTCAACAGAGGAAGGAGCCTGTCAGTGGATGACAACTCTCACTGAAGTCAAGGTCCAGTCCAGAAAGGAAAGCAGTCCAAATGCAATTTCTCAGAATACTGTACATTGATTTTATCCCAGCTCTGTCTCTAGAATCTCAGTTGACTCTTCCTGCCCCACCTTGTTTTATTCAAAATATACCCAACCGCTATACATGAACTCAAACAATAAATGATGGAAATTACCCCAGCTGTAGTTCTGATAATTATAATTTTATTGCCTCTTCCTTCCTAGGTAATTTAAGTGTCAATAGAATTATAAAGCAAAGAATTTATGGCCAGCTATTAAGCATTAACCAATAAAAATCTAGGTTGGGGACAATGTCTTACTCATTTTTTTGATTCTCCCACTTGTCCTGATATTTTTGGTGCTTGATTACTAAAATGAATTGAAATGATAGTTGGATAGATCCCACTGGCAAGCCAGGGGATTTTGAAACTCTGTAGATTCAAGGATAGACTGACCTTTAGAAAGAGAGATTTCTGCCAGGACAGAAATGTGTGCATAGGCTTGGCAGTAACAGATCTGTTTACCTTCTAGAAATATTTTTATCAGCAAAGTGCTGGAGATAATGTCTCCTTTTAGGCAGCAGTAAGCACTGAGTGCACACCATTATAGTAAATATTACTGAGCATATTTACACAGAAACATTTAGATTTAAAAGACAGTTGGTCTAGGGAGCTTTTGCTGCATCTCCATCTTTACTATCATTGGAAAAATCAACGGTGGACTTCAATCTTTATGACTCATTTAAGAATCAGGGGTCTAGAATAGTCCATTAGTTTAGTCTCTGATATGCTAAAATGAGAGAGTTCCTTTCCTAAAATGAGGGAATGCCTATTCTCTAAGAACCCATGTAAAAACATCTAAACTCCCACTTCTACAAAATTGGAGACAATAATAACAAGCAATGATATATCAACTTAAGTCAATAAATATTTATTAGATGACTACTCTATTTCAAACACTGTGTTGAGCACTGGGAACATATAAAGGGAGGCAAAATGTTTCCTGTCTTCAAGGATCTTACAGTCTAACAGGAGAGACAACATTTAACGGGATGAATTGGTTATAATCTCAGAGGGATTAAGGAAGATTGATTCTTAAAGAAGGTGGAATTTTAGATGAGACTTGAATGAAGTCAGGGAACCCAGGACATGCAGTCAGGAGGGAAGGAATCCCAGGCTTGAGGGAAAATAAGGGAAATATCAGAGGTATAATAAGAAAGCCAAAGTCACTGGATCATAGAGTACATGGAGGACAGTAAGTTGTAAGAAAACTGGAAAGGTAGGAAGGGGCCATATAATGGAAGGCATAAGTTTGGCTTTGAAAACCAAACAGGATTTCATATTCGACCTTGGAGGCAATGGAGAGCAACAAGAGTTTGTTGACAACCATGTTTAATAACATGGTTGGACCTTTGTTTTAGGAATATCACTTTTATAGATGAGTTAGAAAATGTACTGGTCTGGGGATAGCCTGGAGTCTTGAGGACCAAACTGAAGGACATCATAATAGTACAGGAATGAGGCAATGAGGGTCTGTAAGAGAGTGGTGGCAATCGAAGAGGAGAGAAGGGAATACATACAAGAGATGTTTCAAAGGTAGAAATGGTAGGACTTCGCAAAAGTTTGAATATGAGAGGTGAGAGAGTGATGACACCTGGGATGTGAGCCTTCGGTGACGGAGAGAATGGTGAAATGCACATTAACATAATTTAGAAATAGGAGCTGCAGCTAGGTCTGTGGTAGTGGTGTACAGTGTGTTCAGGCAAAACTAGAACCTCTATTGTGAGGACTGCCGAGCCCTTTTCAGGGCTGCTTTCCATTTTTGGTGTCCACCTGATCAACTCTCACCTATGGCTCCAAGAAGCTGTAGCATGCACAGCAGCCACACCACAATAAACTATTTCAGCATACAGGTTAAACCAGGTCGACGGTAATAGAGGGGTCTCAAACCCATCAGTGAGTTGGGGGAGGAGGGTATTATTGTGGGTACAGACTCCCAGACATGGCAGGGAATCCTTGGGAGGAATGGAGTCATAAACTGCAACAGCAATGGTCACTTGCTACTCAAGAATTGTACATCTCATGATTCATCACTAATAACATCTTCTGTTTACCTAAATGCAATAAAACTTCATGGATGCACCCTCAAAACAAACATTGGCATTTAATAGACTATGTGATTATAAGGAGAAGAGACAGATAGGATGTGCAAGTGACAAAAGTGATGTGGTACAGTGTTGGATTGATCTTAAACTTATCCTCCCCAAGCTAAACATTCACATTCCTGAAAAATGGGCATCCCAAGACAAGATGACCAGAAGACAATGTCAAGAGATTAGAGTGCTTCTCCACAGTGAAAAGTTTGTTGATAACTTGGAGGGAAAGCTGAGCCAACACACAGTTGGTAACAGTGGAGCAAAAAAGGAATGGACTGTCAGAAAAGGAATGAAACTGTCATTTCTCAGCTTTCAGAGATTTGTTGTACAATACTGCATTTACTTATTTGGGTCAGACCACTTGCAAACATCAAGACTGGTTTGATGAAAATGATGGGGAAATTCAGAAACTCCTAAATGAAAAACGTGAGCTCCCTAGGGTTTACCAGCAGGATAGTTCATCCATCTCTAAGAATACAGCATTTAAGTCCATCAAAAGTAAAGTACAAGTGAAGCTTAGAGAGATGCAAAATTCTTGGCTCAGTAAGATGGCAGAAAATTCAGTTTTGTGTTGATAATAACAATCTAAACAGATTTTATGATGCCCTGAAGATTATTTATGGGCCAAAGACCTAGGAAGCATCTCAACTGCTCAGTGCTGATGAAGCCACATTGATTAATGATAAGGATATAATACTAAAGAGCTGGGATGAACACTTCCATAGTGTTCGCAACAGATTGTCATCAAGCAATGCTGAAGCCATCAATTGTTTACCTCAGATTGAAGTCTATCCCTCCCTAGCAGAAGTTCCAACTGAAGAAGAAGTTTTGAATGCCATTAGGCTCCTTTCATGTGGCAAAGCACCTGGTGCTGATTCTATTCCAGCTAAAATTTACAAGGTGGCTGGGGGTGGAGGAGAGGAGGGATGGTGTTCATTGCTCTTACAAAAGCAGACTGAAATTTTCCAGGTTATATGGCAAGAGGAGCTATCCCCCAGAAGTTCAAGGATGCCTCCTTTGTCCACCTCTATAAAGTTAAAGGAAGTAGATTGTCCTGTGACAATCATGGGGTGGGTGAGTGGAGTTTCTCTCTTAGTCATTGCAGACAAGATTGTTGCCAGAATCCTCCTTAATAGCCTGAGAAATGCGAGGAGCAGAACAGAGGTCTGCACATAATATTTATAGATCTGACCAAGTGTGTCAGCAATCAGAATGGGCTTTTAGCACTTATTCAACCAAGTGCCCTTGAAGAGTTTGGCCTTTGTTTTCTTGATTAAATTAGGAGTCTTTGATGACCTCCTTGCCTCAAGGTAAAGCCTAGTTTACATGGGTTTGAGTAACATGTTTGTGACATCAGAGGCTTTTAGAGCACGTGGATTTAAGTCGCATTTTTGTGACGCTTTTAGGTCACATGGGTGAGTCACATGTGTGACTCACCTTTGACCCTGAACAAGATATGTAAACCCAGAGATTGGCTTTCTCCTTTGGAGTTCTGAGCCACAGCAGGAGTGGGCATGACTCTAGGCCAGACATTGTTATGAGCTCCCCAGCTTTGGAGAAAACTCAAATGTTGATGCGTCTCTGGTAATTTATATTGTGATTTTTGTCAGACAGAAATCTGTCTGTTGATTCATGTTTATTTGCTCTGTTTGTATTTGTTCTGAAGCTCAGGATGCTGACTCTTCCCCCTGAGCTGAGTGAATGATATTTGTATGTTGGATTAAAGTAAGATTGTTAACCCCTTAATGTTGCTTTCCTTACTAAAGCAGATCAAAAGAACCTGTGCTTGCAGCATTCTTGTTGTTGGGCTTGTGTTGGTTTTTCACCCCCACAACAGATGCTAGCTGAACTGTTGACACACCAAAGCCCTTGAAACTGTCAGTTGTGAGAGCTGATGGAAAATTATATTAAAATTTGGTTGACCACAGAAGTTCATCAGTATTGTATGGCAATTTTATGACAGCACGCTTGTGCAGGTTCTGGATAATGGACAATGCTCTTGTGCTTTCCCAGTCACCAATGGAGTGAAACAAGGCTGTATGCCTGCTCCCATGCTTTTTAGCACAATGTTTTCAGCCATGTTGTCAAACACCTTCAATGAAGATGAACATGGCCTCAAGGTCAGCTACTGTACTGCTGGTAAATTCTTCAACTTGAAAAGGCTACAGGCCAAAATCAAAGTTGAGGGAATGTTTATGCATGTTTTTTTGCTTGAATCCAGCACCACACCATCCACATGTGGAACCATTGGTTACAGCAAATTGAGAAGTTTTGAATTCTGTGGATAAGTTCACTTACCTTAGCAGTACACTTTCTAGGGATGTATATATTGGAAATGAGGTTGATGCATGCATTGCCAGAGCTAGCTCAGTGTCTGCAAAAGTGTGGGAGAGAAGAGGTATTAGAATGATTACCAGACTGAAGCTGTTGAGCTGACTTCATTGTTGTATGCCTGTGAAACCTGGACAATATACCAAGGCCATGCCAGGAAACTGAATCACTTCCATTTGAATTGTCTTAGGAAGATTCTGAAGATTACCTGGCAGGATGATATACTAGACACTGAGGTCCTTTCTTGGACTAAACTGCCAAGCATTTAAACTCTGCTACGGAGGGTGAAACTCTGATGGGCTGGCCACATTGTTCAAAGGCTTACCAAAAAGACTACTTTATGGAGAACTCACACAAGGCAAGTGTTCACAGGTGGTATCTAAGAACTTCCCCACCCAGAGAATCTATCTAGGTGAATTTCAGCCCTAAAAGCATTAGGCTCACATGCTTAAAACCCTGCATTGTTCAAGGGGACTGCTCTGGATGAAAATGAATGCCTTGGTCCAGATAACTGGAGCCAACTGAGTCTCATGATCAAGCCAAGTTCTCAGCAGGAGGAGCTGAAGGCTTTCAGCCCACTTTCTTGTCCATTCCTTCATTAATTATTCACTAATCAGGGTTGATCTCTGCCTGTCAGGGGCACCCACTTTAAGTATTCAGTGATCTCCATGGTTTTGTCTTTAGTTATGGAGAGAGACTACTGGCCTTCAATTTATTGATTATTTGCTAGCCTAATTAGTAAATTGTTTACTAACTGGGGCAGCTAGGTAGCACAGCTTTAAATATGTTTTAGAACAATCCCAACTCAGGGTCTCTATGACACTCAAATTTATGATCTCCATTATATACGTTTAACCATAACATGAGAAGAGGAATTTCCTTAATTGAATAGCTTGTAAATACAATAAGAGAGTTGACAAAGTGTCCATAGTATATGTCCATAAAATATTAACGTGAGCAAAAGTCCCATTATAGGCACCCTGTCCTTGAATGCTCCCTCTGACCTTGTTGACACAAGAAGAGGCATTCTCTGAGTTTACTCAGAGAAGGAAATATTTGTTAGGTGGAGGACTGAAATAATTGTCATTTCCTCCTTCAGATCAAAGGCAAGCCAAAAGTACCACCTGTAGACCAAGAAAGGTATAGAAAAACCTCACTCTTCCTCAGGGGGTAGGAAAGGAAGTCCTAAAGATCTTTATCTAGGTGGATTCCAGTTTTTCAATTCCTGAAATAGGGAGCACTAAAGATAAGGTCGAATTCTTTGTCAGAGACAGTCTGCCTCATGGGGTGAGTGGGGAGATGAGTGAAAGAATTGCTCTTTCTCTGTGGTTGGACAACCCCAGAGATGGGCAGCCACTGCAGGGCACAAACAAGAAGAGCAAGCTACAAAGGGGAGCAAAGTAGGGATCATAATGGGAGTATAGAGCAATTAAATGAAAATACACTAAAACTACCAAAGATATAGGTAACCACTCTTGGATATGTAAGGGGCTCAGGAGGAGAGGGAGCTGTTCTTCATGCAGGTCTGGTCCAGACTCTTGGGAAAGCTGTCTACATCTGATGTTGTCCTTTTTAGGCCCCTTCGAAACTGGAGGGC
The DNA here is from genome assembly GCA_028646595.1 of Phalanger gymnotis. Taxonomy (NCBI): domain Eukaryota; kingdom Metazoa; phylum Chordata; class Mammalia; order Diprotodontia; family Phalangeridae; genus Phalanger; species Phalanger gymnotis. The sequence continues at coordinate 174,818,909 of CM053623.1, read as the reverse complement.
AAGATCTCCTACAGGCTCAGAGGTCCACTCAGGAGCAGGGGCAATCTTTAGATGCACAGATGGATCCAAGAATCTATATCCACAAGTTGGCAGCTATGGGAGTGCTCATACAGACCTGACAGGGCTCTCAGAAGAAATATGATTTGATAATTGAGATGAGACAGCACAACACAGGTCCTTGGCTAAAGGCACACAGAAATGATTCAGTTTCCCAGCCATGCAGGACTAGGTTCAAACAGTACACTAAAATTTTTCTCACAATTCACAAAATTGCTGATATGGCAATCAGACTTTTCCCAGTTCTTCCCTTTTGGGATGCTAAGACTATCAAGTCTCCCCTTTGTTTGAATTGGTGGGAAACCTTTTGCTGTCTTTGTCTTGGAATATTTCTCAGTTATTTCTCAACATTAAGACAATCAGCAGTCACTGACTTTTATATGATGTGATACTGGGGATGTGGAACTTAGCAAACCCAGCCTGGGTGAGGTCAGAGCCCTCAGGGCTCCAAACAGGATATAATTGAGGGGAGCTTGGCATTTGACTTTGGGGGCACACTCATGGAAGGAGTGTTGAAGACTCTGGGCAAGCCATAACTGCCCCCTGGCTATGTAACCCAGACCCATTGGTTCTTCTCTGATAACTATGTATTGTGATTTAATCAGACAAGGTCTGTCTGTTGATGTTTGTAATTTCTGTTTGTATTTGCCTTGAAGTTCAGGGGGCTGATCTTTTCTCCCTGAACTAAGCGATTGATATGTGTATGTTTAATTAAACTGAGATTGTTAACCCCTTAATGTTGCTGTCCTTAGAAAAGCAGATCAAAGAACCTGTGTTGGCAGCTTCCTTGTGTGCTGATTGTTGGTGGGTCTTACACCCCTACAGCAGCTGCTAGCAGATTATTGCTACAATTGCATAATTACATTAAGTCAGGTACAGATTAAACTACTTAATTGACTCACAATTGACTAGTTTTGAGACAGGAGATTTGCATGTTACCAAAATAACTAAGGAAACTTAAACATGAACCATACGAATCAATGCAATCATTATTACCAATGTTAACTAACACTAAGTTGCTTGTATCCCAGTTATCTATTCCCAGTGTCCATTTAAGCAGTATTTTTTGAATGCCAGATGCCTCATGAAGTCCTGGTCCCTAAAGGTCCTTTCTTTGAGAGTAGGTTTTATTCTTAGTACAGTTCTAAAAGGGTGTTCTACTTCTTTGGTTCAGATCTAGAAATTCCCAGATAATTCTGACAATATAAATTAGTACACTCCCTTAAATTTGGTTCTCCATTTTTGAAACTTCAGAGAATTTCAGTTTATATATCATCTGCTATTTCTATCCTTTCATAAATCTTGACCTGGTATGAAAATCTTTTAAAATGTGAGAGTTCTGGGGGGCAGAGCCAAGATGGCAGCTGGAAAGCTATGACTTGCTTAAGCTCTCCCCCATATCCCTCCAAACACCTGTAAAAAATGGCTCTGAACAAATTCTAGAGCTGTGGAACCCATGAAATAGCAGAGGGAAAGAGGTCTCCAGCCCAGGAGAGCCTGGATGGTTGCTGGGAAGGATCTATTGCACAGCGCTGGGAGCTGAGCACAGCCCAGCATGGGCCACAAAGGGACAGACTAGACCCAGAGTTAGCCAGCCGGAACAGGCCTTGGGGCTGTGAATCAGTGAGCTGTGGCAGTTACCAGACTTCTCAACCCACAAAAGCCAAAGAGCAGATTAGTGGGAAACTATGAGATGGAGGTGAGAGCAATCCAGCCACCAGCCATAGGGATGGTGGAGGTAATGCAGTGGTGGCAGTGGCAGCAGCAGAAAGCTCCAGAGGTTGCTTCCAGAGCTCCAGAGTCAGCTGCTTCCTGAGTCCCTGGCTCACAAGGTGGGAGGAATCTAGCAGTGGATCAGAGCAGGAGTACAAAAAGCACTTTGTGGGCACAAAGGCAGATCCTCTTGCTGTGTTCTGCTTGGATCTGTATTGCAGTCCAGGTTGGTGGTTCTTGGGAGAGGAGGAGCGCTGCTGTGACAAAGCCTGGGGTGACGGTGGAGTAGAAGTAACTCTGAAAAGAGCAGTGCTTGGACACGAAAGCTTGGGACAAAGTACTCTCAACTCTACAAGCAGTCGTATCCTGACAAAAAGCTCAAGGGTCAAGCAGTTGGCTGGGGACATGAACAGGCAACAAAAATGGACTCAGACTCAAATTCAAACTCTACATTCCTTTTTTGGTGACAAGGAAGATAAAAACATACAGCCATAAGAAATCAACAAAGTCAAAGATCCTCCATCAAAAGCCTCCAAGAAAAACATGAATTGGGCTCAGGCCATGGAAGAGCTCAAAAAGGATTTGGAAAAGCAAGTTAGAGAAGTAGAGGAAAAATTGGGAAGAGACATGAGAGTGATGCAAGAAAACCATGAAAAACAAGTCGATGACTGGCTAAAGGAGACCCCCAAAAATACTGAAGAAAATGACACCTTAAAGAATAGACTAACCCAAATGTCAAAAGAGCTCCAAAAAGCCAATGAAGAGAAGAATGCCTTGAAAGGCAGAATTAGCCAAATGGAAAAGGAGTTCCAAAAGACCACTGAAGAAAATACCACCTTAAAAATTAGGTTAGAGCAAGTGGAAGCTAGTGACTTTATAAGAAAACAAGAAATTATAAAACAGAACCAAGAGAAAGAAAAAATGGAAGACAATGCGAAATATCTCATTGGAAAAACTACTGACCTGGAAAACAGATCCAGGAGAGATCATTTAAAATTTTTTGGACCACCTGAAAGCCATGATCAAAAAAAGAGCCTTGACATCATCTTTCAAGAAGTTATCAAGGAAAACTGCTCTGATATTCTAGAACCAGAGGATAAAATAGAAATTGAAAGAATCCACCCATTGCCTCTTGAAAAAGATCCCAAAATGAAAACTTCCAGGAATATTGTCCCCAAATTCCAGAATTCCCAGGTCAAGGAGAAAATACTGCAAGGAGCCAGAAAGAAACAATTTGAGTATTGCGGATACACAATCAGAATAACACAAGATCTAGCAGCTTCTACATTAATGGATTGAAGAGCTTGGAATATGATATTCTGGAGGTCAAAGGAACTAGGATCAAAACCAAGAATCACCTACCCAGCAAAACTGAGTATCATGCTCCAAGGCAAAATATAGATTTTCAATAAAATAGAGCACTTTCAAGCTTTCTCAATGGAAAGACCAGAGCTGAATAGAAAATTTGACTTTCAAATACAAGAATCAAGAGAAGCATGAAAAGGTAAACAAGAAAGAATTTATAAGGGACTTGCTAAAGTTGAACTGTTATGTTTGCATTCTTACACGGAAAGATGATGTGTGTAATTCATGAGACCTTTCTCGGTATTAGGTGAGTTGAAGGGAATATAGACAGAGGGCACAGGATGAGTTGAATGTGAAGGGATAATATCTAAAAAAATGAAATAAATTTAAGGGGTGAGAGAGGAATATGTTGAGAGAGGGACAAAGGGAGGGATAGAATGGGGTAAATTATCTCGCATAAAAGTGGCAAGAAAAATCAGTTCTGTTGGGAGGGAAGAAGAGGCAGGTGAGGGGGAATGAGTGAATCTTACTCTCATCCAATTCAAATCGAGGAGGGAATAACATACACACTCAATTGGGTATCTTACTCCACAGGAAAGTAAGGGGAAGGGGATAAAAGAAGGGGGATGATAGAAGGGAAGGCAGACGGGGGGTAATCAAAAGCACACACTATTGAAAAGGGACAGGGTCAAGGGAGGAAACTGAATAAAGGGGATCAGGATAGGATGGAAGGAAATATAGTTAGCCTTTCACAACGTGAGCATTGTGGAAGTGTTTTACATAATGATATATGTGTGATCTATGTTGAATTGCTTGCCTTCCTAGGGCAGGTGGGTGGGAAGGGTATAAGGGAGAGAATTTGGAACTCAAAATTTTAAAAGCAGGTGGTTAAAAAAAAGTTGTCTTTTTACATGCAGCTGGGAAACAAGATATATAGGGAATGGGGCATAGAAATCTATCCTGCCCTACAAGAAAGTAAGGACAAAGGGGATGGGGGGGGGTGAAAGAAGGGAGGGCTGATTGGAGAACAAGGCAATCAGAATATATGCCATGTTGGAATTTGAGGGAAGGTAGAAATGGGGAGAAAATTTGTAACTCAAAATCTTGTGGAAATCAATGCTGAAAACTAAAATATTAAATAAAAATGATTTTTAAAAATGTGAGGGTTCCAACCATTAAATGAGCTTGTCTGCCTTTTAAAACTATCAGATATTTTAATGAAGAAAAAATAATTTCACTTACTTTAGCATTATCCTCTCTATATAATTTTGTGTAAAAAAAATCCAAATTTGAGATCTTATTACCAAAACATGTTTAAAGCTTGAATTTCCATGATACATAAATTTTGGTAGCCAATCATATACATCTGTATGTAATTCTTAGAGGAATCAGTCTAATCCTGTTGCTTTTCTCAAATTTTACTATCTTTTTTTGGTTAGACATCTATCACATTTCATCTTTGTCTTATTAGTTGGCCTAATCATTTCCTCCTTTTGGATGATGTTATCTCTATATTGTATTTATTTGGCCATGAATATAGGTTATAATTGTAAGCAATTCACTCTTGCATCTTATTATAGTAATTCAGAGATGTTCCAATTTCCATCATTATTTAATAGTTTTAGTAGTGTGCTTACAGAACTTCCTGAATACAGAAATTTGCGATAAAATAAAAGGAGGGACAATGTCATATATCGTAACCGAAAGAAAGAACTTCTTTAACTCTGTTTGATTCCAGGCACGAGTCATATCTGAGAGCCAATCATGTAGTCATTAAATATTAAAAGCCGGGCTCAAGATTAATCAGGTGGGGAATTTTCCTTTTCATAAAGGAAATAGTGAAATTGTGAAATAGAGACAGGAAGATCCTACCTAGGCTGTGTCCAAGGTTGTCCTCAAAATTCTTCCCAGGCACAAACATCCACCTTTAGTGGTTCTCAACCTGCAGCACATCCCATTCTACTAATGACTTTATGACATCCCTGTAATCAGAGCTTAAAACAATAGTAAATTGCAGTCCCATAAGGTCTTGAATAGCAAGTAAATATGGGCTGGTATCCTTCAGATAGGGCCATCTCAAATTTGATTCAGCTATTAATTATCAAATCAAGTTATATAATTTTTCTGTCTTATTAAAATACTTCTTTACATTCTCTCAACATACTTAAATCATCTGAAACTGGCACAAAGCTATCCAGAGCAATATGTAGGGACAGCAAGTATCAACAATGTACTTGCAAGTTCTGTGGCTGTGTACGGCCAATAACAGCAGCACACAGGAGGGCTGCTAACACAGGTTCTTTGATCTCCTTTTCTAAGGAAAGTAACTTTAAGGGGTTTACAATCTCACTTTAATTAAACATACGTATATCATTCACTTAATTAAGGGGAAAAAGTCAGCACTCTGAACTTCAGAACAAATACAAACAGAAATTACAAGCAGAAATTATAAACAGAGCAAACTAACACAAATCAACAGACAGGCTATCTGTCTGACTATAGCAATACATACACAGTTACTGGAGAGAGAAGCACCAACATCTGAGTTTTCAAAGCCAGGGGCTGCTTAGGGCTACCCAGAGTCTGGCCAAATCACAGAAACACTCTTCCAACCAAGCAAAATGCTAACCGCGAAGTATATATACCCTTTTTTCAGGGCCTAAGGGCTTCATATCTCTCAGGGGCTTCACACCTCTTGTGACTTAATTAGCAGAAGTGTGGGGCCCTCCTACAAACAAAGGCAAGACTCAATCAAAGGCACTTGATTGCCTTAGTGCTGAGAAGCACTCCAAAAGAAAAAACAGTAAAAAATTTCACTTTGCTTGCCCTTACACAGGAGAGGCTTGGATAAGCCCCATTTGTCCCCAAACCTTCTTATCTGCCTTTCATATTTCCAATCAAACCTTAATTTACCTTTCTAATCTCTTGAGACCATTATTCATATTATTCAGCTTTCCTTTACATTTCAACCATAAGACAAAATAGCTCATAAGTTATCACTCTTTGCTAACATAACTACTGGAATTCCATTCCTTAAACAAAACAAGAGGTTCCTAACTTTAACCTCACAGGTTGATGGCTTTATGTCATTGTTTCACAAGCTTGTTTATCCTTCTGCAATTATACTTAGTCTGGAAGGATGAGACATTTCAGGAATTAAATCTTTTACATATGATAAGTTCAAACACTAATTTTAACTCTTGCTTAGGCCATGGAATGACTACAGATTCAGATCAAAACAGCAAGATCTCTTCTGCTTTACAGCTCCTTACAATAATTTAGCAATAAATTATTTTGAAAATTTAGCAGCCCATCTAAAAATCACACAAGATTTTTCAAAACATTTCCTCTAAAAGTATTTCCCTTTCTTTAAAAAAAACAAAAGCTTAAAATTTATCCCAATGTTAAGAGAAACAATCACTAAACTTTTATGAAGAAAATTAGTTGGAAAGTTTTAAAATGATAGATATCTCTTTCTTCCTCCTTAGAGCAAAAATAAACCTTTAAACATTGGAATTCATTATAACTAAGTTGGAGTAAAATGTCCTTAAGTAACATAAATTCCCAAAGTATTATAACAACCTAAATTCCTAGCTATTACAGAATTTCTAGATTCACAAAGTTCCTTAGTCAAAAAGTTGTTTGTAATAGAGAGATTGTTTTTATAAGTCAAGAAGAGCATTTCCAACTAAATTAGCCTTATCACAATAATAAAGTTTACCAAATTACACGATTTAGAAATGTAACAATGCCCTAAACATTATTATGTATTTAAAATTTGAAACAACCTATTAGCAGTTTAGGTGAATGTATTTCTAAATCACCTTGCAAGAAATCATTCATCTCATCATGAATATATCGAAGCTATAACTTTAAGCCACCATATATATTCTCATAACAGACAAGATTTCAAACGGAAAATCTGCTATCATAGTAAATATCAGCAGTATTATTACTACCTGTTTATAACCAAATATTACAGTTTTGAATTATCAACTTCTTATCACACCTTTTTAAAAGACCAATTCATATACAACCAAGACCAGATTAAAATTGCTTTAACACCATTTCTACCTCACAATGGTCTTTCACATTCCACAACCTAAGAAAACTTTAGAAATATGATACAATTTTAGAAATACATAAACAGTAAACTTCAGATGATATCAATTGCATTTCTAGATTATCACATATAGAAATTATTGAGAGAGAAAAAAACACTTTGAAGTGATCAGGTATGGAACAATTACATTAAATTAGAGAGATAATAATAATACTGTGTCTAACATATGCCAATCATTGTGTTAAACATTTTACGATCACTATATCATTTTGAACAACCATTATTTTCTCTTTACAAATCAGAAAACAGTTCAGAGATAAAATAGCTTGCCAGAAGATGATACATTTTGCAACTGGAACAGAGAAGTGTGGAGTTTACCAAGAGCAGAGGATTCCCAGTGGTGATAATTCTTGGAGGCAGGGCTTAGCGAATGTTCGCCACAAGCCCCATCCATCCACCTCTTCATTCCCGCACAGCTACAGAATTTACTGAGCCTGAGTGGTTTGCAGCTGCTGGGGCAGGGTGGGCAGAATGTATAGGACCTGTGTGACATTTCCAAGCTTTGCCTAGAAGGGTGGGCTACCAGGTGCCCATGGGCACAGGGCAATTAGGGCTAATGCCAGTCTGTGAGTGTTGCCCCTCCCCTCCTTTTGCCAGGTGGGGAAGAGTGATTTAAGTTTTCCCTACAATTCTCCTGCATTTCCTTCTCTTAATCTAATCTGGGGAGGGAGTGGAGAATGCTGAGTAATTAGGATTAGGGAGGAGTTGTTTTAGCATGAGTTCCTGGAGTTGCCCCCCCCCCCCCCCCCCCCGCCCCAGTGTTAGGAGTTTTCTCCAGCAATCCAAAATAATCAATTTCCAAACTTCTTAATGATTATACTCAAAAACTCCAGAATCTACTAAGATGTTTTAGCTATATTTAACTTTCCACTGTAGCTCCAGGTTGGCGAGACCAGGAACCACAAGGAAAAGAGTCTTACAATTTTGTTTGTTTGTTTCCCTAGCTGCAGCCCTCAGAAGTCTCTGGCTGCTTGCATGTTAAATCTTACAAGGTAATGGACTTATTCATAGCACACGTGATACAGAAACAGAGACACACACTGACAGACAAATGACAATTAACAACAGGACAAATACAAACAGAGTTCACAAATAATGACAGGGAGAGGAAGAATTAGAGGCTTGTTAGAAACCCTCATCACGAATTAGCTATTATTATTCCAAGGAAAGGGGTTGGGGAATTTGCAAGGATTCAAAACCTGGCAGGGTAGGAGTGGATGGGGAATGCAGGAAACGTTAAGGGAGAGGGGAGAGGGGAGAGGGAGGAAGTAAGGAATGGGTAGAGGAGGAGCGGAGGTTGGAAGAGGAAGACTGGCTGGGGTTGTTGGGCAAGAGGGGAAAGTGGGGTGGAGGGAATTAGCCAGTACTAGGGGTGATGCTGAAGCAGCTTTGTAAACCTTAAGGGAAGAGGCTTCTACCTTTTGTTCTCACTCCACCTTGTCAGCAAATCAACAATGGAAACATTTCCACTCCTAGCTAGATGTTTTGTTGACCTTTAAAACTTAATTTGGAGAAGATTCTGAGAAGATGGCAGAGTAGGTCAGAAAATTCCAAGCTCTCAACATTTCCCCCACAAAAGAGTTAAAATTGCACCTTAGGGCGAACAAAGTGTGGGTGGAGACAAAGAAGAACAGGAGCACAACTGGGGTCTGTCTGGGACAATTCGAGAAGATTCAAAGAAAAATCCCAGGATAAGGTTTGGTCCCTAAAAAGAGTAAACACCTCCAGGTTAGGTTCCGTTTTTACAAGTGGCAAGCCCCTTAAACAGCTAGCAGCAAGCCCTGGGGTTAGTTGGTTAGAGAAGCTACCTCAGTCCCAGCCACAGGAACTTTTCATCCCAAAATAGTGAGGGGAGTTAGGCATTTGAGCCCAGGAAGATTGAGGGAACTGCTGCTGATAAGGAAGGCCAGAGCCAGCTGTGCCCCGAAGAGCAGTGGGGTGAGAAGGAACCAGAACAGGCCTGGTGAGTGCAGAAGCAATGGGGCAGAAAGTCCCTGACTGTGGGCACTTATAGGAGGTTGGAGGTTTGGCTTTGGTTGCAGGCTAGAGGGGAGAACTGAATATCTGGGGCAAGAGGCACCATTTCCCATACTCCAGGGCTAGAGGTGATTACAAAAATCAAGTTATTACCACAAAAAATGCACAAGCAAAGGAGAAAGAATCCAACCATAGAAACCTATTACAGGAATAGAGATGATTGGGGTTCATCTTCAGATGGGGATATTGAAGTAAAGAAACCCCCGAAGAGTAATGTCAAATGGTCACCTGCCCAAAAAGAATTTATAGAAGATCTTTAAAAAGACTTTAAAAATCAAATTACAGAGATGGAGGAAAAAATTTTAAAAAAATAAAAAAGAATCCAAGAAAAACAAGGTTATGAAAGGAAAATTAACCAACTAGAAAAGGAGATCCAGAAGTCTTAAAGAGGAAAATAACACCTTGAAAATTAGAATTGGGCAAAGTGAAGCCAATGAAATTATAAGAGATCAAGAGATAATTAAACAAAACATGAATAATGAAAAATAGAAGAGAAAGTGAAACATAAGAAAAACAACAGATTTGGAGAATAGATGAAGAAGAAAAAATATAAAAATAATTGGACTAACTGAAAGTTATGATCAAAAAAAGAATCTTGATACAATAATACAAGAAATAATTAAAGCAAATTGTCCCAAAGCATTAGAATAAGGCAGGGAAGTAGAAATATAAAAATCTATCAAACACCACTTAAAAGAGATCCTATGAAGAAAACTAATAGGAATATCATAGTCAAATTACAGAACCCCCTAGCTCAAGCATAAAATATTAAAATCATCAAGATTAAAACAATTTAAATATGAGGGTGCCACAATGAGAATTACACAAGATCTTTACACAAGATTTTTACACAAGAATTACACAAGATTACACAGCAGCAGAGACATTAAAGGACCACAGGTCTTGGAACACAATATATTGAAGAGCAAAAGACCTGAGGCTCCAGCCAAAAATATCATACCCTGCAAATTTAAGTATTATCTTGAATGAAAAAAAAATGGACATTTGATAAACTCTCAGACTTTCAAGACTTTGCTAAAAAAAAATCCTGGACTTAATAGAAGATTTGACATACAAGAACCAAGAGAAACATAAGGTACATACTAAAGACTATGAGGGATTCATAAGGACAGACTGTTTACCTTTCATATAATGTAAAATGTAAAGTGTATGTCTAAGATTCTTATTAATAATTGGTGAGCTCATAAGAAAGAGGGGGTAAATCTGACTATGATATGAATTTTAAAAGTAAAACTATTTGGAAACAGCTAAAAAAAGGTGCAAGAGGAAGAAAGGATTAGATGGGGGAGGAGGGCTAGTAGTTCTGATAACCTACTTTCATTGGGAATAGGTTTAAGAAGGAACAATACATATATATTTAGAAGCATATAAAAGTCTTCTAAATTTAGAAGAAACAAAATGGTAGAGGTATAGAGAGGGGGAAGTGGACAAGGGACAGATTTTTAGAGGGAAGAATGAGGGAATAGTTAAAAGGGGGGTATAGAAGGGTGTTTAGATATAGGAATGGGAAGATAGAGGAAGGATCCTTGGAAGAGGGTAGGCAAGTAATTGGAAGGCAAGGTAGTTGGTAGAAGTAAAGTAGGGGTATCAGGAGGGATAGGAAACAAGAGATAAGCACAAATATAAAAACAAAGATCAGGAGTAGAGTATATTTGGGAAAGTGTATGCCTATATACATATATATATATATATATATATATATATATATATATATATATATATATATACACACATATATATATATGTATATGTATATGTGTGTGTGTGTGTGTGTGTTTCTCTATAGTTATAGAGAAACATATCCAAAATTCATTGTAGCCTTTGGGGATGGGGTTGGAGGAGGGAAAATAAAAAGAAGAAAATAAAAGGTTTAAGAGAGAATAATCCATATATATTTAGAAGAATATAAAAGTCTTCTAAATTCAGAAGAAATAAAATGGTAAGGTATAGAGAGGGAGGAGAGGACAAGGGAGGAATTTTTAGAGGGGAGAATGAGGGAATATATAAAAGGGGGTATAGAAGGGTGTTTAGATTTATGGGAATGGGAGGATAGGGAAGGGATCCTTGGAGCAGGGTAGGCAAGTAATAGGAGGGCAAGGTAGTTGGTAGAAGTAAAGTAGAAGAGGAGCAGCAGTACACCAGAGCTTGTAGCTACAGGGGAGCTGGGACCCCAGTCACAGCTTCAGGGTGGAAAACAATGCTTACGGTCACTCAGAGACCAGAGCACAGATCAGGAGAGCATTGATTACACCTCTCCTTAGATCATGCCACCTTGGAAGAACTGAAAACCTACAGACATCCAGAACTAGCTCTGAGAGCATTAACAAGAAAGGATTGAAGCTTAGGACAGTACCCCCTCCATCCCAGGACCAAAGGCCCACTTTAACATAGAGTTAAAAATCAAGAAATAGGCTCGAAAAATAAGCAAACAACAACAACAAAAAAAAGAACCTGACCATAGAAAATTACGCTAGTGACAGAGAAGATCAAACCACAAAGTCAAAATTCCTATATCCAAAGCCTCAAAGAAAAATTTGAATTGATCTCAGGCCCAAACAGAATTGTGTAACAGCTCAAAAAGGATTTTTTTTAAATCAAATAAGAGAGGTAGAAGAAAAATTGGGAAAAGAAATGAGAGTGATGCAAGAAAATCATGAAAAAAGGAGTCAATAGCTTGGTAAAGGAGGCCAAAAAAAATTGGAGAAAATAACACCTCAAAAACAGAATGGGTCAAATGGTAAAAGAGGCACACAAATCCACTGAAAAGAGTTCCTTAAAAAGCAAAATTAGCCAAATGGAAAAAGAGACACAAAAAGCACTTAAAAAATGAATTGGCCAGATTGAAAAAAAGGTACAAAAGTTCATGGAAGAATATCATTCCTTAAAAATTAGTATTGAGCAAGTGGAAGCTAATGACTCTGTGAGACTTCAAGAAACAATAAAACAAAACCAAAAGGATGAAAAAATAGAAGAAAAGGTGAAATTTCCTTGGAAAGGCAACTGATCTGGAAAATAAATCCAGGAAAGATAATTTAAGAATTATTTTGACTACCTAAAAGCCATGATAAAAAAAAAAAGAGCCTAGATATCATCTTTCCAAAAATTATCAAGGAAAACTGTCCTGATATTCTGGAATCAGAAGGAGAAATAGAAATTGAAAAAAAGAATCCACTGATCATCCTGAAAGAGATCCCAAAATGAAAACTCTCAGGAATATAGCGAAATTCCAGAGCTCTCAGGTCAAGGAGAAAATACTTCAAGTAGCCAGAAAGAAACAATTCACATATTGTGGAACATGGTCAGGATCACACAAGATTTAGCAGCTTCTACATTAAAGGATCAATGGGCTTGGAATATGTTATTCCAGAAGGCAAAAGAATAGGATTACAACCAAGCATCACCTACACAACAAAACTGAGTGTAATCTTTCGGGGGAAAACATGGATATTCAATGAAATAGAGGACATTCAAGTATACTTGGGAACCAATTGGTCTCTGCTCTCTGGTCTCTGGTCGTTGAGGCAGGACTTGAGAATGCCAGAGGCTTGGCTGCAAGGAGAGGCGAGAAACGACCCGTGTGTGGACCCAGGAGTTCGAGCGAGGACTTGAGGCCAGTGAATATGATTTATGCCATCTTATTTTTCTGTGGCCTCCTGGCTACTCTTGTGAGGCAGGCCTACTGGGCCTGGAGGCTTGTGATCACAATATTGGAATGGGGGGGCTGGTTCGTGAATCTGTCACTGTGGGCCCTAAATAAATGTTCTGATGCCCTCTACTTAGAGAATTCTGCATACCTTGCGATTTTGAACCATTCAGATATATATATAATCCTTTTTGAGATCATAAATTCAGCCTTCCTATTACAATATATTTTATATTTCAGGATAATTAGATAAGGTTAGATTGATTCTTTCTTATATTAGGCCACCAAACTTTAAACTGTAGGTTATAAGTTCACTTTTTAATTATAAATTTCACTTAACTAACCACAGAATGCTGACTAGAGGACCTCTACATTTTTGGCCTGATGAGTAAGTGACCAAGGCCAGCATGGGTGAGAGGACCTTTGGACCTCCACCCTCTTTTGCCTAATCATCATGACCAAGCCTTGCATGGCAGAGATGACCTAATGATATGGAAAGTCCCCTAACTTACTTTTGTACTTCTGGACCAACCCCTGTTACCCAATATGAGGAGGCACCCAGCCTATGACCACTTCATGGAGACAACCTTTGCCTTGCCCATCCTGTGACCACCCACAGAGTTACATCATATCCAGCCCTTTTGGAAAGTCAGGCTATAGGTCTGTCAACCAATGAGATTCTGTATTTTACTCTGCTTTGTATCACCTAGGTATCAAGCACTATAAAACTAAGGCCTTGGTGTAAAGGGGCATCTCAGATCACAAGGAAGATCTGAGGTCACATTCATTAGAGGGGACCAAGTCTCTTTAATAAATGGTTGTTGGCTTGGGGCTCTGCCTCAGTTGTCTTTTACTGTAGATTAGATATTCTTTCAGTCCACAGATGGTATCTAAAAAAATAAAATTAAGGGGGTGTGAAAGATGAATACAATGGGAGAAAGAAAAAGGGAGAGGTAGTATAGGGTAAATTACCTTACATAAAAGAGGTGAAGGGAAAGATAAGGGGGTAGACAACACTTGAATCTTTCTCTCATTGGAATTGACTCAAAGAGGGAATAACATACACATTCAGTTGGGTATAGAAACCTATATTACCCTACAGGAAAGTAGGAGGGGAAGGAGAAAAGAGAGGGAGGTGGGGAACTGATAGAAGGGAGTGCAGATCGGGGGAGGTGGTAATCAAAAGCAAAGCACTTTTAAGGGTGGACAGGATGAAAGGAGAGAGAAATATAGGATAAATGGGGGAAATACACAGTTAGTAACCATAACTGTGAAAAAAAATTACAGTCAGTTTCTCTGACAAAGACCCCATTTCTCGAATGTATGGATAAATGAGTCAAATTTATAAACATAAGAGCTATTCCCAGCTGATAGTCAAAGAATATGAACAGGCAGTTTTCAGACAAAATAATCAAATTCTCTATAGTCACATGAAAAAATGCTCTAAATTACCATCAATTAGAGAAACACAAATTAAAACCACTCTGAGGTAGCACCCCACACCTATCAGATTTCTGATCAGATTGACAGAAAAGGAAAATGACAAATGTTGGAGGGGATATGGGAAAATTGCAACACTGATGCATTGTCAAAAGAGTTGTGATTCAATCATTCTGGAGAGCAATTTGCATCTCTGCCCAAAGGGTTGTAAAACCATGTATGCACTTTGACCCAGCAATACCACTACTAGATCTGTATCTCAAAGAGATAAAAAAAAAAAGGACTTATATGTACAAAAATGTTTATAGCAGCTCTTTTTGTGGTAGCAAAGGACTGGAAAATTTAGGGGATACCCATCAACTGGGGAATGGCTGAACAAATTGTGGCATATGATTGTGATTAGAATACTATTGTGCTATAAGAAATGATGAGCAGAATGCTCTTAGAAAAACCTAGAAAGAATTACATGAATTGAACTGAACAGAACCAGGAGGACATTGTATACAGTAACAGCAATATTGCATGATTATCAACTGCAAAAGATTTAGCTATTCTAAGATTTAGCAATACAATGACCCAAAACAATTCTGAAGGACTTAGGATAAAAAATGTTATCCTTCTCCAGAGAAAGAACTGATGGAGTCCAAATACAGATTAAAGCACACTTTTTTAAACTTTCTTTCCTTGTCTTTCACTGGTGCTTTCTTTCACAATATGACTAATACAGATTTCTATGTGTTCCGTGTTTTGTTTGCACATGTATAACACATGTCAAATTGCTTGCCTTCTCAATGCAGAGGATGAGAAAGGGGGAGTGGAGGAGAGAATTCAGAACTCAAAAATTTTTTAAAAGACTTTAAAATGTTTTTACATGTAATTGGAGAAAATATTAAATAAAAATAATTTTGAGGGGAAATGTCTGTTGATTTGAATTGATATTATTTACCTAGAGTTACTCACCTACTTATGACAGAGTCTAGAAGAACCAAATCTAATTTTCACTCAATTTCACATAGACTCACGTAAACTTTTGGAATTGGAGGGACTTCAATGACCCGTGTGTATGTGTGTGTGTGTGTGTAGGCATATATATATATATATATATATATATATTGGCTAACCCAGGGATGGGGTACCTGTGGCCTCAAGGTACACATGTGGCCCTGTAAGTTCTCAAGTGCAGCCCTTTGATTGAATCCAGAGGTTACAGAATGAATCCCCTTAATAAAAGGATTTGTTCTGTAAAACTTTAACTCAGTCAAAAGGCCTCATCCAAGGACCTAGAGGGCCATGTGTGGCCTCAAGGCTGCAGGTTCCTTACCCTTGATCTAAAAGATCCAAAAAGAAATTGCCGCTACAACATACCCAACAAGTAGTCATCCATCTACTCCTTGAAGATCTCTAATTAAAGGGAAACCTCTCCATCCTAAGACAGCCCATTCTACGTTTAGACATCTCAAATTGTTAGGAGGTTTGTTCTGACCTCAAAGCCAAATATGATTCTTTGCAACTTCTTCCTATTGCTTCTGATTTAACTCTATTTGGCCAAGTGTATTTCCTCTTCTCCATGATTACCCTCCATATACATAAATACAGCTATCTAACTATGACAGAATACAGAGAAACTATCATCTCCACATTCCCAGAAACTATGCTTCTTTTAATTAATGCAACCACAGCAGATAGAGTGCTGGGCTGGGAGTCAGCAAGATTCATCTTTGTGAGTTCAAATTTGGCCTCAGACATTTACTAGCTTTGTGACTCTGGGGAAGTCATTTAACTCTGTTTGTCTCAGTTTCTTCATCTGTAAAACGAGCTTGAGAAGGAAATGACAAACCACTCCAGTATCTTTGCCAGGAAAACCCCACAAAAGTACATGAAGAGTTAGACCCAACTGAAAAACCACTGAACGAAGATTGCATTCTTTTGTTTTTAATGTAGCAGCACACTATTTACTCCTAATGAACTTAGATATCATAAAGAACTAAGAGTAAGCTAAAAAATGGGTGTAGGCATCTATTTCTTATAGTCCTTTGGTTTCCCTGTCCTTTGTTCTTGCAGAGATGTCTGTATAAAGTTTTTGTTGACTTAGAGGAGGAGCAAGGAGAAGCTGCCCAGAGACCCTGAATGCCCATAGAACTGTTCTCCAGATATCCAGGGCAAGAGCATTGTCCTAGCAATTGTAAGCAGGGGGAAATTGATTCAGAATGGAGGTCACTTAATGAAATCATTCATGAATAGAGGCAATTGGAGAAATCAATGACCTTGTCAATGAAATACTAACGAGATGAAAATAAAACTTGCTGCTGGCATTGATGAGATCAAGCAAAATTCTGGTTCTAAAGTTTCCTTTTTCCTTGTTTTCTTAGAGAACTTACATATCAAGGTGTTTTTTGTTTTGTTTTGTTTTTTTTTAATCTCCTGCCCAATCCTTTCTCTTTCTGTTGCACACAAAACACGTTTGAGAAAGGGTGGGGAGAAAAGGAAAATTAACCCAAGCTGTGGCAATATCACAGCCTCTTATCTGAGGCTCCAATTTATTATTTTCTTGAGTTTCCTATGACACTTTTTTTGTGCTAATAAATCACAGAGCCACTAACAGTGAATTGTAGATGCCAATGAGGTTGGGCAAGGGATTGTGATTGAGGTGAGAAAAGTAGCCCATGAGAAAGGGACTCAATAACTACAGGAGAGATTTCCAATTTTGGTATTTGGATGTATTGCCTCTCACACCAATAGATTTGCCTTGAAAGTAGAGAATGCTTAATCACACTGTAGCTAAGTGTGCAGGAGCAATGAATGGAAGTAGGCTACTTATAAATGTCAAGAGCACCATCTAGTGGCTAATACCCCTTTCTGCTAGTTAACATTGCTAGTTAACCGATCGTAGGATAGCTTGCTGTCCTGAAAACAGAGGAACTAGCTTTGGATGGCTAAATTTTTTCCTAAGTGCATTTTTTAGTACACATTGGCACCCACCACCCCACCACATTTATGAATATATACATCCTTAGGGTTAAAGAAGGAAAAATATTTAATAGCAAACCAGACAGACTGAGGTTTTGTTAGAAGGAAGAACTTCCTAGCAAGTTGGAATCTGGCACCAATTGTTTAAGGACATGAAATCTTCCACATGAAAATTGAGAACTGGGTAGACATCCATTGGATTGATATGAATCAAGCGAAATTCTATTTGGAGATAAAATTCTGTAGAGATCCCCAAACTACTTTTCATTTTACCCTCAGAACTTCATGATCACTGATTAGAAAAATGTAGAGAGATAAGGGATGGGAAGAGGGCTCAAAGCTAGCAGTTAATGTGCTGAACTGATACTGTTGCTAATCACCAGGCATTAATTTAGCTCCTGCTATGTGTTGGGTACTATGTACCCTAGTATACTTGGAAAACAAAGAGAAAAATAAGGCAGTTCCTATCCTCAAGGAAATTGGGGTCTATTGGGGACTTAGCATGTACACAAATAAGTAAGTACAAAATCTACTCAAAAGAAATACATGGTAATTTCAGAGGTGGGAGGCACTAGCAGCTGGACGAGATCAGGAAAAGCCTCACATAGGAGGTAGTGTTGAGATGATGAAAAGCTATACTCACTAGGGTAGTCTGATCGAATTTAGCTTTATGGTAAATGCATCAAATACACTCGGTCAAACCAATATACTCTTTTTTAAATATCATATTAGTCATACAATAGTCAGATATTGTGCAAAGTGATGGGGATACACAAAAAGGTAAAAGGAACCATTTAATATACATACTTGCTAATGTATCAAATTGGCTACTTACTGGGTGAAATATACATACTGCAACAATTCATTTCTCTGCTCTGTAGTCACCATGGATCTTAGAATTCCTAAACTCTGGAATGCATAGCAGCATGAATATTATTATTCAAATGTGTATTATCAGGATCACCAACTGGGAAGCCCTGCTTAGTACCCATACCCTCACCTGAGATAACTGTGCAATAATTTTGCGTGTGAGTTTAATATATGTAACACTGGAGCTTTTTACAAAGGAATATTTACTCTAGAAAATATAATCACTGATAAACTAACTTATACCACCAACATGTGGAGGCATAATTTTTTACCACATCAGTCTCTGGAAAGGACAAGGGATTATGTTGACCTTATATTAGTTGACCTTAGTTCCCATAAAGCACAGTCCCAGTTCTAAATCCAAAACCAACCTCAGAGTTGAGACTTGGGGACTCTGGCTTTTTGGGGTTTCTATGTTGGGCTGGATAGGCACACCACCCTGCCTATAATCCTGGCTCCAAGATTGCCATGGCTCAAATCCCCAGTGGCTATCACCTCTGGTATCTGAAATTAAAGAAAAACAACATAGAATAGGGAAAAAAAAAATACTCTCAGGCCCATTTCTTGGAACCAGAGTAAAATAAGAACAGAGGAAGGCAAATCCCTCTCACCAGTTCAGTTCATGGCATTCATGCTGGGCACAGTAGAAGGAGTTGCCCCCAAATACGGTGGAAAAGTGAGTAAACAGCTCAGTCTAACCAGTTTTAAAGATGGAATCAAAAAGAAAAATTAAAGCTGCCAGTCAAAGGAGGCTATCCCACGGCGCCTCATTGGGCCCAGGTTACATACATAATTAGTAGTATGATTTAGCAAAAACACATGAATTAGTATCAAGCTTAAGAAAGATCAAGTGCTGCATTGCAGATAAATGTCAGTGCTTGACCAATCTGTAGTGTAATAACATAGAGATTTTGAAACAATAGCAGTCTATCTTGAACAGTTTTCATAGGTTTCCATGTTCTATACTGAACTTGTATCTAAACTGATACACTCTCTTTGGTGAGAAATTCTACATACCATGGAGAAGGGGCCAAGTAAGGAAACTAGTTTAGGGACATGCCATATAAAATGCCATGATTTACTAATAGACTCTAATCTATTTGCTAAGAATCTCTGACTTAGGAGACCATTGGCAATAATAATTTTCAACATAAAAGATGTCAGAATCTCAGGTCCTCAAACAAATGTTTTTCAGCAATGAGTAAAGTATATTAGAAAACATTGAAACAACTGTGGCAAAAGGGGAAGTAAAAGGAATAGCAGATACAATCAACTAGGAGCAGAGAGAAGAGAAAGAAAGAGCTAAGGATTGAATAGAATTTGGATTTCTATTTAGTATCTCAGGCAACAGCTAACAACAGATGCTAACTGTGGATCCAATGCAATTGAGTAAACTGGCTAAATATCATAAACAAAGAAGGAAAAGCTCACTGTAGTTGTTGTGGGGTAGAAGGAGCTCCCTCTCACAAAAGGACTTTGACTGTGGGCTCAAGAAGCCTAGGTTCAGCCTTGGAGAAGCTAGATCTCTAAAAGAGGGATCAAGTTTTTCTCAGAGTCATTGTCCCTATCTTGGAATAGAACTTCAGGAAAAAAATCTCTGAAGTAAATAATGAATATGACTTATGTGTAGGGCCTACCTGTTGAAGGTCTCTTCTAGAAAAACACTCAGCAGAGTAGTAGTAGTAGGGTATATGACAGCTACTTGTTTCTTCTACCACACACACAAACTGCTTAAAGCAAAAAAAAAGATTCCTAAGTGAGCATTTTTAAGTGCTTATAAAAATAATTATTAACATCCATAATTTTCTCCCAGAAGTTAAAGATTCCTAGGAGATTCATGGTACTACCAAAAGATATCTTGTTATTTGTCCTTCATTCTTGAAGAGGACCATGATATCAGGGAGGTGATGCCATGACATGTATTTGAATTGTATTTAACTGAGAGAGGGCTGTGTAATGTCACCAGTCTTACTTTCTCCTCCGGAGCCATCTGGGTCCAGTGGCAATAGATAGATTAGGATGACTGGAGAAGGTTGTAACAACAACGTTACTTGCAGCTGCTGTGGAGGCATAAGGCCAATAACAACAGCACACAGAAATTATATGAATAAAGCAAATAATACAAATCAGTATACAGGGCTTCTAACTGTCTGTCTATAGCAATACATACATAATTACCAGAGAGAAGCACCAACATCTGAGTTTTCATAGCCAAGGGGCTCCTTAATGGCTACCCAGAGTCTCATCTGGCCAAATCACATGAACACTTTTCCAATGAGTGAGCCCCCCTGTGTTGTTAAGCAAAATTGTCTCATTAGCATGGCTTTTGTTTCTTTTGAGTGGAAGTACTTTCAGCTGTTAAGTGCTAAGCCCCAGACCCTGGGCCCTGTCAGGTGTGAAACCTGTGTGGGTGTGGATTGGTGACTTAGGAGGGGCCAGCTCAGGAACCAATGGTCTCTGGTCATTGAGGTGGGGCTTGAGAACGCCGGAAGCTCGGCTGTGAGGAGGGGTGAGCCGGGAGACAACTTCAGCGGCGGCAGCGGAAGGTGTGGAGACCAGAAGCTGCGGAAGCGGGGCTTACCCGAGTGCAAGCAGGAATGTGAGGCCAGTGAACATGATTTGGCTAAATACTCTCTTGCTTTTCTTTGGCCTCCTAGTTGCCCTTGTGAAATGGGCTTTCTGGGCCTGGAGTTTTTTTGTCAAGA